>JADBJO010002696.1:197500-200000 GCA_016801955.1 Conus betulinus | reverse complement strand
GTGGGCATCCCCTATTGGGACTGGACGCGTCCGTCCAAGGCCCTGCCCTCGCTCTTCACCGACCGCCTGGACAACCCTTTCAAGACGTGAGTTGGGTGGCTGGTGGTAGTGGTTGGTGGTTGGTGGTGGTTGGTGGTTGGTTGGTGGTGGTTGGTGGTGGTTGGTAGTGGTGTGGTTGGTGGTTGGTATTGGTGGTGGTGGGTGGTAGTGACGGTGGTGGTAGTGGTGGTGGTGGTGGTGGTGGTGGTGTGGCTGGCTTCGGTTTTTTTTTTTCTTCTTTTTTTATTGTAGGTTAACTTCTCCCTTCCTGTCTTCTTTCCTTCCATCTTTTCTTTTCTCTGTTTTTTTTTTTTTTTTTCTTCTGTGTGGTTTTTTGAGCTAATGCTCTGTCCTCGTTACACTGGTTCATTTCTTGGGAATAGAGGTTTTTCGTTGGTTTGGTAGTGGTGGTGGTTGTGTGTCGTTTTGTTTGGTGTGTGGTGGTTGGTGGTATGTGCGCGTGGTGCGTGGTCTGTTGTGTGTGTGTGGTGTGTGTGTGTGTGGTGTGTGTGTGGTGTGTGTGTGTGTGTGGTGTGTGTGTGTAGTGTGTGGTTGTAGTGGTGGTGGTGGTGGTGGTGTGTGTGTGGTGTGTGTAGTGATGGTGGGTGGTGTGGTGGTGTGTTGGTGGTGTGTGTGTTGGTGGTGGTGGCAGTGTTGTTTGTGTGGGTATGGTAGTGACGTGTGTGTGTGTAGTGGTGGTGTGCGTGCGTGCGTGCATGCGCGCTGGCTTGTGTGTTTTGTTTGTGTGTGTGTAATTGTGCGTTAACTGTGTCCCTTCCTGTATCGCTTTGTTTCCATTTTTCTTTTCTGTTTTTCTTTTCTTCTGTGTGTTTTTTGACCTTTAAGGTCTGAATTGAGTTAGTTTTGTTGTTGTTGTTGTTGTTGTTGTCCTGTTGTTTGTTTGTTTTCCTCGGTGCTTTCCTTTCTTCCTTCCTTCCTTTTCATCTTTTCTCCTGTGCTTTGTTCATGTCCTCCTTTTCGTCCTCCTGTCTGTTCTTCCTTTTCTTTTTTTTTTTACTTCCTTATACTATTCCTTTCCTTTCTTTTTCACTTCAATCCTTTTTTTTTCCTCCATTGCTTTCCTCTTCCTCTCCTTCCTTTTTTTTCCCCATCCATGTAACACTCCTTTCTTCCTTTCTCAGTTCATTCTTTCCTCCCTTCATTCCCTCCTTTTTTTTTTTTTTTTTTTTCTTTTAATCCGTATTTTACTACATTTATTTATTCCTCCCTTTCATCCTTTTGAACTTCCTTTTTCTTTACTTCATTTTTGTCATACTTCCTTCCTTCATTAATTCCTTTCTTTCCTTGTTTCTTTTATTCTTCGTTCTTTTCCTTACAACAGTCTCCTTCATTCATTCCTTTTTTTTTTCTCCGTCCTTCCATTGTTCAATCCTTCTTTCCCACGTTGTTTCATTCCTTTCTTCATTCCCTCCTTCATTCCTTCCTTCTTGCCTCACAGTATTTACCTATTCATTCTTTTCTTCTCTTCCTTCCTTCCTTCCTTCTTTCTTTCTTTCTTCATCCTTCCCTCCTTTCTTTCCTTTCCCTCCATTTCTTTATTCTTTCTCGTGGTCTCCTCCTTCTTTCTTTCCTTCCTTCCTTTCTTCTTCCTTCGTTTTTCCTTTCAGTTACTCTTTCATTTAATTTTTTTTTTTTTTGGTTTTTTTCTTCCTTTTTTTTCTTTTTCTCTTTCCTTCCTTTCCTCCTGCCTCAAGCTGTTTGTCGTCGTCGTTTTCCACACATTCACTGTTTCTCTTCAGTGACCAAAAAAAGTGCCGTATGATCTGTTGACATAGTGAATGACAAAGAGAACACACACACACACACACACACACACACACACACACACACACACACACACACACAAACAAGAAAGAAAAAGAAAGAAAGAAAAAGAAAACGGCCTAGGGCAGTAAAGCACAGCTGTGTGTCGTGGTCGGTCTGTCTGTGTTGGGCAGGTACCACATTACCTTCAACGACAAGGACATCCAGCGGCAGGTCGACAAGGAGCTCTTCAACCACCCGTCGGAGGGCGACCTGGAGTCCCTGTTCCACCAGGCCTTGGAGATGCTGGAGGAGACCAACTACTGTGACTTTGAGGTCTGTCTTCTTCTGCCCGTCTGTCTTCTGCCCCCGTCTTCTTCTGCCTGTCTTCTTCTGCCTGTCTGTCTTCTGCCTGTCCTGTCTTCTGTCTGCCTGCCTGCCTGTCTTCTGCCTGCCTGTCTGTCTTCTGCCTGCCTGTCTGTCTTCTGCCTGCCTGCCTGTCTTCTGCCTGCCTATCTTGTCTTCTGCCTGCCTGCCTGTCTTCTGCCTGCCTGTCTGCCTGCCTGCCTGCCTGTCTGCCTGCCTGCCTGCCTGCCTGTCTGTCTGCCTGCCTGTCTGTCTTCTGCCTGCCTGTCTGTCTGCCTGTCTGTCTCCTGCCTGCCTGTCTGTCTCCTGCCTGCCTGTCTGTCTGTCTGCC
>JADBJO010002696.1:192500-195000 GCA_016801955.1 Conus betulinus | reverse complement strand
AAAAGACTGTATTCCTCGGGAAAGATGGAAAACAATCTAAACAAAGGGCCCACACTACTATTCCATATGGCCATAGCCATCGTTGTTGCGATTTTCCTTCCATGTCATTTACCACTCATAGTAAACATATTCTTTTAGAGTGCTGGGACCTGCATGATGCGAGACATAAGCATTTTACAGCAGACTCCATGAAAACTTTGGTCAGAGACTCCTTAGAACCAAACGACCCTGTCCACATACCATGTTCCAGGAGCAGCCATAAAGAAAAAATAGTATGTGCCGTTTGCACACAGGTCACTCCTAGCGCTCATTCTTTATCTTTTAACAGGTGAAGAAGCTCCACGGTGCATTCTTATCATGTCGGTACCACTCACAGCGAAGCATGTTCTTCTAGGGTGATGGGACTTTCTTCTAGGGCATGATGTGTGAGACAAAAACACTTTGACAGCAAGACTCCATGAAAACTTTGTTCAGAAATGTCCCACCTGATGTGATCTTTGAATTTCTGAAAGAGGTCACTATTTTTTCCGCTTATCTAAGAATTTACGGACGAAAGATTTTTTTAACGAAATTTCCGGTGTGTTTTTCGAAGATGTCTTTTAAAGGGTTGTGTGAATGAGGGTTTTTTGCTTTTCTTTGGGTGTTTGTTTTGTGTTTGTTTTTGTTTTAAATGACTTGTGAGTGACTTCAGCGCGATAACCAGCCCTGATATGGTCCTTTGCGGTCGGCTGGGCTATTAGCAACATTGCCTTACCTTACCTCCCGATTTTCCCCAAAGAAAACCGTTATTATCTTTCAAGAAAACAGTAGTAACACCCCGTCCTGTCTGGAAAAATAGTGATAGATATCTCTCCATCTTCACTGTTTTCTTCAACGGACGGTAACGGTAACCTTTTTTTTTTTCATGGAAAAACACTTATGCTACTAGTATCAGTGTTTAAGATGCATCCTGGAGTAAGGTGTGTGCAGTCATACTCCTAAAAAAAAAAAAAAGAAAAAAAAAAAAAAACACAAACTCGGTTTTCCTCTTTCCCCCCAGTAGAAAAATAAATAAATAAATAGATAAATCCTTTCTATCTATGCCTCACTTCTTTTGAGGCGCGAGTGTGTGTGTGTGTGTGTGGGGGGGGGGGGGGGGGGGGGGGGGGGGGGGGTATTATCCTTTTTTTTTTTCTTGGTCAATATATCATTCAACAAGACGTCTCTTCACAAAAAAAAAAAAAAAAAAAAAAAAGTATCCTAGTCACATTGACCTCAATTCCTCCACTCTCTGCTCAAACTTCAATGTGTTTCGCCCTTTAGGTTACACAAACGTTCACTTTGCCTTGTACAAACAAATCACTCTGGGTTTACGGACCCCAGTTCTCATTAATCAATATGCTACATTCTTCCCATCAATTTTCTTTTTTTTAAATAATGTGACAATGAACTGCAACAGCATGCCCGCAGACAATGAGCAGGACGTCATGAGGCCTCTACGAGAAAAAAAAATGTAGTGCGTATTCTTTTCTATTTTCAATGATTTTTTCTCAGCTTTGGAGCTTCAATGGGGTACTCTAACCCCAGTTTTTTGTAAGATAATGTTGCTAATAGCCCAGCCGACCGCAAAGGGCCATATCAGGGCAGTCCTGTTCTTCATGACCCAAAACACTGCAGCAAGTTACCGGCAAGGAACACCATTCCACAACGCTCCCTCCTTGCACAGGTGGACATCGTGCACGACCAGGAGGAGGCCAAGGTGGGCAACTTCTACGTGCTGGGCGGAGCCACCGAAATGCCCTGGGCCTACGAGCGGATCTACAAGATCGACATGACGGACGCCGCCAAGCAGCTGGGCATGATGAACAGCTCCCACTTTGACTTCAAGGTCACAGTCACCAAGTACGACGGCACCCTGCTGGACGTGGAGTTCCCGGAGCCGGTGGTGGTGGTGAAGAGGAGCGCGCACTCGGACCATGACGAGCTGATCGTGCCCCTCAAGGGGCAACACAAGCTGCCGCCCAAGGTAACACTGTCCGACGCTCAGCTGCCGTGGATGTAGGAGTGGGGGCAGCGCTTGCTGGGTGATGTGGATGTAGGGGTGGTGGGCAGCGCTTGGTGGGTGATGTGGATGTAGGGGGTGTGGGCAGCGCTTGCTGGGTGATGTGGATGTAGGGGTGGTGGGCAGCGCTTGGTGGGTGATGTGGATGTAGGGGTGGTGGGCAGCGCTTGGTGGGTGTGTGTGGATGTAGGGGTGGTGGGCAGTGCTTGCTGGGTGATGTGGATGTAGGGGTGGTGGGCAGTGCTTGCTGGGTGATGTGGATGTAGGGGTGGTGGGCAGCGCTTGCTGGGGTGCTGTGGATGTAGGGGTGGTGGACAGTGCTTGGTGGGTGCTGTGGATGTAGGGGTGGTTGGCAGTGCTGCTAGGTGCTGGGTGATGTGGGTCGGATGTAGGGGTGGTGGGCAGTGCTTGGTGGGTGATGTGGATGTAGGGGTGGTGGGCAGCGCTTGCTGGGTGCTG
>JADBJO010002696.1:185000-190000 GCA_016801955.1 Conus betulinus | reverse complement strand
TGCCGGTACACCAGCTGGTCAGGAGAGCCAGGACGCCATGTACAACCGGGAACACTGAGGGAGGCAGCCAGGCGCCATGTAAAACACTCTCCAGGCAGCCAGGGCTCTGAAAATCTTTACCCCAGAAGCCGGTTCCCCCACCATATGGTCAGGACACCCACCCACCCCACATGGTAAGGCACCAGGCCCCCAGGCAGACAGGCGTGCCCTCCAAAAACACCAGCTGTCCCCCCCCATGCGCCCGTAAAACACCAGATGGTCAGGGCGACATCGTAAAACACCAGCTAGGTTCAGGCACCCCAGGACTACGGCCATGTTTTGCACACACCAGCAAGTCAGGACAGCCCCTCTACCAGCGAAGTAAGTGCGAGTTTACATTCCCAGCCCAGTCATTACATACGGTGACAAAGCTGCCATTAAGAAAGCGGCTGAAGTGTCATCGGTTCACGGGGTCTACAAACCGCCCACACCCATCTTTAGTGACGTTACAGAGATATTCAGCCCAGGAGAGTAAGGAACATGGGACCTGTCCAACACTACGACAGCATTACCAGAACGACAATGAGAGGCAGCGAAAAGCGAAACTGACCTTTCCTTTTTTAATATTAGATATGCCCGGTTTAAAGCATATGAAAAAACACCAGCTGGTCAGGCAGCCAGGCGCCATGTAAAACACCAGCTGATCAGGCAGCCAGGCGCCATGTAAAACACCAGCAGGTCAGGCAGCCAGGCGCCATGTAAAACACCAGCTGGTCAGGCAGCCAGAAGCCATGTAAAACACCAGCTGGTCAGGCAACCAGACGCCATGTAAAACACCAGCTGGTCAGGCAACCAGGCGCTATGTAAAACACCAGCTGGTCAGGCAGCCAGGCGCCATGTAAAACACCAGCTGGTCAGGCGCCATGTAAAACACCAGTTGGTCAGGCACCCAGACGCCATGTAAAACACCAGCTGGTCAGGCAGCCAGACGCCATGTAAACACCAGCAGGTCAGACACCATGTAAAACACCAGCTGGTCATGCGCCATGTAAAACACCAGCTGGTCAGGCAACGCCATGTAAAACACCAGCAGGTCAGGCACCATGTAAAAACACCAGCTGGTCAGGCACCCAGACGCCATGTAAAACACCAGCTGGTCAGGCAGCCAGATGCCATGTAAAACACCAGCTGGTCAGGCATCCAGACGCCATGTAAAACACCAGCTGGTCATGCGCCATGTAAAACACCAGCTGGTCAGGCGCCATGTAAACACACCAGCTGGTCAGGCAGCCAGACGCCATGTAAAACACCAGCTGGTCAGGCAGCCAGGCGCCATGTAAAACACCAGCTGGTCAGGCACCATGTAAAAAACACCAGCTGGTCAGGCAGCCAGGCGCCATGTAAAACACCAGCTGGTCAGGCAGCCAGGCGCCATGTAAAACAGCTGGTCAGGCAGCCAGGCGCCATGTAAAACACCAGCTGGTCAGGCAGCCAGGCGCCATGTAAAACACCAGCTGGTCAGGCGCCATGTAAAACACCAGCTGGTCAGGCAGCCAGGCGCCATGTAAAACACCAGCTGGTCAGGCAGCCAGGCGCCATGTAAAACACCAGCTGGTCAGGCGCCATGTAAAACACACCAGTTGGTCAGGCGCCATGTAAAACACCAGCTGGTCAGGCAACCAGACGCCATGTAAAACACCAGCTGGTCAGGCACCCAGACGCCATGTAAAACACCAGCTGGTCAGGCAGCCAGACGCCATGTAAAACACCAGCTGGTCAGGCAACCCAGATGCCATGTTAAAACACCAGCTGGTCAGGCAACCAGACGCCATGTAAAACACCAGCTGGTCAGGCACCCAGACGCCATGTAAAACACCAGCTGGTCAGGCAACCAGACGCCATGTAAAACACCAGCTGGTCAGGCAACCAGACGCCATGTAAAACACCAGCTGGTCAGGCAGCCAGGCGCCATGTAAAACACCAGCTGGTCAGGCAGCCAGACGCCATGTAAAACACCAGCTGGTCAGGCAGCCAGGCGCCATGTAAACACACCAGCTGTCAGGCAGCCAGACGCCATACAAAACACAGCATAGCTGTAAAAACGGGTCAAGTGTAGTTCGGAGCACTCTCAGGCAGCTTCACTTCAAGCAAACAACGCACTCGGAAAGCCGCGAATCTGGACGGCCGAAAAAAAGGAATGAAAAAACCAATGAAAGAAAGTCAGGAAAGAAAGCGAAAGAAAGCCAGGAATGGAAAAAAACGCTCAGCTTCAGTACGATTTCCATGCAACAGTTTGTGAAAGGAGACAATTGTGCTCTTTCCGTCTCCACCTTTTTTTTTTTTTTTTTTTTTTTTTTTTTCACCAGCTCCTTTTTTTTTTTTTTCCTTTAGCGGAAAAACTGATTCTTCCCCTTTGTAAAACACCAGTTGGTCAAGCCCTCCCCCCCCCATGTAAAACCACCCTACCACCTGGTCCCCTCCCCCTTGTAATTTGGTTTTGCATCTCCATCAGATACATTTGTTCTGATGTCTTCTGTTTCAGCGCGCCATGATAGACTGTTCTCATCTCCTGGCAAAGAAGAATGACTTTCACCAGCTGGTTGTCAGGCAGCTGTTCGTTTTGAAAACAAGGAATGGTTGGTTCCTGGGAGGTAAAAACACCATTTCATTCACGTTGGCACCTTTCGTGGGATGTTTTTGTGTAGAAAAAAAAACAAGTGTTTGTGAATTAGAAGCCATGGCACTGGATACAAAACACCAGAAGATCAGGGAGGAGATGGGCTTCTGTCGCACCAGCTGAGTCACATAGTGCCTGCACGCCATGAAATAAACCAACTGGTCAGGCATCCAGGGCGCCATGTGCTGTCACACAGAGCTGCCTGCTAGCCAGACGCCCATACAAATACAGCTCTTTTACTTTTGTCAACGGAAGTTGTAGTTCGGAGCACTCTCAGTCTCTTCACTTAAGCAAACAACGCACTCTCTCCTCCGCGAATCTGGACGTCGAAAAAAAGGAATGAAGAAAGGAAAGAAAGCCTCTCAACAGGAAAAAACGCTCAGCTTCAGTACGATTTCCATTTTACAGTTTGTCCCTTTACAATTGTGCCTTTCCCCTTTTCCCCCTCCTTTTTTTCCCCCCCCCTCCCCCCCCCCCTTTTTTTTTTTTTTTTTTTTCCCCTCCCCCCCCCCCTCCCCCACCCCCCTCCCTCCCTTTGATTCTTCCCCAGTAAGCCCGTTTATTCAACCCCCCCCCCCCCCTGTCCTCCCCCCCCTGGCCCCCCACCCCTCCCCCTTCAATTTGGTTTTGCATCTCCAGCAGATACGTTTGTTCTGATGTCCCCTGGTTTCCCGCCGATGATAAAAGATTCTCCTCTCCTGGCAAAGAAGAGTGACTTTCAGTACCTTTCCCCAGCTGTTCGTGTTGAACAAAATAAGTGTTTGGTTCCTTAGAGGTAAATGATTCGTTCACCAGTGGCAAGACTTTCGTGGGATGGTTTTAGTTGTCGAAAAAAAATGAGTGTACTGTGAATTAGAAGCCATGCACGTGGATACAATAAGTCCCCCCCCCCCCCCCTTCTTGTCGCTGTTGCTGAGTGTACATAGTCCCCCCATGAATACGTTATTCCCATTGTCCACATCCCCACCCAGCCTCACCGTCAGCATCCTGCATTTTGTCCTGTTGTCTGTCATTTCAGCCGCCTGCTAGTCTACGTTTGTCAGCATCGTCTTTTCTCTTTTACTTTTTGTCTGTCTGTCTGTCTGTCTGTCTCTCTCTCTCTCTCATCCCCCTCTCCCTCTCTCTCTCTCTCTCTCCTCTCTCTCTCTCTCCTCTCTCTCTCTCTCTCTCTCTCCTCTCTCCTTCAGCATGTTCTTCTCTCCCTGTTCGTCCCCCAGAACATCCACCACACATTTGCGCACTTAGTTATCCTCCCAGCAGACAATTACCTGGATGCGTGTAGCTGCCGTCCCCACTATATCCCCTTCTTACTCATCATATCCGTCCCCGTCCCCCCCCCCCCCCCCCCCCCTCCTCGTTATTCCCATCCCCCACATCCCCACCCAGCCCCACCGCCCAACCCATTTCCTGTCGTCCAGGTCTCGTTGGTGTTCAGCGGGAGGCACGTCCCCTCTTTCCAGCATATAGTCGAAACATTTCTGTCCGTGAGTAGAGCGTGATGGCCCCCACCCCCCCCCACCCCCCGCCTCACTCTCTCCTCCATATCACGCTTTTCTCTTCACCCTTCTTTATAATCATGTATGTGACTTGGTGCCCCAAAAGAAGTCAAATAGACCCCAAGACACTCACATTTAAAATTCCACTACAGTTGCCCCGCATAACTAAACAGATATTATGCAAACGTTATGTTGGTGACACTAGCGACAAACCCGAGTTCACTGTACAGTGGGCTGACCACGCCAAACCAAATCAGCCTCTTGACCTCAGCGACAATGCTGATCTGTCCTCTATCCCCACCAGCTTCCCAGTGACGAGCTGGGTCGGACTAGGGTGCAGGTGAACCGTGATACCCGAAGCTCATCGCCACCACTGTGCTCTACTCCACAGGCGCTGTTCTAGAGCAAGGAAACTTGTGCAGGAAAAAAAAAAAAATGGCCACGCCACGAACTGGAATCCCTAATCCAGGTGATTTGGCGCAGTCTTTTCACCAACCTGTCAAGACTCCATCCAAACCTGGACGAGGCTGTGTATGCAACAACCTGTCTAACCCCCCCCCCCTCCCTCCTCCCCCCCCCCCCCTCCTCTCCTTAAAGACGCTGCCTTCTGGTGACCTTTCCACCCAGGACATCCCGTCTCTCTCCCCATGGAAGTCCCCGTCTTCCCAGACCGCCTTTGCAGACCAGCCCAACCACCACCCCCCCCCCCGTCCCGGTCCTCGGGCTGTTTCTTCTCCCAGCCACACCCTCACCTACCACGAAGCCTGCCTGCACAGATCCGCCACAAAAGCCCGAGAGAAACAGGCACAGACGGTTCATTCCATTGCATACCACCAGTGCGCCACACA
>JADBJO010002696.1:87500-182500 GCA_016801955.1 Conus betulinus | reverse complement strand
GTTGCTATCCCTTCCTTCCTGCCGCACAACATTATCAAGGATGTGTGCATCATGGCTTTCAACTGTGAACCAAAACACAATGACACGAGCGGTGTTTCTTGACTTTGAAAAGGCGTTTGATCTTGTTGATAATTACATTCCTTCCATTGTGTTATAGAGGCTCTTTATCCATTTGAACCGCTCCCCAACAGTCTCATCATTCCAATTACACTTAAATGGCAGGACTCAGTATAGCTTGCTTAATTAATGGCAAGACCTCCACTACAGATTGCCTGACATGAAGTCTTACAAAGTGTCGTACTACTAAACCCTCTCCTGTCCTGTATTTTCATCGATGATTTACCGTTATCCACAAGAGAGGAGAAAGTCGCAACGGATCTATTTGCTGATGACTCATCCTTCCAAACAAAATGGCAGTGATCTACAAATAACAGAAACATCTCTCCAGGAAATTCGAAATGAAGTGTCAGACTGGTGTCATTCAAACTCAATGGTCATACACGTAGCCCCAAACCAAACTGTGATGAGAGCCACTCACCAAAAGCACCAAATAGCTACTCCCCTTCACCTAACGGCATCATTTGAACCCTACCAAGCACCGAACAGCTCCTCTTCAGCTAACAGTAGGCGAACATTTGAACAGTGCTTCTCGCACACCAGGTAGATGAGCATTGTGTTTTAGGTGTGATGATAGATGGAGAATTCAAATGGAATTCAAGTGGCAATCTTATCTTAATGATTTGACCAAGATCATCAAAAAACGTTCCCCTGTTATTTCAGCTAAAGCACTATGTCAACTTACTGCGCTTAAACTTTTCTTCATCGCACACTAGCGAACTAGCCATGATTTATGAGAACGGGAACTCGGTATAAAGTTAATGTTTGGTACTATTGAAATAGGCCTACTTTTCTTGTCATTTGCAGATGATGTTACTTTGTTGTCTGATACAATAGTTGGACTACAAAATAACTTTCTTGTTTAAAAGAGAGCGCATCATTTATCTTTGACTGTCAACCCTGAAAAGACAATTATTTTCAGAATGAGCCTCAAGGGAAAAGTAGTGTTATGAAAACGAAGTTAAAGCAACGAATTCTTGTACATGTTTTTTTTTAAGGCAAATTTGTTACTTTCGTTTTGTTAGAACCCCGTAGAAAGGGAAGGAAAGAAGTAAAAATTATGAAGCCACAGACAAAACTTGAATGCAGATTCATTTTGAAAACTTTTTTAATTCGCATACAGAGCCTATTTTAACACATGCAGCTGAATTTTAGAGATTATAAGATGATTGTACACAAATCCAAATATCACATTTCTTAGCCATAAAAAATCTAACTGTTCCTCTGTATGCCTCAGACAAAGTGGAGTATGAAGAAACTGGAAGATATCGACTGTTTCACTACTAATGTCAAGAATATGTAGACAGCTTTATGAAGTGATTTAAACGCTGCACGAATCTGTTCATTCCAATTGGGCATGAAAAAGTTTTTTTTTTGTTTGTTTTTTGTTTGTTTGTTTTTTTTTTTTTTTTTTAGAAAAAGAGATATGGTATGGTATGGTTGAGTCAAGGTGTTGGATATAAGTCTACTTTTAATTCTGAGTTTACAGATAGTTATTTTTGCATTACAAACTGAACTGATATTCTGAGCTGGACAGGAATGGCAAGTATAGATGGTTTTATTTCTTCACAAGTGTTTTGTAGCCAGAGAACTATTTACCATGCATTACAAACAAGTCTTGCAGAGGCAGTGCTTCAAGATTTCGACTCAAGAGTCTGTGGCCTGAAAACAATCAGCATTCGGTGGTTCCGAAATGACCAGAAAGATAAAGGTGTTAATTGCCCATCATGTGGAAATGGCATCGGAAATGACATTCTTTTCTTATTCTCTTGTACTGCCTCTGACGATATCCATAAAACCAAATTAAAAAAAAAAAAAAAAAAAAAAAAAAAAGTTAACACCCTTTCAAGTAGCAACGAAATCATAATCAGGGACCTAAATCTCTGGCTGAATTTATAGCATCCGAGATGAAGACAACGGACAGTGAATTAGGATTAAACCGCAATAACTGTTAAGTTTAAAGCAATTTTCTTCTTCTTCTTCTTCTTCTTCTTTCTTCTTCTTCTTCTTCTTCATCATCATCATCATCATCATCATCATCATCATCATCATCATCATCATCATCATCATCATTTGGACGGCCCCAATCAACAGGCTGATTACCATGCCGTACTATGGAGTTTGTGTGAGATGGAAAGCCAGTGTAGGAAGATAAAGACCTACGACAGTGGTGGAGAAACATAAAAACTGGGGAGTCCTACTTTTTGTGGGTTTCATCAGCAGACTACTGTAATTTTTTTGGGATGGGGTGGCGACCTAATCCTACCTACACTAACTAACTATTTCTTAGTTTTTAGTTTTTGTGGGACCCTTGACATGAGAGTGTTAAGGGTTCCAGTCTTCATCTCCGTCTCTGCCAGGTCGTTCCAGTCCCGGATGGTGTTTGGGAAGGAACGCATGTTGTCGGTACTGTCTCCTACACTGCATTAGGCTGAGTTGCTGCTTGTGTCCTCTTTTCTGTCTGGTAGGAGCAGGTGTCAGCTTGTCTCTACCTGAAGGGACAATAGCCCGGCCTTCCAGACTCTTGCGCAGCATGGCCAGTCTTGAGTCTTTTCTGCGCGCTGTCAAAGAGAAGGCCACCCCAGTTTGTCATCATGGCGGTGACACTTGACGTGTTGTGGTACCAGTTTTACGACAAACCGAGCGGCCCTTCACTGTACTGCTTCAAGTTTCCCAATGTTACACTGCGCATACGGGTTTCACACTATGCAGGCATACTCGAGTATGGGGCGGACAAGGGTCTTGCAGGCAGTTTCTTTTAACTGGCTGGCACTGATCTTTAAGTTTCGCCTTAAGAAGCCGAGGGTTTTGTTTGCTTTTGCGCAGATGGAATCAATGTGCTGATCCCAACTCAGGTCTTTGCTGATGTGACGCGCCAAGCTACTTTATGGATGTGACGTTTGCCAGGCTTTGTCCATGCAACCGGAAGTCAAATTCTGCAGTGGTTCTTTTGCGTGTAACAGACAGAACGGAGCACTTCCCAGGATGGAAGGCCATGTCCCAACTCTGCTCCCAGCTTTCTAATCGTTGGAGGTCCTGTCGCAGCTGGTGCTGGTCATGGTCTGTGGCTGAGAGACGATAGGCAGCATTGTCATCAGTGAACAGACGTGTCAGTGAGGTGAGTTGCTCTGGTAAGTCGTTGATGTATGCCAGGAAAAGTGCTGGTCCAACAACCGAACCCTGGGGAACTCCTGATCTCACACTGATAATGCCTGATGTTTCGCCATTCACGACTACTGCCTGCCGCCGATCCGAAAGGAAGTCCCTGAGCCACTGGTGTACTTTGCCCTGAACTCCGTAGTGGTGCAGTTTATGGAGGAGCAAGCTATGATTCACCCGATCAAATGCCTTGGCAAAGTCTAATATCACAATGTCAGCTTGGTGTCCTTGCTCCATGTTTTTACTCAGTTCTTCTGTGAAGTCCAGCAACTGTGTTTCGTATGATCTAGACCTGCGGAAACCATGCTGCTCGGGTTTGAGGATTTGGTTACTCTCAAGATGATTCATCAGAGCACTTACAAGGACATGTTCCAGGATCTTACATGGGACACTTGTGAGAGAAAAACTGGGCGATAGTTCGATGGGTCATAATGCTCTCCTTTCTTGAAGACCGGAGTAACACTGGCGATTCTCCAGTCGGCTGGTACAACGCCTGTGTCGATGGATGACTGGAAGATGATTGCAAGGATCGGAGCGGCTTCTGCAGCAAGTTATTTGAGGAGTCGTTTGCCGATTTGATCGGGGCCGCATGCCTTGTAGGGATTCAGATTTGCAAGGATTTTCCTAATGCCTTCTTCTGAGATGACAAGATCAGTGAGCACCATGGACAGTTGGGCATCACTCATTTGGCACTTAGCATGCAACTCTTCATCTGTATATTCTTTTCCTTCTCTGAAGACAGACTGAAACCGACTGTTGAGGACTTCTACTTTGCGCCTTGGGGTCCGTCACGAGTCGTCCATCAATCTTCAGAGGGGAAACACCGGATTTGGAGGAGCGCTGGTGTTTGATGAAAGTCCAAAAGCGTTTCGTAGAGTGGTAACCTTCAGCTGTGTCTGGATCACCTGTAATGGTCTTGTTGATGTAGTCCTAGTAGGCCCGACGGATCTTGCGCTGAATCAACCTATGACGTCACCTGCACTCTATCTTCATCTCTTCTGAACCCTGCTTCTTCATCATCTTTTTGTAGATACGGTGGCGCTTCTTCACCGGTCGACGTATCTCAGCAGTGATCCATGGTTTGTTGTCCCTTTGCCGTGCAACCTTGTGGGGAATGAAGGATTTTGTTGTATTGGAGAGGGTGTCTCTAAATTTGACCCACAATTCTTCAGTTGTGAGGTTGTCTACATCACTCACAAGTACTGTGTGGAAGTAAGTCAATGCCTTCTTCATGCTCTCCCAGTCAGCCTTGTTGTAGAGGGGAATGAGTCTCGGCACATGTTTGATCCTCTGAGCTGTGAGGCTGAACTCGCTGATCTTGAAGATGATCTTGTGTTGATGCAAAATCTCCGTTTTTCACCTAATCATCTAAAACCAGGTAAGACTGCCACGGGTTCAGATCCTATTTTATGATCAGGCATTTTTCAGAGGGTCCGTTATCATAGTTGCTGGAGTGTTTTCAAAAAGGACAGTGACGGTGAGGGAAGACCTGCTGACCACAGAGAAAGTCCTACTTGACAGCCAGAAACATTGTGATCCGGTTTCTCTTTAGAGAACATGTGAGACCTCATGGCGAAAGCATGTCTGGAGTTGTACTGTCTTCACCTGTCAGTAGAACATCAACGAGTGAGGTTGTCGGGTGTTCATGACAGTTGCTTTACATTGGCGTTTTTTTTTTTCACCAGTGGGCTCTGCAGCCATGTGGGTTGGTGCACCCATGGGGCCGCGCTCCCGTGGAGGTTCTGTCGTGTCACATCCAATCCAGTAGTCATTATACAATGGCATCTTCCCAGGGAGCAATTATATCCCTTGATGCCTTAATGGAATGCCGTGTGCGTGCCAGCACCCCATGTGGACACAGCGCAGGCTTCCAAAGGTGGTGCTCGACTGCAACCAGCTGGTTTGCTCGGCAGAGGGCAGTACTTCTCTAGGTCCCAACTGCACCTTCGGATGTATCGTTTTATTTCATTTTATTTTCTTTCTAGATACATACATACTTATACCCACTACGTACATACATACATCCATATGACCTAATCTGTAACTGTGGAAACGGATCTTCATGACCTCGTTATTCAAGGGAAACCATTCATACTCAATTCTGAACAAAATGGCGGTGATTCACAGAGCGTTGTTTACGTGGTTCACAACTTTGGGTTTCCTAATATTTTTGGTGTTGAAACTGGACGCGAAAATTAATTGGAACTGGTTTCTTATTTTCACACCCTTGTGGGTGTTTGATCTGGTGGTCATAATTTACCTCATAGTCAATGCTATCATTCACTGTAAAAATGGCTACGATCGAAATCATTCTGATCTGACAGTGCGGAGGAAAAGTTGGTTTATTGCTGCGGTCTCACTGAAACTGTTGTTCCAGGTAATTAAAAAGTTTTTGACCGGGAATCTTCATTGGGCATTTGTTTCAAGTCCCCCCCCCCCCCCCCCCCCCCCCCCCCTCCCTCTCTCTCTCTCTCTATAATGGATGAACTTTTTAATGTTATGAAGATATGTGTGTTTGTCAATGTTTTGTAAGTCTTAGTCGCTAGTCATACTTAGTCCCTTAACGGGGCAAGGGCCGGATGAAAAAAAAGCAGGTGTTTGCTTATCTGTTACCCTTGGAAATAAAGATTATCATCATCATCATCATCTCTCTCTTTCTTTTTCTTCTTCGTCTTCCGTTAGTAACCACAGTCAAGTGTTTAGCTATTATTGTTATGTTTTGGGGTGAAGACGACTAAAATTAAGAAAAAAAACACCTTTTATTGAGATAATGAAGGAGGGTATAGAGTACAGAGAAGGGTGGAGTGGGGAGGGGGTAAAGGGGGGGGGGGGGGGGGGGGAGTTGGATTTACGGAATTGCAGATAATATACATGCCTACTGAAGGTACCTGCCATTGGGACAGGTCTGCACTATTTCCTGAGGGAGCAGATTCCAGTCCCTTAATGTTATTGGGCGGAACGACATATTTCTTTGTTCCATCCGGCATGTTATCATGCTGAATTGTTGGTTGTGGCCTCTCCTTGATCCTGTTTAGAGGGGTTTTTAGATGGTGGAACTTTACAGCAATTGTGTTGTGTTTCATGTTGTAAAACATGGTTAAACATGCCGCTTTCCGCCTCATCTCAAGGGGTGGCCATTTTAGTTCTTCCAGCGTGATGATGACGCTGGATGTTTGCTTGTAATTGTTCATGACGAAGCGGGCCGCTCTACGTGGATGGCCTCTATGTCCTGGATATCTTGGGCAGTGTGTGGGTCCCAGACAGCAGAGGCGTATTCCAGCGCTAGTCTTACTAGTGCTTTGTGCGCCATTTCTTTTATCTTCCTGCCGGTGTTTTTTTAGATTCCTTCACAGGAAGACCAGTGTCCTGTTGGCTTTGGCGCATATGTTGTTTACGTGCCTATTCCATTTGCCCTTGCTTTGCAGGGTCACTCCGAGATACTTTGTGTTGTTGCTGCTCTGGAGAGGCTGGTTCTGGAGTTGGTATCCAGCAGTGGGTGGATTTCCTAGTGCCTCAAGCTCTTTCTCTCTCTCTCCCACCCTCTCTCTCTCACTCCTAAGTTCAGGGGCTTTACAAATTATCTTCTCTACTTAATATGTAGGTGTCGTGTATTGACAAGAGGCCCCTTCTCTTAATTTTGAATCGAACTAGAAGAGTATGAAGGGGGGGGGGGGGGGTGGTGGGGACTTTTAACGTGCAAGAAACAAGTACATCTGACTTTAGACAGTATAGTGAAAAACAGGAAGGGTGCATGTGGTAATTTTTATAAAAGTTGTGGAGCTAAACACACACTTTCTCTCTCTCTCTCTCTCTCTCTCTCTCTCTCTCTCTCTGCATGTGTGTGTTCCGAATTCTGTATGTACTTTGTCGTATTCATTTTACTGTCTGTTTTTTATAATGCTAATTGTTGTGTTTTAGTACATTTCCATTTCAATTCATCACATTTTAAGCTTAATTACTACTTTCCGTTTCTGTTGTTCCCCTTTTCCCTTCCACCTTCTCTCTCTCTCTCTCTCTCTCTCAATCTCTCTTTTTTTTTCCTTTGGCGCCCCCCCCCCCCCAAATCCCATCTCACTTTGCTAAATACCTTCTACGTATTTTCATGCCTTCAAAAAGTGATTACATGTTGTGCCTTGCTCTCTCTCTCTCTCTCTCCCTCTCTCTCTCTCTCTGTGCGTGTGTGTGCATGCATGTATGTGTGTGTTCCAAATTCTGTACATACTTTGTCATTCTTGTACATTGTAGTACATTTCCACATCTTCCCCCAGCCCACCCCCCCCCTCACTCTCCTTCCCCTTCGTTATTGTTATTTTCATTTTTATGTTTTTTTTTATTATTATTATTATTTTTTTTTTTTTTTCATTTCTCTTCTGTTTTCATTTGATGTTCCATTACGATTACATGACCGCTTTGTTTGCTTTCTTACATTATTTCATTTTACTGCATGTTGTAGTCTCTACTCAGGGCGAGGACTGGATGTAAAAAAGCTCGTCAGTGCTTATCAGATATATTATCCTGGTAAATAAAGAATTTTTGTCTTGTCTTGTCTTGTCTCCTCTCTCTCTCTCTCCTCTCTCTCTCTCCCCCCCCTCCCTCTCGCTCTCTCTCTCTCTCTTTCACCCACTGTGACATGTAGTATGTACTGAATTGTTTTTTGACACTTTTCAATCGATTTTTTTTTTTAAACCTGTAAAGAGAGAAAAGCTGGAAAGCTTTTTTTTCTTTTAATGATGCACTGTGAACTTTGTCCTGCTCAGGTGTTTCTGTAAGCGAAATTTACTAAATTACTTTGTACTAGAATCTGTTGTTATCTTTGACAAATACACACAATGCCATAAAACTCATGCTAGAGTGTTATTTATAGGTGGATCCTGGCCCAGTGAACTCATCTGTTTACAAACACAACATTCTCTTAAAACATTGTCCCTGCACAGTGTGGTGTCAAGCCACTGTGTTTAACTTTGGTGTGTGTGTAGGTGCACACATGCACATGTAATATATATGTGGGGTGAGAAGCAGAAGGGGCTTTGGCAATGTCTGTTCATATATATATGCATTTTTGTGTATATGTATGCATTTTAAGTTAGGTATCTCTTGGTATTTTATACATGTACTATGTTAAAAAGAAGAAAAAAAAAAAAAAAGAAAGAAAAAGAAAAAAAAAAAAAAAGGACCAATCTGTGTCAATGTCTAAGACTGTGGGTAAGACTATGAGAAAGTTGAAAAAGTCAAACAGTATTTGTTAGGGGTAGGTTTTGTTTTGTTTGTTGGTAGAGGGGGGGGGGGGGGGGGGGGGTTATGAAAAGCAAGTACAAAATAAATTAATGATTTTTCAGCATTATACAGCAACTATGTATTTTTAAAATACAAGTCAAGAAACAGATTTACTACATGACAGAGGTGCCAGGACTGGACAGATTCAGTCACTGGACAGATACAGTCTGTTTCGTTCTGATTTCAACAATGGACTAAATGACATGTTCATGTCTTTCTGTTTCAGTTCCTGCTCTGCCTAAAAATGGAGTATATCCGCTCCTTGTCCCTCTACTTCATCATGGATTCCTTTCTGGATCCTGACCAGCGTGGCCTCTGTGGACATCTTCCAAGGCCTGGTCACCGTGCACCGCAGGTATGACAGAGCAAAGTGGCAAACTGGTTATGGACAGCGTCAGCTGGAGTTCACTTCAGTATTCAGCTCATGATGAGCCTGGTCGATCAGTGTTCCTCCAGATCTAGACATTTCACATAGTTTTGTGATACAGCACAGAGTTCACTTGTTTGGTGCCTACTGAGTAACTGGGATGCCTCTGAAGTATGAGGTACTGCAACTTAGGGGCAGAGACGAAGAGGACGTCCACAATGAACTGGAGCCAGATCCACCATGATTCTGGAGTACAGGGGGAGAACAAGGATGGCTGGCTGCTATTGAATCCACTGGAACGCTTTATTTGCATCAAATGTTGGCCAACACAGCTTGTGTTGTGTGATCATGCTTTGCGAATAACGTGACCGACATTGCATGGGACTAAATGGCTGTTAAGTTCAGTGCTGTTTTGTTGATTGGCATTGCAAAACTTCAAATGGTTAGGCTGATTTTTTATTCTGGTTCATTTAAAACTATCTCTCTGGCTCGCTCACTCTCTCTCTCTCTCTCTCTGAAACACACATACGCCTACACATATTCTCAAAACAATAACTGGAAAGAGGGAGAGGTGGAGGAGGAAAGAGGTGTCAAACATCAGTCCAGACTCTTTTGTTTTTGTGGAGATGGACGAAAGAGAATTCACCTTACTTCCACACAGCATGTACATCAGATAGGTTGGAAGAGTTCTGAAACATTCATCAGTGTTGGTGAAGTATGTGTGATGTGTGATGCTGATTGTTGCAGACCCAATACAGTATGTGACAGTCTGTTGCATAATAGTGGGCAACTTGATTTAAAACTCATTTGTTTGACAAGTTGACAAAGTTCATTTCTAAACATTGTGTTGTTTAGTTTCACAGTTAAAGATTACTGATGTCATACTGAAAGAAAATATCAGCCACCCTTTAATTTTCTTGTGTTGAAAAAAAAATTCAAGTGTCTAATTGTAACAGATTGAACGAAACTAAATTTGCACTGAACACAAGCATTTGAAAAGGAGAACAGTACTCAATAATCAAGGTTTGAAGTGAAGTTTGTCTGGTGATCAATTTTTTTTAAGGTAAGAAAAAGTTCTTTAGTTTTATGAATGATTTTTCTCTCACCATGATATATTGCTTTGTGTTATGCAATTATCATGACTTGCATGTACATGCAGTATCTCTAAATTCTCTATCTTGCAATATACTGTGGGTCGCTCTGGCCTTCAAATTGTATAGTGGTCAATAGAGCCACTTACATGCATGCTTCTAAGGACAAGAAAAAACTAGTCCCTAACCAAAGCATTATACACACACACACACACACACACACACACACACTTATGTACACACACACACACACACACACACACACACACACACACACACACACACACACACACACACAAACACACACACACACACACAGGCACTCGCTCTCATTTTAGGATGAAAATTGATATAGATCTGCAACAGAGAAGAAATTCTGTAGACAAGAAATTGTCTCCCTTGGTATGTGCTGCATACAACCAGTCACCAAGTGAATGGGTGGGAAATGTTGATGGGGTTCACCTTTTGGTGCAGAACATGTTAGTTGTTACACTTGAAATGTAACCAACGCTTGTAGATGTAAATGCAATGATACTATGTGCAACAACAACTAAAAATATAAATTAGTGTCACAATAGAATTTTGTGTGTGTGTGTGCAATTACGGCGGCTTTTCTCAACAAATCACATTAGTCAGATGCATGTGTGTGTGTGTGTGTGTGTGTGTATAATGCTTTGGTTAGGGATTGGTTTTTTCTTGTCCTAAGTAGCATGCATGTAAGTGGCTCGTGTGTGTGTGTGTGTGTGTGTGTGTGTGTGTGTTTGATTTTGGGGTGGGATGCTGTTTTTTATTTGGTTGTTGTGTGTGGTTTTTTTTTTTTTAGGGGGGGGGGGGGGGGTTCTGCTGTGGAATGAAGTATCTGTTTACAACATCTTACATCAGAACAATCACAATCAATTCAACAGATCTGCAGGAAGATGACGGCAATTGGATCAAAGTTATTAGAAAAGATTCATTGGATATACAACATACATCCAGGTAAAATACAGGAAGGGATGGGGAGGATAATATGAGAAAGATATCAAGATTAAATGGAGGGAGAGAGAAAGAGAGAGAATCAAAACTAAAGCAACATCACAAATGTCACAGTTTTTTTTTTTTGTGACCCTTTAACTCTCTGCATATATTTTGGCTTAGGTTTCAAAAAAGGACTTTTCTGAAACACAATTTTGTCAAGGACAGCTCACTCATTCAAGTTCTTTTCATGGGTTCTTTTGCACAGATGAAATCACTGCTGCACATAAGGTAGCTACTTATCATCTACATTGAAAGATATTGTGGACAGAGAAAAAAACGTGGAAAGCTCACTAAAATGACTTTGGTTATAGTTATCTAGTTAAAAAAGTATTTACTGGCTAGTTTAAAACACCAGTCTGTTGTTGATTAAAAAGAAAAAAAACAAAAACAAAGGGATATGCCTGTTATGTGTGTTCATCAGTGTATCAGAATCGATGAGTCATTATAAGCTAAAAGTATCGATCAGCACACTAAACAGAGTTTCAAGTAACTCTTATTTGACACACAGTAAGAAACAGTCAAGTGACGTTTGGGCAAATATGTATTCTGCATATATCACAAACGAATAAAAGACAATCAAAAATGTTTCATCGGATGTCTCTCTTGACTACACATTGCTGATAATGCAGGTTTCCCAGTACCTACACATCTCTCAGTACCTATTCATTTCACATAGATTTTACTGTGTGTTTACTGTCTTCATCCCAACTCAGATGTTGCGGTCTGTACCAGTGAAAGAGTTCTCAAGAGTTTATACTTTAACTGGCAAAGCAGGTTCACCATTCCCGATGTATGTAGTACCCAGTTAACGCTCTTTACAGTAAGGGTCCACCAGAACCAGCGCTGTCAAGAGTTGTATATTTCAAATGGCGGCAACCGATTCTTTCCTTCTTTATTGGTAGACACTAAAATTTAATGACACAGAATTTGTTTTTAAAAGACTGGGGAAAAAAAAAAAAAAGTTCTAATGTTTCCACAGATGCAAGTAAATTTTTATGTGTCTGGGTACTTGAGGGCGCATGACAGTTAACTTATACTTCCTGGCTTGCTGACAGGAGAAGAATATTCTGCTGACAGACCTCAGAGAAGCATTGTGTTGATGTATTGATGCATAGCTCTGTTTTATGGTGCATCTTGTATTTCAGCGGTTTTCTGTTTCAGGCAGCAGTCTGTTTCAGTTGCCTGTGATATCTTGTGATGTGTATATACATGTCTAAGAATACAGAAGAAAACATCTGAGACGACTGAAAAATGAAATTTTCAAATGTAAATTGTCACAGCACTTTGTCATTTGTTTGTAAGGTGTGTGTGTGTGTGTGTGTGTGTGTGTGTGTGTGTGTGTAAAACTAAATAATAAGAAAATAATTAGTAAAAGGGAAACCAAACATATTTTAGTGGTAAAAAATGAAATATGATTCATATCATTTGAGATTACAATCTGATAGTAAACAAACTTTGCTAACTGTTTTTGTACTTGATTGCATTGTAGATAAATAATGTGACTGGGACTGATTAAATCTGCTGATTTTTTTTAAGCCGTCTTCTTTTTTTTTTTTTTTTTTTCAAAGTTTTGAAATGTGTGAGAGCAAGAGAGAGAGAGAGAGAATTTGTTATTTATTAAACTTGATACTCTTCCTGTAAAGAAATTTAGTTAATCTTATCGTCATTATAGAGAAATAAGGGATATTTGCCTCAGTTCTCCAAGAAAAGTTTTGTTGATGGTGAGAGAGAGGTCCATTCTGTATTTTGTTTTTCAAACTTCACTAATGTTTTGTTTCGCACACATTTTTTAGCTTTTGTTCATTTAGTCAGTGCACATTAATTGTTTCTCATAAATTAAGAATGATACCATTTCATATGGAACATGTACACACACACACACACACACACACACACACACACACACACACACACACAGAAATCTTGTGATCTAAATTTTAGAATAGATGTGGTTGAAACCAGGTAATGTTAAGATCAGTGAAGGTTCAAATTTCAAGCTGTATACTGCATCATATTCAATTGTTAGTACTAAACAACAGGGGTGAATATTTATGTGTTGAACTAAAATCTGGGTTTTCCATCCAATGAAGGTAGAGTTCACATACCCTTGAATAATTTTCCTGGCAGAGGAGAGGATATAGAGTTGAGGGAGGAGAGTGGGGGGGGGGGGGGGGGGGGGGGGGGGGGGGGGCAATTTTCTCAATGTTTATTCTCTTTTTAGAGAGGAAAAAAATTGTGGTTTTAGTGTGCGAAGACTGTTAATGGTCATAACTCAGCATTTGGTTTTCAAATAAAGTTAGATGCAACGACTTTGATGGGCTAACTGTAAATCTGAAAGAGATCCTGACAATAGAATTTTTTTTTTTTAATTATATAAAAAATAATACCACTCTAATGGTACTTTTTTTTGTTGTTGTTTTTTTGCTTTGGCATTGAGTTACCTCCTAGTTCCACTCAAGGGTGGAAAATGAGATTCAAGTCTGGTACTTTAGCTTGAGTTCAGTTGATGTGATGAGGACGTTTCACAAGCTGCTCAGATGCTTAACAGAAAGGGCAGTACAGTAGGCTGGATTCATGAGAAATTGGGCTGTGTTTTGGATGAAATGTTTTGAAGCTGTTCACTCAAGAGTTGAAAAAGAGAATTGGCTTTGGGATCTTCTTCCCAGTTTGGAAGAAATTATCAGGTCCCACCAGACCACTGTCACAGGATGCATCTATGTGTATACGTGTCACCCTTCACTATTGGCCTATGGAGCCTACTTTTCAGAAGGATAGTGACGGTATCTAATGTGTGTGCAAGACATTGTGTGTATGTTCACATCTGGAACCCCAATTTACAGTCTCATTTAAAGGACTTTTATGGAATGGAGTCAGAACCAATCCAGACTCTGTGAAAAAAAGTCCCCATCTATCGAAACTGTGAAAAAAAGTCCCCTTCTAACGAAAAGGTTCCAATGGAGATTCAAACTAGTAACTCCAGTATCAACAGATTACCAGTTCAGCATTCTACCAACTAAGCCATTCCATCCCCCCAATTTCCTGTTTTAACCCTAATCGAACCTCAGTTTGGGTTTTTGTAACAGTATTCTTGTGAATCTGGTGTGCATGTGAGTGCACATGTGTTTAAGCATTCCCTTTGCTCCCAGAAAGACAAAAATATGGTGACCTGATTGAACTGAAACTCCTGTGGCACTGGCCAAGTTGCCTTCACAGACATATACACACATATACATCTACACACACATAGATAGATATATGCATCCACACACACAAAACACACTCGCATAAACATCCCCTCCCCTCTCCCCTGCTCACACACTAAATATGCAAAAGGGAATACACAGATTAAAAGAGGCAGACTCCCAACTAAAACAGAAAGAAGCTAAGACAGGAAGAGAGAAAGACTTTGTTTTGTCTCATCATCTGTATATGCATGACAGACAAAGAAGAAGAAAAAAAAAAATAGAAGAAAAACTGATCACCATAAACGCTGTCATGTATAACACTGTCCCACTCTGCCGCGGGCAACTGCTGGCCCCTAAAACATGGCGGCGGAAAGGAACACGCTCACTCAACTCTCCACACCAGACATGCGGAGTCGAGTTTTAAAGTCAATGGTTGCCGTCAACGATGATAGCAGCCTACAGCAGCAATAAGAAAAGCTCACCGTCACGCTGACAGCTCCGCCGGTCACTTCTCCGCACAATGACCATGTTTTCTTGTTGGACTCTTGGAACAGTGCCAGAGCAAGCGGCGTACATGACTGGTCTCTGTTCTGGCAGAAGGCCGCCACTCTAATCGTTTTACACGATGCGATTATACTTGCTATTCCCGGTTGATGCTGGTTGACAAGCTTCTTCCTTGTCTAGAGCCGGGCCTAATTGGCGTTGTAGGCTCTGCTGTTTAGTTGAGTGCCAGCCGGCTGGATGGCTTTTTGAGTAAAACAGGATTTAAAACTATATACATGTTCAAATCTATTGTGGATTTCCACTAGTGGCCCAGCCTTGGGGGGCTGCAGGTCACTGGAGCTGCAGCGCAGGCGGCTGAAGAATGCCACTATTGTTGGGGCTGTAGTGGTCTCGCTAGGAAGTTTATTCCACTCCCTCACTGTTCGGGGGACGAAGGAGTTGTGCAGAGCTGGGTGTTTTGAGTGCTCCTGGAAGATGCGAGCACTATTCCTTCCGCAGGCCCTGGAATGAGAAGGACGGTAGAGCATGGAGGGGGGAATATCTACCAGCCCATTCTCGATGCGGTACAGCATTCCCAGTCTGTTATGGTGCCTTCTGGTTTCAAGGCTGTCCCATTGGAGTTTCCGGAGAAGATCAGTGACAGTGCCTGGTGTGCGCTCAAAATAGCAGTTGCAGGCATAGCGAGCTGCTCTTCTCTGGACCTTTTCCAGGAGCTCAATGTCTTGTCTTTTGTGAGGGTCCCAGACAGTAGAAGCGTATTCTAATGTAGGACGAACCATGGTCATGTAGGTGGCTTTGCGAACCTCAGCGGTGCAGTCTCTTAAGTTTCTGCGGAGAAAACCCACTGCCCCCTGTTCCCTTTGGCTGCCACCGTTTCCACGTGCTTGGTCCAGGATAGGTCCTTTGTCATGGTTACTCCTAAGTATCTGGCTGAGGATACTGCTTCCAGGGTTTGTTCATGAAGTGTATATGCAGAGTGGAAGGAAAGGTGTCTGCCTGGAGAGATGTGGAGTGAGTTACACTTTCCTGCATTGAATTTCATCTGCCAAGTGTCTTCCCAATCTGCCAGGCGATCAAGATCAGCTTGCAGCAAGGACTGATCCTTGGCACTGCAGACATTCCTATAAAGGAGAGCGTCATCTGCGAACAGCCGGGTGTTGGAGTCCTTGGCTACATCAGGAAGGTCATTTATGTATGCTAGGAAAAGAAGTGGACCCAAGACAGTGCCTTGGGGGACACCGGAGAGGACGGGGGCAGGAGATGAATATACGCCTTCGAGTACCACTTGCTGCGTTCTGCCGAAGAGGAACGACTGGATCCAGCCAAGGGTGTTGTTCCGAACTCCATAGTAGTGCAGTTTCCGCAGCAAGCGTTGGTGAGGGACCTTGTCGAAGGCCTTGGAGAAGTCTAGGAGCACTACATCTACTTGCGCACCCTGGGAGAGTCTCTTAGCAATGTCATGATTGGTGACAATCAACTGTGTCTCGCAGGAGCGTCGTTGGCGGAAGCCATGTTGACAGTCAGTGAGAACTTGTGGAGGTCGAAAAAATCCATTATGTTGCTGTGTACAATGTGTTCTAGCACTTTACACATGATAGAAGTCAGAGACACTGGTCTGTAGTTAGCTGGCAGGCTATGTGTTGCTGTTGCATACGATCACACCACCATCAGATGCGCAAGCAAAGAATGTTCTCTCCCCTTCCCCCCGTCTCTCCCACCCTCTTCTGTTTCTCGCATGGACGTTCAAATGGTGCCCACAAGACGATCTTACAAATTTCTTTTAGACCACTGTTGATCAATGTGAACGAAAGTGTCATTTCATTGCAATAGCAGAGCAGGCAATAGGAGTAGTTCTGTCTTTAAAATGGGATACGATGGTCTCCATAGGCTGCTAGCGATGGATTTTATGTTTTCGATACATTTCCTTGACTTTTCATACTCATTTTGCCATCCCCCACCCCCACCCCGCCCATATATGTATGTATGTATCTCTCTCTCTATATATATATATATATATATATATATATATATATATATGTGTGTGTGTGTGTGTGTGTGTATGTGCGTGTGCGTGTGTGTGTGTGTGTGTGTGTGTGTGCAGGCATGCGTGTGTGTGTTGAACAATTTTCTTTGTGAGAGAAAAAACAAGTACAGACTAACAATTTCTCTGGCATTATATTAAGAATGATTTGGCAAAGATTCGGGGGGGGGGGGGGGGGGGGGGGGGGGGGGGAATCGGGAAGGGGAGTGGGAGGGATAAAGAAAGAGAATTAAAAGTAGGGAAATATGAATATGAAATCTTTCACTGTCTGCCTGTGGAGACCATCGGTAACCCATCTCGAAGACAGAACGAATCATATTGCCAGCTCCTAGGCCTTTCGTTCACTGGATCAGACTCAACAGGGAGACACGGCTGGTTGTGTCTATGGTCTCTTGGCATCAAATAAAGATGTACCACAGTCTACAATTTCATGGTATTCTCACCACCAAGGCTTCAAAAACAGAATCCAATAGCACTCCAAAGCAGCCAATGAGGAGTAGAAAAGTAAAACGAAAAGAGTGGTAAAGAAGTAAATAGCTGAAATTGTGTGTGTGTGTGTGTGTGTGTGTGTGTGTGTGTGTATTCCTACATATATATAGGCTAGATATCTCTATCGATATACATTTAAAGGAGTGATATATATATATATCGACATCTGAATGGCTGGTGCGACCCGGACACCGATTTGTAGAAGGCCACTTTGTCATCAGGCCATATCGGACATGCATATTTCTTCCGCAGAGGAATTTCATTGTCTCTCTGTGCCAGGGCGCCAACACGTTATGCTCATAACTGGCTGATTAGTATGATACAAGACCGTTCACATGATTGGCGTCTGCAACCCCAGTTGTTACAACGTACTTTGTTTTTCAGGTCTTAAACCGATTCCCGGCTATTGCATCGTGTAAAACATACTTCCCCCCCCATCTACCCACTTCCCCCTCCCGCAAAAGGAACACCGAGATTCCAGCGACTTATGGAATCGTTGCCCCCCCCCCCCCCCCCCCCCCCCCCCAGCTGGTAAATTGATCCGTTGTGTAAACCCATTTGTTACGGCACCAAGACAAACTTTGCAGCCACCCTGGCAGGTCCCACAACCGCGATAAAACACTGAAGTTAAGGTCTGTGAAGGCTGGTGGGTCCTTAGCACTCCCCAAAGAAAAAAGTCACGAAGCATACCCAGGTGTCCCCGCCGTTTCCATTGACATGTCTGTGTTCAGATGAATGAGCTGCGGACAGAAACTCGTGAACTAAATCACTGGATATAATAATAACTGTACTCGACGCTTAGGCCGCTGTGTGGTATAGTTCCGGCGAATAGAAAACAAGCTCCTGTTTCAATCAGTGTTCAGACCTGGGAAGGAAGCGTTTTCGGGATTTTGAAGAATGTGTTCTAGTCTAGCGGTTAATCAAGCACGGCCTGCCATCCAAATTTTTTTTCTTCTGTCTCCTTTAAAGCTTATAGGCCACATTAACTACAAACCAGAGCGTCCGTGATTTGCCTCAACCCATACCCTCCTGGTAAGTACTCATTACGCTTACATAATTGTAACCTTTTGTACAGTCGGGCTGGTCGCTAGTGTGTGTGTGTGTGTGTGTGCGCGCGCGCGCGCGCGGGAATTGTGTGTTAGGTGGGGATTGATTTGTGAGCCGCGCTGCGCGCGGGGGGGGGGGGGGGGGGTGGAGTCAGGGAGTTGGTACACAGGGCGATTGCGACTTGTTAGGTTACAAGGGGATTAGGATAACTTTGTGAGCCGCCAAAACTTGCTGCCAACTCGCTGTCCTGGGGGGTTAGGATAACTTTGTATGGGGGGGGGGGGGGGGGGGGGGGGGGGGGGAAGTGGTTAGGAAAACGTTGTATGTTAAACAGATGTCCTGATTGGTTAGGACTTGGCCTAAACAGCCGCTGTGTATGGTTAAACTTTGTATGTTAAACAGCCACTGTCCTGAAGTGGTTCAGGAATAACTTTGTATGTTAAACAGCCACTGTCCTGAAGTGGTTAGGATAACTTGTATGTTAAACAGCCGCTGTCGTTAAGTGGTTAGTATAACTGTATGTTAAACAGCCGCTGTCCTGAAGTGGTCAGGATAACTTTGTATGTTAAACAGCCGCTGTCCTGAAGTGGTCAGGATAACGTTGTATGTTAAACAGCCGCTGTCCTGAAGTGGTTAGGATCTCAGACTTGTGAGGTGTCGTGGAAGGTTGAGTTCTGGTCCGATTCCCATCATCGGCACTTACTCATTGAGTTCATCTTGCTTGTGCGCGCACGTGTGTGTGTGTGTGTGTGGTGTGTGCGTGTGTTGGCTAAATGCTCTCGAAATCCCGGATCAGCCAGCCAGGCCATATTTAAACACACAAAAACTATCCATAAAAGAACAAAAAAAAGTATGATGATGTTCTGCTTCTGACAACGATCAAAATGGAGACAAATGAGAATCCTGACAAGCACAAGGGATACCTACAGGCTTTCCACCTGTTGAAAATTAAATAATGAATTGAAATTGCATGGGGGGGACAAAGAAGAAAACAATTAAAGCCCAAAATGTCATTACCTCCAAAGAAAACTTGTCTGGAACTGAAGTTTTCCATCTCTTGGTTAACCTTCATGTTGCTTCCTGAGAGCCCCAACACCAAGACAATACACAAAACCTCTGTCTCTGGAGCCATAGAACCAACCTCATGAAATTTTAGGGTATCTTAAAAAAAAAAAAAAAAAAAAAGAAATTTCACAAGTTTTGGTGTGTGTGTGAATCAAAAAAAAAGCAAGCAGTCATCAGTTGTGTCATCTGAATTACATCATCCGAGATCCTACACTGGCGGAACCTACACTACACTTTAAAGGAGTGGTAACTGGATACCACAGCTCATGCCCTGGACAGACAGTAAAAAGCAACACAGTAAATCCTATGTAAAATGTATGGGGGTGCTGGCAATGTCTGGACTGTAGTTCAAGAGCAACGTCTCGTAAAGGGTAAATATGTTATCGTATAAAAGGGGGAGATATAAGGGGGGGGGGAGGGGGCTGGGGTGAGGATAGAGGAGGATAAGGGTGGTGGTGGTGGGAGAAGGAGAATACACAAATATAGAGGACACACACACACACACACACATGGTGACAAAGACAGACAGACAGATAGAGAGACAGACAGACAGACAGAAAAAGAAAGAGAGAGAGAGTTTCAGTCACTGTGTTCAACACTACGTTATGTTTTCACAGACAAAATGAGCCACAGCAGCAGCAGCAGACCACCCCTCACCCTGCTGGCCACCCCTCCAGCAGCCTGGTGGGCACCTCCCTGCAGATCCCTCCCACCCAGCGCACCCAGTCATCCAGCAGCACCCCGCCAACTTCCCACCAGTCCAAGTCCCGCGCCAGCACCCGCCAGTCCGCCCTGTCAGGCTCCACGACTTCCAACTGGTCCTCCACATCCGGCACCTCCCAGTCCACCACCCAATCCACCCTCAAGCCTTATTTCTACCCCACATCAGGCTACCCAGTTGACAAAGACATCCTTCAGCAGTCTTACCCAGGGAACGGATACCCCATCTCCCACCTACAGCACTCTTATGGATACCCCTCTCACAACTTTCCGTGTTGTGAAGTACCTGGGGTGACTGATCTGAGGTCTCAGCTGTTCTACCCCAGTTCCGAGTTTCCAGGAGGGGGGCGCTTTTCCTGGAGCGATCGAGCAGGATGACGGATCAGCGCCTTTCTTCAGTGGCCTTGAGGTTGACCAGCCTGACCCTGGTGCTCCCTTTTTGGGACTGAGTGTGGGGTTACCAGGTGTTGCAGAGACATCCTCTGATGTCATATACACACCTGGAACATTTGATCCTCATTACAATTCTGGATATCCGGTGTGATACCTGTGTAATATGCACAATCTGTCGGTGACTGTGCACAAAGTTTTTTTTTTTTTTTTCTTTTTTTTTTTTTTTTTTTTGCTGTCCCAATCTCTGCGCCCACCTCAGAGGCTGTGCACCCATGCCACTCATTCTGACACCCCATCATAGTCACAGCCCGGTCGGCCCCGCCGCAGTCCCGGCACCCGGCAATCCACAGGGAGCAGTCAATGTCAAGTCGTCAAGAGGCAACCCACCGGAGGAGACACTGCACTGCTGCTGAGTCACTTCGGTGGTGTTCAGTGGCGCCTGTTCTGATGTAACATGCGCAGGACACCACCTACTAAGCCCCCTATTGATGACAATAATTGCTTAGTCGTGGAGCCGGCGTGAGTGAGCTTTCCCTCTGGTGGGCGCCACCACATCCATCCAATGACAGCCCCCATGGACTTGCCAGTACCAGTGACCCCGACAAACCAAACCAAGGCCACAAAACATGGAGAGGATATTGAAATTGAGGTCACCATGAGAGCAGGGCATGAAGGGCCACAGAATTTGAGACCTTTTTTTTTCTATGCTGATTGATTAGAATGAGGATGATTAAGATGATGCTACGGATTTCATTTTGGGTCTGAGACTACATGACAGGGCTGTTCTCTATGCTTTCCTTTCATAATGCATCCCAGCGTCAACCAGGCCCAAGAGATACAGACACCTGCAGTGTTTGTCATGAAATTTGAGCAACACTCTCAGAAATGCATCCATTAAGTGGATGAAACTCGACTGTGTGGTCCCAGTCTTCCCAACTGAGCCCGCAGCAAACTCAACTCTGGGTAGGGAGCAGTCGGGGCAGAAAAACCCACATGACTCTGATGGGATTCGAACCACAACCTCCCAGCCGGGAGTCCGCGATGTTAACCACTTCACCACGGCAGCTGGTGACTGCGCACAAAGTTACTTCACAAAAACAGAGACAATATTGGCACCATTATTAATTTGACAGTTATGTTCTTTCTTTGCTTTTTCCATTGTTGATTTCATCATCATTATATGCTAATGCTTTCTCTTGTTGACTGTGCATAATTTCATCTCTATGAGCAAATTCCTTTTCTTCTTACTAATTGTGCAAAATTTGCCAACATCATTGTCATTTCCCCTGGAGTATGTGCAAGGGTGCACACAAGTACAAAGCCGGAGAGATGAAAGTGGGGTCAGGAGGGGTGAGAGAGATGAAAGTGGGGCCAGGAGGGGGGTGAGAGGAGAGATGAAAGTGGGGCCAGGAGGGGTGAGAGGAGAGATGAAAGTGGGGCAAGGAGGGGTGAGAGAGAGATGAAAGTGGGGAGGAGGAGAGAGAAGAGATGAAAGTGGGGCCAGGAGGGGTGAGAGAAGAGATGAAAGTGGGGCCAGGAGGGGTGAGAGGAGAGATGAAAGTGGGGCCAGGAGGGGTGAGAGAAGAGATGAAAGTGGGGCAGGAGGGGTGAGAGAGAGAGATGAAAGTGGGGCCAGGAGGGGTGAGAGAGATGAAAGTGGGGCAGGAGGGGTGAGAGAGAGAGATGAAAGTGGGGCCAGGAGGGGTGAGAGAGATGAAAGTGGGGCCAGGAGGGTGAGAGGAGAGAGATGAAAGTGGGGCCAGGAGGGGTGAGAGAGAGAGATGAAAGTGGGGCAAGGAGGGGAGAGAGAAGAGATGAAAGTGGGGCCAGGAGGGGTGACAGAAGAGATGAAAGTGGGGCCAGGAGGGGTGAGAGAGAGATGAAAGTGGGGCAGGAGGGGGGTGAGGAGAGATGAAAGTGGGGCCAGGAGGGGTGAGAGAGAGATGAAAGTGGGGCAAGGAGGGTTGAGAGGAGAGATGAAAGTGGGGCAAGGAGGGGTGAGAGGAGAGATGAAAGTGGGGCAAGGAGGGGTGAGAGAGATGAAAGGGGGTCAGATGGTGAGAGGAGAGATGAAAGTGGGGCCAGTGAGAGGAGAGATGAAAGTGGGGCCAGGAGGGGTGAGAGAGAGATGAAAGTGGGGCCAGGAGGGGTGAGAGAGAGATGAAAGTGGGGCCAGGAGGGGTGAGAGAGAGAAAGTGGGGCCAGGAGGGGTGAGAGGAGAGATGAAAGTGGGGCAAGGAGGGGTGAGAGGAGAGATGAAAGTGGGGCCAGGAGGGGTGAGAGAGATGAAAGTGGGGCCAGGAGGGGTGAGAGAGAGATGAAAGTGGGGCCAGGAGGGGTGAGAGGAGAGATGAAAGTGGGGCCAGGAGGGGTGAGAGAGAGATGAAAGTGGGGCAAGGAGGGGTGAGAGATGAAAGTGGGGCAAGGAGGGGTGAGAGGAGAGATGAAAGTGGGGCCAAGGAGGGGTGAGAGAGATGAAAGTGGGGCAAGGAGGGGTGAGAGGAGAGATTAAAGTGGGGCCAGGAGGGGTGAGAGGGAGAGATGAAAGTGGGGCCAGGAGGGGTGAGAGGAGAGATGAAAGTGGGGCCAGGAGGGGTGAGAGGAGAGATGAAAGTGGGGCCAGGAGGGGTGAGAGGAGAGATGAAAGTGGGGCCAGGAGGGGTGAGAGAAGAGATGAAAGTGGGGCCAGGAGGGGTGAGAGGAGAGATGAAGTGGGGCAGGAGAGGGGTGAGAGAGATGAAAGTGGGGCAAGGAGGGGTGAGAGGAGAGATGAAAGTGGGGCAAGGAGGGGTGAGAGGAGAGATGAAAGAAAGTGGGGCAGGAGGGGTGAGAGGAGAGATGAAAGTGGGGCCAGGAGGGGAGAGGAGAGATGAAAGTGGGGCCAGGAGGGGTGAGAGATGAAAAGTGGGGCCAGGAGGGGTGAGAGAGAGATGAAAGTGGGGCCAGGAGGGGTGAGAGGAGAGATGAAAGTGGGGCCAGGAGGGGTGAGAGGAGAGATATAAGTGGGGCCAGGAGGGGTGAGAGAGAGAGATGAAAGTGGGGCCAGGAGGGGTGAGAGAGATGAAAGTGGGGCAAGGAGGGGTGTGAGAGAGAGAAAGTGGGGCAAGGAGGGGTGAGAGAGAGATGAAAGTGGGGCAAGGAGGGGTGAGAGGAGAGATGAAAGTGGGGCCAGGAGGGTGAGAGAGAGATGAAAGTGGGGCCAGGAGGGGTGAGAGGAGAGATGAAAGTGGGGCAAGGAGGGGTGAGAGAGATGAAAGTGGGGCAAGGAGGGGTGAGAGAGAGAGATGAAAGTGGGGCACGGAGGGGTGAGAGGAGAGATGAAAGTGGGGTCAGGAGGGGTGAGAGAAGAGATGAAAGTGGGGCAAGGAGGGGTGAGAGGAGAGATGAAAGTGGGGCAAGGAGGGGTGAGAGAGAGATGAAAGTGGGGCAGGAGGGGTGAGAGGAGAGATGAAAGTGGGGCAAGGAGGGGCGAGAGAGAGAGATGAAAGTGGGGCAAGGAGGGGTGAGAGGAGAGAGATGAAAGTGGGGCAAGGAGGGGTGAGAGAGATGAAAGTGGGGCACGGAGGGGTGAGAGGAGCGATGAAAGTGGGGCAAGGAGGGGTGAGAGAGAGATGAAAGTGGGGCAAGGAGGGGTGAGAGGAGAGATGGGGATGAAGGAGCGATGGGGATGGAGGAGGAAGTATTAACACGTTGTCATCTACAATGGCAACATGAATTACTGTTCACGTAAGATGAAGGTACACACACTATAAGGAAAGCACACTAGCCTATACATGCCCACACATCTGTTAATAACACAATGTAATCTGTGTTGGGTAGAAACTGACAGCATGGCGGCATTAAGCAACAACGGAAATATTCATTACAAAGTTTTAAGACAAGTGTTAATGATACCACACTTCACCTAGGTACATTTACCTAAAAAAAAAAAAAAAAGAGAAGTGCCAACATACATGCTTGTGACTTGCATTCTTGTACACATGCACACACATTTCACTGCAGAATATGCAGCATGTGATCAAAGAACGGGGACAGACACAGCTGAAGAGAGCAACAGAGAAGAGGAATTTATGAGGGCACAAGGACCACAAGATGGTAATGCTATTCGTGATAGTATTCATTCAAGAGAGAAGAGGAATTTACGATGGCACAAGGACCAGAAGATGGTAATGCTATTCGTGATAGTATTCATTCAAGAGAGAAGAGGAATTAATTTATGAGGGCACAAGAACCAGAAGATGGTGATACTATTCATTGATAGTACCATTCAAATGTTTAATTTATGAGGGCTCAGAACAACTCACTGCTTTGGTGATACTTTTTTGTTTTAAATGGTGAGGGGCTAATGTTTAGTGGACAGCCTCGGAACAACTCACTGCTTTCTGTTGTTTGTTCTTTTTTGTTTTTTTCTTAGTAAATGGTCTGAGACATCATATGACAAAAATCTATGCACCTTTACTTCTAGTCAGTGCATGTAATAGTTGTGTGTGTGTTTGTTTTTTTCTAATTTAACTTCTGTTGTTAAAATGTTCTTAGTAAAATTATCTCTGCAGACATCATATCCCAAATTTCTATACACCTTTAATTGTCTGTCTACATGTAATAGTGTGTATTTACTGTTATATACATGTAACCATGTAGTGCACCTGTGTGTATATTGTAAAATGTGTTTAATGATGGAAAATGTATATATAGTACAAATACTGAAAGCATTAAGGGTATGCATTTATAAACCTACCTACTTCTTGATGGATGATATGATCCTGATAAATGATTTTTAAAAAAAAAATGACCAAGCTTACATTGGGCTCAGTATACCAAAAATGGCTAGGAGGGGCTTGCATGTGGACCTGTCATGCCGAAGTGATTTAGTCGCCTGAGATATAAATACCTAAAGTACAGCCTCCAGAATTCCCAAGTGCTATGGTTTTGGCATAGCATGCTATGATTTCATTGATAATGCTGCAACCTTTTGTCAAAATGCTATACCCCCCCCCCCCCTCCACCCCCCCAACCACACACAGACACACACACAAAATTCATGCCCTTAATAACACAGGCTTACATGGACACACAGTTAAAATGCTAATCTGTACATCGTAGATCTCAACTTATTTCGTTGAAAAATAGCCAAGTTCAGCGAGGAGAGGAAGAAAAAAGAAAATACCTCAAAGTCATGATTTTGACAACCGATAAATAGGTGCTCTTGCCGGCATTTTCAATTTCTTATATGTCAAGTCCAACCCACACATTAACTAGTGAGATTGAATTTGCCACTAAGCCACATGTGAAACGATTCAGTTCAGTTCAGTGGTTCTTTCAATGTCTGTTCATCATCAATGATTTCAGACGATAATAAAAGCAACAGAGATCACTGGGAATGTCAAACATACTGTCCCCTGGTCAGTTTCCCTCACCTCTCTCCTTCACATGTTAGAATCGAGCCACTCCACAAAGATGACTTGTGAAAATACTTCAAAAAAGAAAAAGAAAAAAAAAAACAAAAAAAAACAGAACAGCCTGACCAACTCTGACTGAGCAATATCTTCAATGTCTGTAGTACATGTGTGATATAAAACATTTTCAATGCTTTCAAAATATGCAGTGTTCATACCTTTTAATTTGTATCACCCTGTTAAAATTGGGCAGACTTGTAGTATACGATGGACAGAAATGTTTCCCTGACATGTACACCTAACATCCGAAGTGAATGCGAAGTGAAGTGCTTCTGACAGTGCTACTGTGTCTGACCTGGTGCATTGCACGTGTGCCTCAACTTGCATGCAGAACACCACATTTGTGTCTGACCTGGTGCATTGCACGTGTGCTCAACTTGCATGCAGAACACCACATTTGTGTCTGACCTGGTGCATTGCACGTGTGCTCAACTTACATTCAGAACACCACATTTGTGTCTGACCTGGTGCATTGCACGTGTCCTCAACTTTTATGCAGAACACCACATTTGTGTCTGACCTGGTGCATTGCACGTGTCCTCAACTTACATGCACAACACCACATTTGTGTCTGACCTGGTGCATTGCACGTGTGCTCAACTTACATGCAGAACACCACATTTGTGTCTGACCTGGTGCATTGCAGGTGTCCTCAACTTACATGCAGACCACCACATTTTGAAACTGACCTGGTGCATTGCACGTGTGCTCAACTTACATGACCTGGGTCTCACATTGTGTCTGACTGGGTGCATGCACGTGTCACTCAACTTACATGCAGACCACCACATTTGTGTCTGACCAAGACAAATCCAAGTGTGCTCAACTTAACAAGTGCAAACACCACATTTGTGTCTGACCTGGTGCATTGCACGTGTTTTCGACTTGCATGCAGACCACCACATTTGTGTCTGACCTGGTGCATTGCACGTGTCCTCAACTTGCATGCAGAACACCACATTTGTGTCTGACCTGGTGCATTGCACGTGTGCTCAACTTGCATGCAGAACACCACATTTGTGTCTGACCTGTGCATTGCACGCGTCAACTTGTATGCAGAAACACACATTTGTGTCTGACCTGGTGCATTGCACGTGTCCTCAACTTACATGCAGAGCACCACATTTGTGTATGACCTGGTGCATTGCACATGTCCTCAACTTACATGCAGAACAAAATCCACATTTGTGTATGACTTGCAACATAGGACAAGAGTGCTCAAACTTACATGCAGAACACCACATTTGTGTATGACTTGGCGCATAGCACAAGAGTGCTCAACTTACATGCAGAACACCACGTTTGTGTCTGACTTGGCACATAGCACAAAAGTGCTCAACTTACATGCAGAACACCACATTTGAAACGTCAAAATGATACACTTCGTGCTTTTGAGGCCTTTGCAGACCTGGGTCTCACGAAAACCTCTGGTTACATGTATTTTCACTGTGCATTTCTCCCTGCAGACCACCCCCTGCGCAGAGCCAACGCAAGACAAATCCAAGTCTAGTTCCTCCTGTGCTTGAACAAGTGCAACACTGCGGATTCAGTCAGATCTGAAATTTGCTCCCTTTTTTGGACCCAGCCCTGAAAACTGACACAGAGTATGATCACGTGCACAATTTTCATGCCGTCAACAGTTCAACACCCATCTTGTGCCGAATTTGACGAGATAGGTGATTGCTCACTCTTCATTTTTGTTGTCCTGAGCGTCGTTTATTTTGCCTGAAGAAGACATAAGAGGTCGAAACACACTGTTTTTGTGGTGTGTGATTCATTTGCTCATGCTTGGCAGATGTAACTTTTTAAGACTGGTTTAAAATTTCCACCTACTGTTGCCTCGCTTTGCTAGAGCTAACAATCAAAAGTCGTCAACACCATTATTGCACTTCAACACCTTCTACTTTGTTGTACAGTAACATCTCAAACATACTACAGATGTCAGGTTTTCTTCATTGAACAGTGCAGCTGACCACAAGGAGCATTTTCACAGCTGTTAAACCTGCACAGGAAAAGACACACCAGCCAACGTGTTTGATAGTGGGGGAGGGGGGGGTGAGCCACGGGGGGGTTAAGAAAAAAAAAAAAAAAAGCTTGCAAAGAAACAAACAATAAAAGCTGATTATGAAAAAACACATAGCCAATGATAGAAAAATGCTTGGAACAGCCACATGGGCAAACAGTGCACTGCAGAACAGACAGCTAGAGCCACTGTGGACAGTGAATAGACAGCTAGAGCCACTGTGAACAGTGAATAGACGTCTAGAGCCACTGTGGACAGTGAATAGACAGCTAGAGCCACTATGGACAGTGAATAGACGGCTAGAGCCACTGTGGACAGTGACTAGACAGCTAGAGCCACTGTGGACAGTGAATAGACGGCTAGAGCCACTGTGGACAGTGAACAGACAGCTAGAACCACTGTGGACAGTGAACAGAACAACTAGAGCCACTGTGGACATTTAACAGAACAGCTAGAGCCACTGTGGACAGTGAACAGAACAGCTGAGCCACTGTGGACAGTGAATAGACGGCTAGAGCCACTGTGGACAGTGAATGGAACAGCTAGAGCCACTGTGGACAGTGAACAGAACAGCTGAGCCACTGTGGACAGTGAATAGATGGCTAGAACCACTGTGGACAGTGAATAGATGGCTAGAACCACTGTGGACAGTGAACAGAACAGCCAGAGCCACTGTGGACAGGAACAGTGAATAGATGAACTAGAGCCACTGTGGACATTGACACAGAACAGCTAGAGCCACTGTGGACAGTGAACAGAACAGCTGAGCCACTGTGGACAGTGAATAGATGGCTAGAACCACTGTGGACAGTGAATAGATGGCTAGAACCCACTGTGGACAGTGAACAGACGGCCAGAGCCACTGTGGACAGTGTTTAAGATTTTCACTTCCTAATTGCTGGATTACAATTAAAACTAACACTGGCATACCCATAAACTATAATCAGATGAAAAAAAAAAAAACTACCATCAGATTGAAAACAAAACACCGAGTTTCCAGAACAAAGACAGAATTGTCAGCAAAAGCAGAAAGACAGCAGATGGCATTACAGGAAGACAGACATACATTTAAAAAGGGAGAGCAGAAAAGAGTGACAGAAAAGAGGAAGTTATTACACACTAAATTTCCTGACGGCAGGGGAGTTGTTTGCATTGAAAGAGCCCCCAGCCCTTCCCCCTGTATTCAAAATCCTACAGATATAAAAGAAAATCTCCATCTTTGTTTTGCTCACAAACACACACACACACACTGCGACCAATTCAGAGATGCCATGAAACACCAACTCCATATAGTTATAGAAGTTAAAGTGTGTCACTAGTTGCCCAAGAATCTTTTCTTTTTACTATTTGACTTTGTAGATTAAAACAACTCTGGAATACATTTCCATGTCAACCTACAATTATGCAGAGTGTAATGCTAATGGTGCAACTTTGGAGATTCTATAAACTGCGTTCATGTGGACAATTATATTCATCCAGCTCTGTTGCAGATAACCTCAGGCGCAAGTAAGGATTTCAACTGCCAGTGGAGAAGCTGAAGGGTTACTAGGGACGCCACAAATCACCTCATCAAAGACCTCATGTGGATCTCTGTCAAAGGGTTACTGCAGATGCCATGAATCACCTCATGTGTCTCTGTCAAAAACACATGCATGCTTGCGTGAGCCCAGCACTGCAGCCAACCCTCTGGAATCAAATTCTGGAACCAAGGGATGCAGGCGGTGGAGGCTGGCTGATGAGGAGGCAGTTTGGCTTTTGACCTAAAGCATTTATAATCTGTGCATGCTTTAGTTGACAAACACAGGGTTGGCAAAGAAAATGCAGCCAACGCTTACATAACATCATTTGGACTTTTTGCTGCATTACTTTATCATCCCCGTTCAAAAAATAACCCCCTAACCCACATTTTTCAAACAAAATTTTGAAATTCATTCTTTCTCCACTAAATTCAGATTTTCTTTGAGAATCAAGTAAAAGGCCGTAGGGCACAGTTCTTTTGAGAGAACAATTCTTATTGGCCGAAAGGGTCACTTTCTTTTCTCCCCCCTGGCCCTACCCTGCTGGTCAAAATCTTATTTCTCAGTGTGTGTGTATGCAGCATGCATGTGTACATTCTTGCCCATTGTAAAAACATCCGACTACACAAAAGACGGCTGCATATGACCCAACATGTGCAAAAAACAAACAAAGAGCAACTAAAAAAGCAACAAAACCCCAAAACAAACAAAACAAAAAACTGGAAGAAAAAAAAAAAAGACTGGAGGATGAACCATTTCAACGCTTACATCATACAGGCAATTCCAGCTTAATCGGATTAGAAATGAAAAACAGAGAGAGAGAATTTACTCTGACTTCAAACCAAAACTTGGGAGAAAAAAAATCTCATAGAATACACGTCCGAAACAAGACTCAATTTGCTCTAGTACAAAAGACTTAAACCCTTCTCTTTGGGGGGGGGGGGGGATATGGATGGAGGGGGAGAGACACTAATTATGTTTCTTTGCGACGTGACGTATTTCGATTGGCCTCACATTACACTGACCTAAAAAAAAAAAAAAAAAAAAAAAAGGTATGTGATCAAACATACACATACAATTAATGTACTGTACTATTAATGAACTATTAATTAAAGTCCTAAATTATACCCTGCTCCCAGGCTTTTTTCCTATCATTTGTCTGTAAGCTTTGACCTTGACCCATTGCCAGACCAAGACTTCCATAATTAACACAAGACCAAAGGTTCATCATGTGTTCTATCCCCCCCCCCCCCCCCCCCCCCCCCCCCCCCATGACAATCTTGTTTAATTTCTCGGTTCTGACCATGATGTGCAGCACCTTAATGCAAAAAAAAAAAATTTGCATACAAATGTGGCGACTGGCACAATTACTCTCAGGAGAGAAAGTTACAGTGAATGAAATGGCTTCAAAGGTCTCATCTCAGGAATGTGTCCCATGTTGCCAACCCCTCCCCTTCCCCCCTCCTTCCTCCCATATCCTTCCCCTCCGACTTGCGGCATCCTAAACAAACAAACAAACAAAAAAGACACTTAAAAGTTTACCATAGACACATGCAAGGACATCGGAAGCGTAACACTACACAGGCAGTTGGTTTACACTCAAGTTGAAAAAAAAAAAAGAAAAAAAAAAATGATGTGGTGGAAGAGGGCAGGGCTGGTGCTGGATGGTAAGGGGAGGTAAGCAGGAAGACAGCGGTGATGGCCGATCAGTGGATCCTCATCGAGTGCGTGGCCTTACACCACACAGCTGCTCACCCTCAGTCACAGCAGAAAAACAAGGAGTAATACTGTTCATGTCAGAGACCAACGTCTCAACTTCACAGCCAAGCGGTGCTTTAACTTCACTATAAAACAGTTTTTGGTTGGTTTCGTTTTTTTTTTACGGTGTGGATATGATACTTAAAATATAGTGTCAAATAAGTATGACATCACTATAAATATAGGTATGTAAATTTGGCCCTCTATTTCCCCCCCAAAATTTACAGAAGAAAAAAAATGTGCACTTGCCATTGTATATATGTAACAAAAGTATTAGCATAATAAAATCTAGCTTGCATGAGATGCCTCTTAAAAATATAATCATCAGCATCTATGGGGGCAAGGTAAGTAAGGTAATGTTGCTTATAGCTCAGCCGACCGCAAAGGGCCATATCAGGTCTGTCACACATTCAAGTCAACTTATAAGTCGTGTGAAAAAACAAACAAACAAACAAGAAAAAAAACCTCATTCACACAACCCTTTAAGATACATTTTCTAAAAACTTGCATCTATGAAACAGATGGTTTGCATTCAACAGAACATGACAGGCGAGACTCGTCTTCCTCAGGAGGAAAATACACTAACTTTAGACGATTCCTGGCCTTATACCATTTCAAGCTGTCATCGTTACGACAGGCCACCTGGAGACACGCACTCTGATTAGATCTGTGAAGTTGAACGAACCCTGTGCCTGAGCAATGGTCAAGCGACAGGCTTGACGCACTTCAACCCCTGAAGCAGGGCGACCATTCCCATCCAGGCGGGTCCCTGGGTGGCGGATAGGGGGATGCCCCCAGGTATGAGGATTAGTTGTGACGAAAGTCAGGCTTGCCTGGTCGAATGAACAGTCCAGGACCAAATGTTCCAAGCAGGATGAGGCGGGGTAAACAGTGGCTCTGTTATCTCCACTGAAATACCCAGATCTGTCCGATGACAGGACCATCATGCAACATTCGTTTGGAGCTATGGCTGTGTGATCATGTCATCATGGGAGCTACAGATACCCTGTGTGTTTGCGATTTGTAGGAGACACAGTTTTTACATTTCACACATCTGAAAATAAAAACTTCCTTCAAGATTTGAGGTCTCGGGATCAACATGGAGTTGACAGAATCAAGTTGAAAGAAAAAAAAAAGTTTGAGTTTGTCAAAGCATCATGGTGGTAGGTTAGTTTTCCAGCTATACAGAACTGAAGTACCAAGTCTTTTATTTAATGATGTTTTTGTTTATCAAAGCAAACATCCACAACCATCATTACATGACATTGTAATGTTTTGCTGTACAATCACTTGGCAATAACCATGGGACTTTGTTGCCCTCTTGGCAAAATAGTTTTGGACATAAGAGAGTGTAGAGAAGTACCCCTCTCTTCCATCGGAATGGACAAAACCAGCCTGCCTCTAAACTTGAAAAAGATGAAAGGTAAAGAGTAGTTTTTTAACTGAACAACTGGAGAGTAGTGGATTACAAGAGGAAAACAGGAGTAATTTTCACTAAAGTTAAGACCAGGAGGAGGTTGGATTCACCATATCAATCCACACAAAATGAGCTACTGCTGATGCATCAAGCAAAAATGATGGACAAGTTGTCAGTCCTTGTTTCATCATCTTCTTCAGTGATGTCAACAGCCATCAAAGCATTTCACTCTCAGAATTACAATAAAAACTGGAATCTTGAAGTGCATACCTCACAGGCTAAAGACAACTGAAATCCATTTTCTTATTCAATTTTTTTTTCTAAGTCTTGAATTACTTCCATTTCCAAAACTTTAAAACCTCTGTAAAATTTGACCCTCTTCCATTATTTTCATACACATCACATTTGCCAAGCAAACAAAGAGAGTAAAATATTCTATGTTATAAAAACTTTCCTTTTCAATTCATTTATATTTTTCCACAATGACTTGATGATAGTAGGTCCACAGAAGAGCACTGACAGACACTCGGGCCATCAGGGATCTTCAAAACTCTCAGTGCAAGGTCAGGGGCAACAGGTCATCACAGATGAGCCTTTCCTGTTGAGAAACGCTCGTCCTTATAACAAAGAACGATGAGGAGTAACAAGTTGAGAAACGCTCGTCCTTAAAACAACGATGGGTAAGAACCTCACAGCATGAGGAGTAACAAGTCCCATCTCATCCAGGACTTCATCATTCCATGTTCCAGATGTCCACTCGTCGCTTGCAGTCAGTGGCATGGCCTTGGTGAGACACATGTACCAAGCCAGCTTATGGCGCCTCTACTGTGTTGACTTCCCACCTGCCAGTCATTTGTCATGGTTTTTTGTCTATAATGATGTGAAAAACCAGTCCAGATTTTTTTTTTTTTTTTGGGGGGGGGGGGGGGGGGGAATGGCAGGGTTGGGGTTGGGGGGGGGGGGGGGGGGGGGGGAGAATGGGGTGGTGAGGGATTGGTAGTGGGTATGAATTCCTAAACTCTATGCTTGCTATCTGCTCTCAGTGTCCGGGTATCACATTCACTAAAGAGGATGGATATCATCTGCGAGTTTAATCTTCATAGGAATAACAGACCCAGAATGTATAGCATGCACAAAGCTACGGCAGCTGTTTGACTGCTCAAGGCAGCAGTAACGGCAAAATCGCACAGCTTGTTGCCAGCACTTTCAACCCAGATTCACAGCACTCTTTACTGGTCAATCAAAATGGCAACGATATACAGTGAATCTCTTTTGTGACAGTTCATTCTACAATATTGAGGTGATTCACTGCAGGCACCAAGTAAATAGCTGTGAGCATGCAGGAACATTAACCTTTCAAGTATAAATAGCTTGCAACTGCCACCCTTATGGAGAGAGAGAGAGAGAGAGAGAGAGAGAGAGAGAGAGAGAGAGATGCTAGGGAAATAATATGCAGTCTTTTAATGCAGTTATAGCCCTTGCAATGAAGGCTTGAATTTTACAGCCAGAAGTCAAGTGCTGCATAATCGGCTGCTGAATTGTTGGCCTCCATGCTGAAACTGCATCAAGGTCATGATCATCGTAAGTAATCTTCAACAAGGTCACCAAAGGTGCTGGCATTGCCATATTATGCGGTTGAACTGCAGTGCCTATCGCAGCCAGCAGAAAGCGCTTGCAAGGCATTGCTACAGCACACAGGTCGGACTTCAAAATGATGATGAAACCTGTTTGCCTTGGCAGATACTGCCAGGCCAAGGGCTAGCCTAGCCTTGCTCTCCTTCGTTCAGTTGCCATTCTTACTGAAAAATGAACAAAGGGGTTGACCCAGTGATGTTAATAGAAGATAGTGGCCAAATTTCAATCACTTAATTACTAAGTTCTAGAATGAGGATTTGTGTGTGTGTGTGTGTGTGTGTGTGTGTGTGTGTGTGTGTGTTACATGGCTTAAATTCAGCTGAGAGTCAATGTCTGCACTAGCACTGGATTGGGACAAACACTAAACAAAATCAAAAGCTGCAGTGGGCCATTAGTCTTACAATTGAAATCAGTGGCTGGTGGCACTGAGGCATCTGAAGAATGAAAATCAATGGTTAGAGAGGACGTATGTTTCAGCGCATTCAATCTCTCCACATGTTTTGTCTCCTGGAAATGCACTTCGATCGACTTTTTACCATCTGACTTGGCCAACTGCACAGTATACACAAAGCAGCACCCATTTCATTCGTTTTCCAAAGCCATTTTCTGAACCGACGATTCAATTCGTCTGCCTCATCTATCCATTCTTTTCTCCACTGGTTTTTTCTTCAGGTCGTTCTCAATCTTCCGTGCCTCTGCTTGTCATTAATCAGCTCCATTTTTGACAAATATAAAGTACAATGATAATCACGGTCTTTGCGCACTGAAAACAAGATGGCAGATTTCAAATATGAGTGGCACGAAAACCTGAATTGAAACACACAATGCAGACATGCAAAAAAAAAACCCAAAAAAACAAAAAAGGAAATATTTGCTATACGGAATTCCGTTTCAATACAGAAGGTCTCCCAAGCCTGTATTACCATCCATTCTTTCACCCCTCGGGTTTGTTTTCTTTTTTTTCCCCCCACTGTACGGGGCATTGTGGAGGGTGGATCCTCTAATGCACAGTGAAAAAGTACTAATGGAGAACAAAGGACCAGAGCAGACCCAATCCCTTGCATGTAACCCCAGCTGGGAGGCTGGGTAGATTCCTGAATAACCTGCATCTATCACCCTAACCTTCTACCCTCTCGTTGCTGCACACACTGCAATACTTCCTCGACAGAAGCAAGGGAGGCTACTTTCAACTGTGCTGAGAATAATGCAGTGTATGTGCCTCATGTTCTTTGCCACAAGGGATACCCTCCCCCCGTTTTTTTTTTATTTTTAGAAAATGCATTAATTCTCCTTGCTGTATACGTGACTGTCAGCATCAGGGTTTGATACTGGTTCAAACATATCAAAGAGGTTGGAAGGGTCAGCATGTGCCTCTAGAGCTGAAGTAAATATAAAAGAGGTCGGAAGTGTTAGTATGTGCCTCTAGACCTGAGCAGTCCTATGTTCCTCAGGGAATCAAGAGGCATAAGTCAAGTAAGTCAAAGTCTAGATCCGAAGTAAACATGAAAGGTTGGAAGAGTCAGTATGTGCCTCTAGACCCGAAGTAAACATGAAAGGTTGGAAGAGTCAGTATGTGCCTCTAGACCCAAAGTAAACATGACAGGTTGGAAGAGTCAGTATGTGCCTCTAGACCCGAAGTAAACATGACAGGTTGGAAGAGTCAGTATGTGCCTCTGGACCCAAAGTAAACATGACAGGTTGGAAGAGTCAGTATGTGCCTCTGGACCCAAAGTAAACATGACAGGTTGGAAGAGTCAGTATGTGCCTCTGGACCCGAAGTAAACATGACAGGTTGGAAGAGTCAGTATGTGCCTCTAGACCCGAAGTAAACATGACAGGTTGGAAGAGTCAATGTGCCTCTAGACCCAAAGTAAACAGACAGGTTGGAAGAGTCAGTATGTGCCTCTAGACCCAAGTAAACATGACAGGTTGGAAGAGTCAGTATGTGCCTCTAGACCCAAAGTAAACATGACAGTTGGAAGAGTCAGTATGTGCCTCTAGACCCAAAGTAAAACATGACAGGTTGGAAGAGTCAGTATGTGCCTCTAGACCCAAAGTAAACATGACAGGTTGGAAGAGTCAGTATGTGCCTCTAGACCCAAAGTAAACATGACAGGTTGGAAGAGTCAGTATGTGCCTCTAGACCCGAAGTAAACATGACAGGTTGGAAGAGTCAGCATGTGCCTCTAGACCCGAAGTAAACATGACAGGTTGGAAGAGTCAGCATGTGCCTCTAGACCCGAAGTAAACATGACAGGTTGGAAGAGTCAGCATGTGCCTCTAGACCCGAAGTAAACATGACAGGTTGGAAGAGTCAGCATGTGCCTCTAGACCCGAAGTAAACATGACAGGTTGGAAGAGTCAGCATGTGCCTCTAGACCCAAAGTAAACATGACAGGTTGGAAGAGTCAGCATGTGCCTCTAGACCGAGAGTAAAACATGACAGGTTGGAAGAGTCAGCATGTGCCTCTAGACCCGAAGTAAACATGACAGGTTGGAAGAGTCAGCATGTGCCTCTAGACCCGAAGTAAACATGACAGGTTGGAAGAGTCAGCATGTGCCTCTAGACCCGAAGTAAACATGACAGGTTGGAAGAGTCAGTATGTGCCTCTAGACCCGAAGTAAAACATGACAGGTTGGAAGAGTCAGTATGTGCCTTCATCCTGAAGTAACTATAAAACACCAACACAGTCCATGAAGCTAACATCCATGTGTCAATATTTCTCTGTTTTGCTGCTCTGGATTCAGAACCTATATTAAATAACTCCCATCCATGAAGACAGTCATCAGTGTCATGACCTCAGCTCCTTCACCTTTCTATATTTCTGTTGTATTATTCATTCAGGGGCGAACTGGTCCTCCCCGAGAGTGGTTTGTTGCCTCCTTAAAAAAAGACAACAAAACTGTTCCTTCTGGGAAATACATATTTACAACACTGATTTGCATAAAAATGACAGAAAGGTAAACATGTTTTGCAAGCAGAAATGCGAAACAAAAAATGCACCGTTACATGGCTCATTATTGGCTGAAGCTTCATTGAATCTTACTTCTGTAGTATGACACAAATATACACACACACACAGTCTGTATACATGTGCGTGCTGAGCACTTAAAGAGTGACAAAGATGTGTGTGCTGATCTCCCCTTTTGAGAATACTAAAGCTAGAGAGAGCACTTACTGGACCAAGATTACTCTTTATACCTCTTTACCCAAATGCAAGCCTGTCTTTTTAAAGTTATGAATTTTAAATGGGGCAGATTTTGATCTTTGTTCAACTGCATATAGCTGGAAATCAAGGGCATTTATGCCCTAGTTATATACACACTGTTTCTTGTGACAGAAGGGAAAAGCAGGGTTGGCCAATGCCCTCCCTGTGAACATTATCCTCTATACAACACATATACATACATACACATTTAAAAAAAAAAAAAAAAGTGTGTGTGTGTGTGTGTGTGTGGGGGGGGGGGGGGGGGGGGATTCCTCGGGTACTAACTAGATTCCAAACAGGGGGACAAAGGAAAAAAACATTCCTTTGAAACTAAATTGATTTCTCTTGTACTTCCCCTGATGTTATTATGGAAATTTGCAGTCATCTTTAAATTTTCATGACTAGAAAATTCCAAAATTTGATTAAGATGTTAATAATTCAAAGACAGTTATCAGTTTACAAAAGTGCACAGCACCTATCATTCATAAACTGTTCTCTATTTCTTTTAAACAAAATATGTCACACATTCTGCTGGGTTTGGTCTTTCAGCATCGTTGTTCACAGGAGTCTTTTAAAAATTTTCATTTTACCCACCAAGGGTTGGCATGGTTGAACAGGGATGGCTCAGTAAACACCAATTCCACCCCCCCCCCCCCCCCCCCCCTTTTTTTTTTTTTTTTTTTTGCCATAACTCTCCTCTGCCTATTAATATGTTCAACAATATACTGTACAAAAATTATTTCTATTTCGATTCATGTTCTCCAAGAAATATCCACTACCACAATACCAAATGAATAATTTTAGCCCAATATAAAATCACACCCACTAGAAGCAGCTGTCAATGTCAAGTACACTGGAGTTGGAAATGAACAGTAGGTCTCCAAGACTGAATAAACGCCATCAATTTGATAATCACAATGTATTCTATGGTGCTTAATCTACCAATACCAAACCACTTACAAAGTTTATAGCACACACACACACACACACAGGCAACCAAACATACAAACACAAGGATTTCAGCATGCATTCCCCCCCCCCCCCCCCCCCCCCCCCCCAGCACGTAGACACACACCTGCATACCAATCATAAAGCAAGAAAAAAGAATAATCCTACAGATCAGTGGAGAGTGTAGACATGAAAGACGGCGGAAGAGAAAAGAAATTGACAAGAGGAGAGAGACTGTTCCAAGGGTAGCGTGTTTGACAACGGAAAATGCTCTCTCCAACTGTCTTGGTACAGAAGAGATGGATCTGAGGAGAATCAGGGAGGAAGACTTCCGCCGGGCAGGAGTGTACAGCTGGAGATCCGAAAGACATGATGGATCTCGACCATTCACCGACTAGAAACTGAGCAAAGACAGTTTATCATCAATTCATTTTGGAACAGGAAGCCAGTGAAGAGAATGATGAAGAGGAGCAAATGAGTTGATTTGGTACGTCTGAATATTAATCTGTTGTATTATTTGCACTTTTTGCTACTGACAATTGAGCTGTTCTGGACAGCAAGCATGAAGAGAATTACTGTGATCTACTCAGAGGAACAGACACAGAAATGGAGTTGATTTTGCTTTGGCATGAGATTGTAATTCAGTCATAAGGAAAGAAATTTGGCACTGTTCACTTTATTATCACACAATACTTAGGCCAATGCCACACCACCGAGTCAACAAAACTTATGGTGTTCTAATGTGCAGACTGTGTGTGTGTGTGTGTGTGTGTTTGCATGTCAGTCAATCATGTACAAGGTACAGTTGGTTTTCTTTGTGTACAGTATGCAACTTACACTTCCACAAACATTTGTTACAGCTCCGACTCTTAAAATACCAAACACAAATTAAAAGTCATCTCAAACTCTGTGTGTGCATGTGTGCACAAGAGTGAGTGTATGCATGTATTGCTTTAAAATATGCAATTCACCTGAGATAACATGTGCGAGTGAAAAGATCCAGGCGTGTCACATTCAAAAACCTTATTCTTCTTCTTTAACTTCAGACATCTAACACTATCACACAGCTGAAATTATGTAATTGAGAATTCACCGCTGATTTGTTAAAGTCTAGAGAAAAAAAAATAAAACATATAATTAGAAAGTTAAAACTTTCAGACTTGATTTTACATGCTAAAATCCTCCAGTCTCTTCCAGCAATCATGCCTAGGTGGAATATACCACCGTTCTTCTATTCAGACAACTATCACATATTTCATCAAATACACTTTTCCCCTTCAGATCCATTTGGAGTCCCATTTTTAAAATATGCATGTATCTTGATTCTGTCTCTTCAATAAAGGAATTCACAGTCAGCGCTGTGCAATCACGACAGTATTGACCAATCACTTGCTCAAGGACACCCAACTTTGAATGACAACAATAGCCGATCATTTGCTCAAGGACACACAACTTTGAATGACGACAATGGCTGATCATTTGCTCAAGAACACCCAACTTCGAATGACAACAATGGCTGATCATTTGCTCAAGGACACAAAACTTTGAATGACGACAACGGACAGCCGATAATTTGCTCAAGAACACAAGAATGACGACAATGGCTGATCATTTGTTCAAGAACACACAACTTTGAATGATGGCAATGGCCAATCATTTGCTCAAGAATACACAACTTCGAATGACGACAATGGCCGATCATTTGCTCAAGAATACACAACTTCGAATGACGACAATGGCCGATCATTTGCTTATCAATACACAACTTAACTGGTGACCAGTGTGCACTTTCTACTGTGGAAGAAAACATTTTGTGTTCATAGTACACGAGGTCAAATGTGCAACATGTTGCATAGATTTCTACAAGTCAAACATGTTAGTGTTCTTTCCTTTGAGTTACCCTCCCTGGACCAATACTGTCCAGTGATCATTCTTCTGGACAGAGTTTAAGCCAATAACTTTGTTTTCTGCTTACACCTCATTTTATTATCACAGCTGTATGTAACAAAAGTTCATTTAAAAGGTTGATGACTGCATCTCTCCAGTTTCACAGACAATTTTGACCAACCATGTGCATTAATTGTGTGCTATCTCTACTCTTCATTTTCTGCTCCAACTCTGGCTAAAACTGGTAAAATACCGTGTTAGTCTTTCGTGAGAATAAATGGAGGTGGGAAAACACCACACACACATTTCTTGATTCAAAAAAAAAGTAAAGGACCACCTAAATCACTATTTCAAGTGTGTGTGATCATCACTGAGTTTAAAAGAATTTCTCATGATCATATGCTGGATACCATTCACAACTCATATATCAACTTTAATCTGTGAACATATTTTGCTTTTTTGACTTCAGTTTTCTTCTTAAAAGAGATAGTTAACAAGTCAAGACAAGGAATGCAAGGACCAAGAATGTCCGAACCAAACATCAGTGACATGGCCGCATACTCCATTCCCATTTTTCTAAATTTGAGCATTAAAAAGAAATAAAAAGGAGTTATTTCAAGTTAATGCAGTACCTTTCTACACTGTTAACCTGACAACACCCTGATGCCGTCACTTCAAAAAATCATTAATAAAAAAAAATTTCAGGGAGAAATTCTTCCTCCTACAGCCTCAACAGCTGCTCTTCAGGTACTTGATATAATGAATCACTCTGCAAGCCACCTACTTAACACACGTACAACCCACATCTGAACATGCATACACTGACAGCACACAGCATTGACTGGCTGCCTGAAAGCAGCTTGTCCAAACACGATTCTACGTCTTTGGTTCAATGCTTTGCTGGAGTCAACCATTCAAAGCAACATGTCCATTACTTCAGGCAATTTTTCTCACAACAAGGTTGCAACATTTTTCCTTTTTTTTTTCAAACTGAGGAAATCATCTGCTGAACTTCAAAGGCCTTAATAATTTTCCCTTTGACATTTATGCATGGATGAAATGTTCCTTTCCTTTCCAACAAGTCCACAGGTACTTTAATGCACCTTGCTCTTTTTCCTTCTTTATCCTTCCTTCTAAAAAAATTTTCCTTTTCAGGGGTGACAATGGGTATATGTACATACAGTTATATTTCAAAAGGGGGAAAAAAAAAATCAACAATCGTTAAACACAATATGTAGTTAACCTCAGACAGCATTTTCATTAAAATATTTTGTTTTTCACCTAAGTTTAAGAGAAGGTTTAGTACCAACTTATCATCTCGATCTTCTCCCTTCGCAGTTCCCTGCGAGTGTAGCATAGCAGTGGAAGCCAGGGGAAAGTAGCAGCTCTCCTTTGAGGGACACTGATGTGAGAGATCAATATCGGGTGGCGCAGACAACCTTCCAACCATGTGGATGTCAGCGGGTCTAGCCTGTGTCGCCGCGGGACGGCTCCTGGAGATGTGGGGGCGATTGGCGAAGGGGCACTGCCTGACTGCGACTACTGTGGCCTGTAAAGCATGCTCTGTTTGGGGCAGCAGACACGGTGAGCACTCCTAATTGGGTTGGACTGAAAAAATTGCCCTCGCGGCCGCAGTCAGCGAGTACCTCTGAATATTAGGGATTTGCGCAGCGCTCCAACAACCTTCATCCTGCTCCCTCCTTGAGGCGGCCTCATGCGGCACAGGACCATTGCTCCTGAGCATGAAGAAGGCTGCCCGGTGGTCCTGAAGACAGCCTGATGGGGGAAAGAAGGCAAAACACACCGATGCCAACGTCCGTCTACCAACAACCTGAATTGAACCAAAGCTCAAGAGCAACACGACCAAAACTGATCAACATTCAAGAGGAACACAACCAAAATTGAACCAACGTTCAAGAGGAACACGAGCTCGGAGAGAGGAATGCGACGACCCCCACTGAAACCCACCCACTACTGCTGGCGACAGCAGTTGCCCACAATGATGCAGACCTATGTCTGCAGTAACCTTGTCCTTAAGGGCCTGGCCGATAGGACGTTACAGCCCTTAACTGGAACTGGAACTTCTCACTTCCTCAGGCTCATCTTGTAGTGGTGTCTTTCAGCATCCTAAGGGTGCTGTCCCCTCTCAGCAAGTGTTCAAGACAAACACAATGGACGTCAGACCTGGGCACCCACAATTTCCTGTTCGAATGTTTCCAGTTGAAGACTACAGCATTTTCTTAAAAACTGATATTAACTTACTTGCTTTCACTAAACTTCCAGCAATAATTTGTATTTCAATATGGACAGAATTAATGCTAGAGTATGACAATTTTGTAACTTTCAATGAAGTCATAATCCATAAGGTAAAGTAATGTTGCTTACAGCCCAGCCAACCGCGAAAGACTATATCAGGACGGTCACCACCTTGAAGTTAACTTACAAGTCATTAAAAAAGAGAGAGAGAGAGAGAGAGAGAGAGAGAGAAGAGAGAGAAAAAAAAAAAACAAAAAAAAAAACCCTCATTCACACAATCCTTTAAATAGACCTTTAGAAAACACACTGGGAATTTCGTTAAAAATCTTTCAACCGTAAAAATCTTAGATCAGATGAAAAATGTTGACCTCTTTCAGAAAATCAAGGATCACATCAGGTGGGCCATCCCTGAACAAGTTTGTTATGCAGTCTGCTGTAAAGTGTTTTCGTCTCTCACATTATAATGAATGCTTACATAGCGCCTATTCAGCGAGAGACATCATACAAGTCCCAACACTCTAAAAGAATTACGTTTCACCACGAGCGGTACATGACATAGAATGCACCGCGGTGCTTCTTCACCTTGTAAAAGATAAGAATGAGTGTAAAAGGTTGGCCTGTGTGCATATGCCACAAGACTTTCTGCTTTACAGCCGCCCCTGGAATGGGTAACACTCTTTCAATCATCTCACCTTGTAATGCTGAGAACAGGACTGTCCGGGTACCAATATCCATCGACATAAGAACCCTGGTTTTGTTATCTTAATGTCAGCGAACACGTTTCCATCGCTTTCTTATGTTTTTTTTTTTTTTTCAAAAAAATACTGCGGCATATTAACTAACATTTCACAAGACAACATTTGTGGGCACAGGGACAAAAAGAGATGAACAATCACTAAGCAGAAAAGTACATTTTCAAGAAGTGTTAACCGACGAAATGATCATGACTTCAATCAAACCCATCCCTTGCGGTCTCAATGCCACATCAGATTATTTTCAATTGTAAACACCAAATTTTGACCATTTTCTTGTAGAAAAAGATTGTATGGTTCTGACAATGAAAAATCTATCTAAGGGGCTCACAAACACGCGTTTGTGTGCGTGTGTGTGCATGCATGCACATTTTTCTTTCATATGTGCATCTTTTACAGTCTTGTAAAGCGGCTAGGCCAGCAGTTTCTATTCCTAAGCCAAGGATTCACCCACAGACCATTGTACAGCCCACAGCTGTTAGCTGTCTTGACTCTCAGCATCATAGCCAAGCCAACCATACAGGGCCCCCCCCCCCCCCTTTCAGGACTGTTTGCCACCCAGAGGAAAGATACCCTGTCCAAGACAAACAAAGAGACAACCCCAGTAAACCATGTCTACATGACTTGTATGTGATACCGACATGAAAAATCCCAGTGTAAGCAATCTGATGACTATTGAGGCTAACAAGATAGGCTCAGCTGAAGGTGCCGGGCGATCCTCAGCTGAAGGTGCCGGGCGATCCCCTTATTGTTGATTCCATCCTACCTACCTCCAAGGGCTCCACTGAAGACACACACACATACACAAAAAACATAACAGAAAACATCTGAACAGAAAAACAGATAAATGCATGCACGAATAAAATGGACTTAGAGCAAAATGGACATCCAGGATCTGTCCTGGATAGTGGGCACATTTTCACTATCTAGTTGCATGACTGAAACCCAAAACAGCTGATGTGACCATTCCACTGGAGAAAAATCAATATGTCAAGACTTGCAAGAACAAAGACAGGGTCCGGACAGACTCCCAAGAATTCAAGGAGTGTTTTTTCTTTATTTCAATGCTACAATACTTGCATAAAAGTTGAAAAAAGAAAAATGGCACTTTGATTTTTCTGCATTCAGATTGATGAAAAAAAATTATCTAAAAATAATTTTTACGAACACCATCGCGACCCTGGATTGTTGTCTGCTATTTAACCAAGGGAGATAATTTGAAACTTCAAATTGATGACGTTACAAATTATCTCCCTTGATCAGATAGCAGACAACAATCCAGGATCACAGCAGTGTTTGTAAAAATTTATTTTTTGAATAATTTTTCATTAACCTGAACACAGAAATATCAAACTGCCATTTCTTTTTGCCACTTTAAAAATTTTTGGAGCCTATGGCTTGATTTCCAAAGGTTTTCAAGGAGGTTTGGGTCAACAGAACCACATTTTATTGATTTTCAAAGGTTTTCAGGGTCTTGAAATTTGCCGTCAGAAGTCAAGGAGTTTCAAGGAGCGTACGAACCCCGAGAGATGGATGGGTTACATAGGCAGAGAGACAGTCGTTAGCAGCAAGCAAACGCAAACAAAAGCCAGCTGAAGAGAGCCTCAGAACAGAGGAATTGACTGGCACACAATTTAAAGCAGAGATACCATTTTCACTGAAAGAGGCCCTGGCATCTTCTCAGGAAGGACTGCTTTGATTAATTGACAGCTCACAAAGAAAACATCGTTTGCAATGTGCAGTTGTCCCCCCCCCCCCCCCCCCCCCCCCCCCCCCCCCCCCCCCCCCCAAATCTTGAGTAATCAATCCAGTTATACTGAAGCAATTACCCACCGCGTCCTCCTCCTCTCTCCCAGCTACAGCCCTTGTGTTATAGAATTAATTCTAAACTTCAGCAGTTTGATGTTTCCAGCTATAGCTCTTCTGTTACTACTTCTGTTTTTAAGTAAAGCACTTTTCCTCAAGCAAAGCCTTTGAATCGTCAGTTCTGGTGATGCTGATTGTAATGAAGAAATTCTCTCCCTGAAGAACTTGAAGTGATCACCATTTCCCCACCAACATCGCAAGATCTGATGAAAGCAGGTTGTCTTCAACTGATTTCATTACGGCTTTCAATGCTCCACATAACGAATATGTTGTACTACAGACAGACCAAATACACTGTAACAAAGCATTCAGTATCAGCCAAAACAGCATCATGTAACCAAGCACACATATACATATGACCTGACCCAAAATGCATCAAATATCCAGCTTACCAGACTTTTCCCCTGGTGGATAATACAACCTACACATGCAAAGTCAAAATCTGTATTTTAAAAAAAATGCAAAAAAAAAAAGTCAAGTGTCTTTTTTCTTCTTTAAATCAGCTGGCAACAACAGACATACAGAAGACTATTTCTCACTGTTGTGCCTGCAAGAGACACTCTCCTCCCCACAGACTATACTGTGTAACAAAACATGAACCACATCACTCATTACATCTATGAACAGAATTTTCTTCTCAAAATGTAATGTACAATTCAAATTCATTTTTGGGGGCCAAGGTCCTTTCACACAGCTTATTCAAGCTTTCCTTCACTCCCAACTTGGGGTTCACCTTGCTTTCCTCTCATCCATAAACCTCAGATGTCTAATAACTATCAGCAACACAAATGGATCAACTCTTAACAGCATTCAGAAGAACCTGCAGAGTACTGTTCGCTCTGTTCCACGTCTGTCCTTCACTCTCAAACAGTTCTTCATGAGTCGTATTAACAGGAGCAGCCAGCCAGCAAACAATGACAAAACAAAACAGTATTCTGGAAAAAAGCGCTCATGGACAACAATCCTTACGCAAACAACGTTAGCCATGGATCCATCTAAGAGACTGCAATTTCAAAATTCCAAACTAGATGTTCCCACACATTTTTACTATTTTCACAAACCAACTTACCATCATATGTATATCCCAGCATTTCGCTACTTTTTGATACTAACAATAATAATAATGATCATTTATGGGGCTTAATCTTAAATCATAAGCCCGAAGCGCTACAAAATACATAAAAGGTTAAAGAAAACATAAATGAAACCAATAAGAAGATGAAATTGCAATAAGTACCATGCATCTACAAACAAGGGGTGCATACGTGACACACACCACACACACTCAATACACAATCCCACACACTCTGTCTCACAACAATGGACACAACAGCGCGCGCACACACACACACACACACACACACACATCTCATAATCAATTTGGTGGGCAAGGGAGAGGGAAGAAAGAGCTGCTACTGACAGGTGAAGAGAGTGGTTTTAGAGATGCCTTGAAGGAAGACAGAGTTCGAGTACACAAAGATATTGGGAGTCTGTTCCTAGAAACTGGACCCTGAAAAGAAAAACGATCGCCGTAAGTTTTAATTCGAAATTGAGGGATTTTGAGCAGAGTGTTAGTAACAACTGCTCGATATTTATTGGGTGAAGCCTCTGTATCACATGGAATAATAATAAAAAAAAAAAAAAAAAAAAAAATGGATTCCCCATTTCTGGCACAAGAAGAGTGAGAGAACACTATCAGTGTTTTACTGCATAGGAAACAAGAGTTCACTTCCTACCTCACTAAAAAAATTCGACCGGTCCCTTCTCTAATGGCTTTAGGAACGTTCTGCCGCTGCTGATGTATTTTGACTGACCAATTGTCTCCAACTCTGCCCAAAAGCTGCGATCTGTTTCAGACCTTCAACATGCTGCTGCATTTTTCTCCTCACAGTTTCCAACTAGACAAAACCTGAACAAAAACATGGCTGTCCTGCCAGCAGGGCTTGCACCGACAGCTGGACATGATTTTTAGTCTAGTTTGCAGACCTTGCTGGCAGCAATGTCGACCCCTCCACTAACTTTATAGCAGCCTTGGTAGGGTAAATATTTACAAACATGAAGAGATAAAGTGATCCTGATCCATCTCCAAACTTTTACAGCTGCCCTTGTGGGGTCAATATGTACAAGTATACACAGATTTATATTCCTGACCCATCTTCGAACTTTGGAGCCCCCCTTGAAGGGTCATTATATGCAAGTATGCATAAATAAAGAAATGACTTATCTGCAAACTTTAGAGTGCCCTTTAGTGGGATCAATATGTGCAAGCATATGGGAATAAAGATATCTAAATATGAAAAGGCATGACTGCCAATCAAACATACAGCCTCATCCTTGTTAACTGTCCATAAGTGTTCCAGGTGTCTAGCATGCTGGGGCATCTTTTTCACAACATGATTTTTTCACCAGGATACCGTATCTGTATGAAATGTGCTATACTAATCTTTGAATTCTCATTGGGTACAAAATGTACAACCATTTGATTTAATTCAATCTTTCACATACTCAAATTAAAAACGAAGCTTTGCAACAATAATCTTAAAAAAAAATCTGTTTGTATTACAATTTAATTTCATCTTATGGGTAGAATTTTTAGCGATTACTGAATAACACACACAAATCTTCCTGTAAGACCTCCACTCTTTTTGTATCTGATTTTCTTTTTTAAAAAAAATCAATATCTGTGAAGGAGTCTGTTGTTCAAGATGTTTTGCCTTTTCAGATTTTGTTAGGGTCTCTTTCACTTACTGGTAACTTCACTCAAAATCAGTCTCTGCTTCTGACAACTACACCAAAGCTGCACTTGACCCTTTCTGCTCATGCAATTTCATGCAAATGTGTTGCTGGAATGACATCAACTGTGAATATATGACAAGGCTGTGTGAGGTACCTAACTAGGAATTCCCTCCCAAAACTGTACTTGTACTCAACTTTGGGATTCCCTCCCACAATTCACGGAGGTTTCAGCTTCCTTGAAAATACATCAAGCTTGCTGTATGTGTACAATGGCTTTTCAGCATGCAAAGAGCTGTAACTTTCTGACAGCATGTGTCGACAGGATGATCATGGTTTGCTTGTTTATGTCTATTCATATGCTTGCGTTACAAATATTGTGTTTTGGAAGTCTGAATGTGCAACACTGACAAAACGGTGAGAGAAATGGTTGCTTATAGTAAATTGTACTCCAATAATCAGTTCACACATGCTTCCATAACTGAATAATGAAGGTCTTTCTTGAATCTCGTTAGGCTTCCCATGCATCTCCCAAGGCCAAACTGTAGCCTGTCTTGAATCAATCAAGATATAAACCACACATCTGTTCTTATGGATGATCCTGATCAATTGTGGCTGCTGACTGGTAGTGCGGGGAAAGCTTCAAATCTACGTCTTGGTGGTCATGTGAAGGCCTAATATGCCAAGTACACTCAAGCAAATAAAACCAATGAACATTTTTCATTCACGACAAATGCACTTAGGAACATCTTTTGCATATGGGAAATATGATCAGTATATTTCTTCCGTAGATGAAATATTCTTTTTGCAACATGCACACTGTAACTAAATTACACTAATTTGTACAAAAAAAAATGTTTCGGGAGTGTACACATTACACAAAACACATATGCAGAAATGAAAATTTCAGCCACTGTTACCCTGACAACTATGCAAGACAATGCACCTTCACCATGTAAACTGAACAAAGGAAGGTCTGGACGTTGAACCCATCACTAGCAGTGACAAAAACAAGTTCTATCCTGTTATCTACCTTAGGCGTTCATATCATGCATCGTTTTGTTTGTCAATCAACATGACTTCTAGTTTCCAAATAAGCCTTGCAAGAAAACTACTAAAATAATACAAATCACAATCAGCATCCCATACATTACTCCTTGATGCAGACTTTTGGGGGGGGGGAGTCACACGAAACGAGTCTGGTGCGGGGCATGACATCAAGATCTTTTACTAATATATCTGGATCCAATGGGTGTTGAACATCACCACTGGCAAGGAATGTGGGAGCCATGAGCCTCTTCCGACTCCCCATGAAATCCCACACCACTGTACAGTTCACCCAGGGCTCAAACCTACAGATAACTCATCATGCAGACAGGCTGCAGCATAAAAACAGCAACATCCACTGAAAGGTTTTATGCAAATTCATACATGTCTACTAGTAAGCTAACTGTGTTTGAGAAGAGGAACACTTCTTCATAGCTTCAGTGTGCAGGATTTCCTTTCCTTTCTCAGACCCTGGTTTTTTAATAGTTCAAATTCTGCAAATGAAATTCACTGATGATCAATGCCAGAAAAAAAAAAAAAAAATGAATGATCCATGGACATGAGATGGACATGGATGAGCCTCTGGGATTTCATGAGGTTTGCTATTCTCAGCAATTTGAAGACTACACAGAAACCATTCTATTCTTGTCCTATCATGTTTGATTTCTGTCCAAAGAAAGATTAATCTACTGAGGTGCAGATGACCAAGTAAGTTTAATAAGTTAAAATGTCACGGCAACTGGCAATTCTATCACTGTCAGTCGAAATGACCTGCTAACTTAGCAACTATAAACAACATTAAGGACAATGAAAACGAAGAACCAGCAATCACTTATCTAGTCAAATTCGGCACAAGATGAGCGTTGTCCTGAATGTTGCTCATCTTGCCTGAAGAAGAACTATGAGGTCAAAACATGTCATGATTTGCCTTGTGATTTGTTTGTCCCTGTGAACTGCTGGGTTTACTTTAAATTTCTTTTAATTAAAATGTTTCAGTCTCCGCCTGCAGTCACCTCACTTTCAAACTAACCCACAATGAAGTTTGACCACCTTTCTGTCAGATCAGAAGCCCTCCCCTTCAAAGACCTGCCATTCATTCATTCATTCAGAACATTACCAGGAAAGACTATTTTTGAACATTAACAGGAAAAGCTACTTTTTTAACAAGAACTACAACTCCTGAGCTGTCTTGAAAATATTCCACTGGAGAAGCCCTTGGAACTTATAAGATGATTATGACCTTTTCCTTTTCATATCAAGCCATTACGTTTCTTCCATGGGGGGGGTGGGGGTTGGGATGGGATGGTTGTGGGGCTATTCATAAAATGGTAAACAAATTCACAAAACTTTTAAGACACAAGTGGACTCATTTCCAAACTTAACATACCGAAGACTGCTGCTGAGTCACTCTAAAATACATCTTTGTTAAAAACGTTATCTAATTTTCAGAGCAAGGGCTATCCATTTTGATCAATAAAAGAAAAATTTACTCAACAATTCGTACCCCCTGTGTCTGGATCTTATAGCCAGAGCTTGAGCACCAGCTAATGAGATCGACAGAACAGTGGGATGCTGGGCAAGGATTTTGCTTTTCTTTTTTTCTTCTTTTTACCATTTCCAGGAGGAAGATGTTCTGCGGATTTTAAACTTCTACAAATTTCCATTCAAAGTTTCATGAATTGCATTTATATACAGCTAATGTATGCCACTGAACACATGAATGAAATCTTTGTATGCTCTACCTACATTATCTAATTTACGATGACTCTGTGCTTTTTTTTAAACTGACATGGACTTTCAAAATGAAGATCTACATAAGCAATGAAGGTTCTATGCAAATGCCTGATCATTATACTGGAAGAACATAAAGGGAAACAATTCAGTCATTGATTTCACCTGCACCAACTCTGATCATGAGCTTGCTATAAATCAGTTTGGATTGGAATTTTTCTTATTTTCCTTCTGGAGGACAAGCAAAGACCACATTTTTTTTTTTTTCTTTCTTTTTTTTTTTTTTTTTTTTTTTTTTCTCAGGGAACATGTATAAACCAATTCAAGTTTTTAATGACTTTGAAGGCTTTAAAAAGGAAGAAACATACAAGATTAGCAAATGCCCTCCCCCTCTCCCAACTCGATGTCACAAATTGGCATCCTGTGAACAGAGTGGCATTTCTGTTTGTACTGCGCTAGTGATCAATGTAATCAAAACAAAAGAGGGCTGCTAGACTGTGATTTTGCTAAAACTGGTACATCAATTTCTTCACACGTTTCCACACCTTTTAATGATTGTACGAGCCCTAATTTTTGTCAGGTTCTCATTGGTGGTAATAACAAGCCAGCATCTAGACTCATATGTAGCTAACTTGATGACTAGTACAAAAGAAACAAAACAGCTTGCCACAGACATGGTAGCTGGGATGGATCACTCTATAAGCCAGATGATTGTGAGATAAGGTTTCTTTCTTTTTTCTTCTTTTTTTTTTTTTTTTTTTTTTTTGGGGGGGTGTGTGTGTGTGTGTGTGTCTGGAGTGGCTAAAAAGTTGTTGACCCAGGTGGGGAGGATGGGGGGAGCAAGAAGCAAACTTTGCTCTTTCTCACTGAATGAAGTGCCTTTGTCAAAACAATGCCAGGCTTGTTGCACCAATGAGCTGCAGGAGTCATGTCTCCCTCATCAAACAGTACAATCACCAAACTTCTGGGGAATGGGAAGGTGGCAGCATGGAATGGGTGTGGGCAGAACGTAGTGCATAATTTACACATTGTCTACAATATCTATCAATGATGTGTTTCTATGAAGAATTTCGCATGCATGCGCAGGCTGGCATCGCATGCCCTCAGAAACACTATAAAGAATCAGGACTTCCAAAACTTCATACACTCAACCGTAGTCAACGTTTCCTGTCGGCAAGTATGCCCCAAGCATATTGTTTGACTCTAACACCTAGTGTACCTACCTATCAACACCTACCAATCCAATACCTATTGTACCTACCAATGACTCCAGTGCTTTCCACTCGTCTTCTCCCCCCCCCCCCCCCCCCCCCTCTCTCTCTCTCTCACATACACACACACATATCATATACCAAGACATGACTTTGGACATTTACAATTCCTAATAGCCTTTGAAACATCAATATACATTCCTTTGTTAATCAATACGACCAATTAACACTTTTTTACTTTTTCTGTAGTTTTTTTTTGCTGGTTGTGAAAATAACAACCGACTTTGTAAAGTATCACTACAGATTTTAAAACTAATTTCAAGTAACTCCGCCGAAAACATGGTCCAACAAATGACAAGGCAATTACGTTTACAAAAGCGAAGTGTTATATGAAACTCCGATTTGTCTTGTAATTTGTGTCTTGCAAATTGTTTGTCCACATCAACCGACGTAGTTACATTAAATCACTTTCAAAATTTGTTTAAATTTCCTCCTGCAGTCACCTCACTGTGAAACTACTATTAAAAGGTGTCAAACGAAGCCAACACAACGCATTTTTATTAAGAGTACTTATATAGCGCCCATCCTCGATGTGAGACCAAGCTCTAAATGCTTTACAGTCTACGCTTTTCTCTATACAACAGGCTGCCTACCTGGGTAGAGCCAACTGAAGAGATGCCTGTTAGTGCTACATTCATTTGTTTTTTACATCATTCAGATAGCAAAAGTCTTTGGGCTTGAAGGGCTGAGCAATGATGTTTCAAGCTCTGGCCAGACCTGAATGATAATTGCAAGCAGGCAGCTGGCAGATAGAACACTGATCTATTCACATAATCTTCCCCTACCAGTACTGCTCAAGATGTCCTATCAGAATCACTTTCAGGAATCTCAAACAGATAAGCCATGCAAGGCTTACTTCCCTTCCAAGCCGGCAATTGTTATTACTGATGTCAATTCAATTTTGAATTCAATGATACAAAGTATTCATTAGTTCAAACAAGCAGAAAAATGAACATGCACAAATTGCACATGCAAAGCAGAAGTGCATGCAACCACATAAAATCAAGTGATATGGAAAAAACACGTTTTATCAAGTGTGAGCCGTTTTGAGACATTTGGGAAGTATGCTACTTCCGTAAAGCAAAGATTAGTTACACTTTGTGTCAGCTGGGCTGAACACTAAGTTTAATGGCAAGTATCTCTGATAATATTAAAGCATATTTGTTTTATTGTTTAGGTCCAACAACAGCCCAAGCTATAGTATTCTGTATTGATGTCACACTGACTTGATGTCTTCAAATGGAAGCATTCATGCAGAGTATGCATACACAAAAAAGGCAGTATACACATATCCTTACAATGTGTCTTCTTGTAGCCAAGAATCTGCGGTTTTTGTGCAGTTTGTGATATGTCTGAACACTGTCATTACACAGTAAATATGTTATTTGTCTGCAGGCTGCCAAAGATCTTACAATTACAAAGGCTTGGGTACTCTTTCAGAAAAAAGTCTCCTTAGAAAATGAATTGGTTTTTGATGATTGAAAATATGGACTTCTTCACCCCAACACCCTAAAATTGCTTTTGAGTGCTTTTCAACAAAAACGAGAGAGTATTTTCTACAAAGGATGTGCACTAATCTACCAACATTGTGTAAAAAATGAAGTGTGGATAGGTGGGTGGGCGAGTTCAGGATTTCTGTAAATGCTGAGTGGATCGTCAGAGGTGGGTCACTGTCATCTACCATCACACACCAGAGAGGGAGGGAAGGTATACCTGATATTGCAGCAAGAAAAAAGAACAAAATAAAAAAAAAAAAAAGGGTTCCTCAGACACACATAACCTTCAAACTTATTTGAACGGCAAACTCTGGCACGAATTCATGCCCTCTCACAAGTTTCTTCTAATATATCACTTTTATCTGGAGCTGTTGTCACCGCTATTATTCCTAAGTATCACCATTTTGATGAAGAAGCAGACATAGCCAGATGCAATTTTAGAGTTATTGGTCTTAGGTCAAAAACACACCAAGACACCACTATGGTTAAGCTCCGCTAATGTAATTACCATTTCTAGATTTCTGAGGTTTTTTTTTTTTTTTTTTTCTTTTCTCTTTTTTTTAAGGCTCTTCATAGTCCTGCGTCCTCGTATTTTTCCCAAATGTATGCACAATACAGTGAAATCATTTGGGTAAACAGATCTGATCATGCTATTTGTCTCAATCATTCCATCTCTGAAAATACTAGTTCTTTTCATACATCTATCTTCCTTCCACAAGTTTTGCACATATTTTGTGGCTCCCTGTTACCAGTAACTATACACTGGTGTTTTTCAGGAAAAGGCTATAGGATGGATGCTAGCTGGCTTGTACAGTTGCAGGGCAGTTTTCTTTCTGACCTGGCTCAACCTGTGACACAAATGCAATTCAACCTGAAAGTCATTCAATCATTTTGTACTGCCAGGAGCAAATATTCCTGTCCATGAAAATCCCAACTTTTTTTTTTTTTTTTTTTTTTTTTTTTTAAAGAAGTCCTGTCACCAATTTAAAGCATAGAGTAATCTTGTGATTTTTCTCACAAAAAACTGAGAAACTATCATCCACATTTTTTTGCCCAAAACTCGAGAAGCAAACATTTTCAGCACTTCCAACGGTTTACTTACAAGCTGAGCAAATAATCCTTAACCTTATTATAATACGAGACATACTACGAGGAGATTAAGCATAGTGTTATCTCCACCAAACACACAGTCAAAACTTACCTTACTCAACCACTGAAATGCAGTAGCCGACAGGCCCAATCATCCTATGGGTATTATTAAATTCCTTGACCTATAAGAAAGTAAAATCAGTGTGAATATCCAAACACAATGAAGGCAATTTAATCCAGAAAGTAATGAAAAAGCAGAAAGGACAGTATTCATGAATGTCTCTCTCCACACACACACACACACACACACACACACACAGCATAATCACTCATCCTGCAGACAGTGAAACAGAAGCTTTCACCAACATCCAGAACACAAACACCAGTAAGTATGCTTAGTTACACTTTTTTTTTTTATTTGGGAATAACAGAACAAAGTTCTAGCATCCCCCCTTGGGCATGAGCTTGCCAGCATCCTGTCGAGTAGTGTTGAGGTTCCAGTTGCACTCTAAAATAATTTTCACACAATGACGAGTCCCCTTGATTCCGTTCAACTACTTTTCTTTTGAAGTCCTGTAGTCCACTAATCACAATCACTGAATCAGCAACACTTTTTAAAAGTTCAACAGTATGAAGGATATACAGTGAATCAGAACAGTCTTGTTATTTAGTTTTTTAGGTTTCTGTTTGTTTGTTTTGCTTTTGTTTTCTTGGAAAAGTCTATCCCATACAACAGCCAGTTTCAGCAAACATTGGCCTGTAACAAAAGAAAGCAGCGGCCAAGTAAGATCACAAGTACACTCAACATTTTTTGAAGTCTGTTGGAAAATCAGTTGACTGCATTCAAGTATATTCTAGTTCAGTGTAAATGTCTCAAATGAAAAAAAAAACAAACAAAAAAAAAAACTGCACCATTATTCACCAGATGGTCGCCAAGTGTCTAGAAAGCGTCTGTAAATGTTTAGTTTTTGTTTTAGTTTTGTTAAAAAAAAAAAAAAAAAAAAAAAAGTAGAAGTCAACAAGTTGAAAAATCACTGAAAGATCCTCGGAAAAGGTCTTTAAAAACATGGTGGAAGTCTGGTCTTTCGCGTTTTGGTGAACTGTCCGTACACACTGTGCACGCCAAAGAAACAGGTCTTGTGAACCACGGCCCCACACAATGAGGCATCATGCAGTATTCCACACAGTAACACTATAGTAACAGATGCAAAATGAACTTTCAGTTTACTGGTTTGTCTTTTCTTGTTTTTTTTCTTTATCTGAACTTTATGTTGTTTTTATTTTCTGTACTTGTCTCAGCAATACACCCACGGTTAATGTAATATAAAAGGCTAAGCTCTCTCATCACCAAGTCTCCGAAAAGACACCACAAGGGAAGGGAAAAGATTGATGAGGGGGAGTGGGGGGCAGAGGGCAGGATGATGATCCACTACATCTGTAGTATACTTGACACAATCCACACACAATGGTTGGTAATGACAGCGCCACAGCTGGGACAGCTGTTTCCTTTTTCTTCCCTGCTAGAGGCAGTCCACAAAAGCAGACTCTGCAGAATGAAATCAGATACCAAGCCATGAATCATAGAATTGGAACGGCAGGGGACAGGGCTCAAGAAAAGGAAGAAAAAGTAATCAATTGACGTCCAAGTCTAAACAAGATAGCCCGCTACAAGAACTCTACATTTTCAAAGAGAAGAAAATTTACAATTTAGAGGGGAGGGGGAGGGGGAGAAAATCCGAAACCCACAAAAAAATGTTCCACAGAAGCGAGAGCAAGTTGATGAAGAGAAATGGGAGGTTTGTGCCATCTGCACGGAGCACAAAACCCTGAGGGACAGCTGGTGCATATCGAGTTCTTCCCAGCGTGCACAATGCTGCCCTGCAGCACCGCTTTAGTTGTGACGACCTCCACGACGACTGTCCTGCAACCAGAAAAACATTTTGTATATAGGAATAATGCATGCTGAAAAAGTATGATTTCACTTTCATCCAAATTTTCTGCATACCTGCCTTTAACAAATTTTACCTCCCACCAAAACAAGCTTGTACTTGAGTTCAAAAAATAAGAGGAAAAGGTGCATATGGGAGCCTTATTTTATGAGCACACTCCATCAGCAAAGAAGTTCAATACTGAATAAAGGTAGTCTTTTGCTAGCAGGTCTCCAGATTCGAAGTGCTCTGAGTGACCAAATCAGTATACTCATACTAACACCCAACCACTTTCTTGAGGCCACTCAAAGTCTTCAGTGTCATCTTGTAGAGGTGGCTGTGCTCACACTGGTTTTGCGACTGAGCAACCGTGTCGTCAGTTGGAGGGTTGGGGGTGTGTGTGTGTGTGTGTGTGAAGGCGATGTCTTGCCTTTGTTGGATCAGAACAGACACCAAAGACCACCAAAGTGTTAAGCAGCAGCAGTCAAGCACAATGCCTCCTCCAATGGGCTGCCTTATTAATTCCTTGTTGACAACAGTGATGGGGATGAGACAGACAAACCGAAGTGTGGCTGTGTGTGGTGGTGCCAGCATGAGTGCATGGTGTGCAATGCCATTGGTGACACACATGAGACAGCAACTCTCACCCATCCCATCCTCCTCTACCTACCTGAAAAGAAGGAAGGTGTGTGGTTCATAGCCTGAAGAACTCTCTTTGTCTTGTTTTGGAGTATAACAATCTGTAAAAGTTCAATGGGGACTGGGACGTAGGAACCAGATCTGACAGGCATCTTGAAATGGAAAAAGGTCATAGCAAAGGCACAAATGGTGTACTCTTTTTTCCTCTTAAAACATTGTTGTAACTCTATGATATTCAGTTCAGAGAGAGAGATGGAGCAAGTCCAGACATTCCCAGACAATCTACCTGTCCCCCAAATTTCTACTGGTCATCAAGCAAAAAACCCCAAATGTCTAATAGCCATCCCAAAGTAAAGCCAAAGTTAATAAAAACAACTACAGACATTGCAATGACCAGCAGACATAACCATTCATTCACTTCTTGCAAACATGCGGTGGAGCAAGGCTTGAGAACAAGAAATTAGGCCTAAAACATACCATGAACATTTATTCTTCCACCATTCATACAGAATAAGAACGGGGGGAGTTTCTGTACACACACATGAGAAAGGAAATTCAAGTATAAACTGTCATGTTTCTCTCAGTCTCAATACTCTCATACACATATTCTTGGGCCAATATACATAAATATAACAACACCTCCATGTTGTTCTCAGTCTTTACATGCGCTTGCTCTCTCCCTAATCACCATGCGCACATTCCAAAAACAATCAAATCACACCTATAACATAAAAAGGAGGACGAAGCACAATGCCTTCATGCTTCTGAAACCTTTGTTAAAATATGCTTTGTCTCAGTGACAGACACTGCTCTGAAGAGGTTTCTTCTGAGAAGAACTGGAGACTGGGGATGGGGAATCGGGAGTTGAAGCTGTGAAAAGAGGCAGAAGAGGGAGGAAGGAAACCTGTCCAGTCACTATTTCACTGACACAGTCAAAAACTGTCTGTCTGCTGGCCAGTGAAGCGAGCATTTCTACTTGTCCGCCATATGATTTCACTGTCCCGGACAACAGGACAGGTGGGTGTTGTGAACTCTGATGGAGGCGGGGTCTGGGCTATCATGGTATCAAATCAAGCACACTTGTTCTCTGCTGCTTCTGAAGGCCCGTTACTGTTGATGTAGACAAAAGCTTTACCCGGGAATCTGTGTGCTGCCCCATAATCTCCTTTAGTCTGTATATGTTTACAGCAATTATAAATCATGATATGCGTAATAAACACAAACTGGATGGAGCACATGTATGCACTGTCTGTAAAAGGTTACATCATATGTGCAGAAGAAAGGCTGTACACAAAAGCCATCCAAAAATTGTACAAGTCTGTCTCTTTATCAGTTTATGAGCACAGGCTTGATAAGCAACCAGTGAGGATGGGGGGCCTCACCCTTGTTTGACTACACTGAGACAAATGTAAAGATATAAGAAGGCTAATCAAAAGGGGGTAGAGAGAGAGGGGGGGAGGGCACACATGTGTGTGTGTGTGTGTGTGTGTGTGTGTGTGTGTGTGCGTGTGTGCGTGTGTGTGTGTGTGTGTGTGTGGGTCTGTGTGTAAGTTTCAGTCCCAAAAGAGAGGAAGGGGGAAGAGAAAGAGGAAGGCAGGGAGGGAGGCAAAGAGAAAGGGGAGGGAGAGAGAGAGAGGGGGGGGGAGAGAGAGAAGAGAGAGGGGGAGAGAGAAGGAGAGAGAGCAAGACAGAGAGACTCAAGAGAGAGAGAGAGAGAGAGAGAGAGAGAGAGAGAGAGAGAGAGGCAAAAACAGAAAAGTGTGAGTGTGAGCATGAGGAGAGAGGTATCCAAAGATACTAATTTTGAAGGAAGAGACAGTTAAATAGGGGAGACTGCCCCCCCCCCCACTCACACACATACACAAACGAGACTGGGTGGAGAGTGGGGGTGAGTGGGAAGAGGAACCTGATTTGCCAACAAGTAGGTCAATGGAACAAATGAAGGACAGCTGCTTATTTTGTTTTCCTTTTCTTTTCTTTGTTGCTCTCAACCCCCAATCTTCCCTTAGACAACAATAACAACCTTGTTGGAGTTTGCGTATTCACTGTGCATGCATGCCTGTGTGGGTTGGTGAAAACTGCCAGCATGATGTAAAAGTACCATAACATTAACAGTGTGTGCATGTGTCTGCGTGTGTGCGTGCATGCATGCATGTATGAGAGGGCAAAATATGTGTAGATCTGTATGTACTGTGTAAGTATATACTCTATATATGTGTGTATGTGTACTATAGATCTGTATGTACTGTGTAAGTGTATACTCTATATATGAGTGAGTGAGTGTGTGTGTGTGTGTGTGTGTGTGTGTGTGTGTGTGTGTGTGTGTGTGTGTGTGTGTGTGTGTGTGTGTGTGCGCACATGCATAAATTTTATGTATGTCCCACAGAGAAAAGTAACAATATTTAACAATTAGCAGATGAAGAAAATAAACAGGACCGAAAGAAAAAAAAATCAACAATTACAAAAAAAATATCAACAGTTTACTTGTAAACACCATGTTCAACTTTTGAAAATCAAACTGATTCTCTATCAAAAAATCCATCATTTCAGAATCTCTGGAAGTCCACTTCTTCACAAGAAATAACCTCTCTCTCTACAACTAACATTCATTTGGGTGTTTGTGGACAAGACATTGTGGGAATGCCAATCAGTGCACCAGTGAAAGGGTAAAATGATGATGCAATCCAAATTTATCAGGTAAAAGATGCAATCCAAATTTATCAACAAGGACCTGAATTACAGTTGTGTATCATTTCACTCTGTACTCTTTTCACTCTCATGGACTTGTCAACAACACACAAAACACCCATACAGAGATTTCACGCAGAACATATTTTCATTCATGAAAGGTGCACCAGAGATATTCTTCCTGCCCATAACAACTGAGCTTCCTTTTCACTACTTCCATCGCATGTTCTGAATCGGGCGCCTCACTCAGCTGAAAATTTCTGGCCTGTCAGCTGCAGCAAGAAATGTCAAAACGCTGTTTGAATAGAGTGCATGTTATTTTTTTCTCGCAGAAGGCAAGCCTGCAAGCATGACGATGCCAAGGGAGACAATTTGTTGGGGTTTTTTGTTATATAATCATGTTAAAGGAAGTGTTAAGGAATAGCCCCTTCTTTTTTGACTGACTCTGAAAACACCGGTTTAATTTGGAAATATGTTTTTCTAGTGTCCGACATTCTAGTGACAATCATCATCAAGTCATCCATAGGGACTGATGGTTTAGTCAATGAGAACATTTTCCACAACCTTGATTGATAAGGGGAATAATGATTCATAACCCCCCCCCCCCCCCCCCCCCCCCCCCTGTCTAATGGGGTGTTAATTCTCAGACCTGATAGTCTTGAATGTGTGTGTAAAATCAGATCAAACTGAGGCTTTGTATTGGTGATCATCTAAACCTGCTTGCAATTTTTTCTCTTCTGAGGGCACTGCTATGAATCAAATACAGATGGCAAGAGTAACCTGATGTTAATACCAAAAAAACTGGATGTGAAAGACAAGGTGAAACCCTTACAGGATCATCCTGTTCATCTCTTTGTCATGAAAATTAAAACGCACACACTCACACACACATACACACAGCTGGGCACGGCAGACTAGAAGCCCAAGATAATCCTATGGATGTCTCAATACAGCATTTGTCCCCAAAACTTGGCCAAAACAAAACTATCAAATTAGCTCTACCTTGCATGTGTTTGATATGGTACCTGATATGAATTCCAAAACCAACATTTTTAGTGTAGTTTATGCTCAGGTATCGAACAGTTATCCAGCTCTATCTCAGGCTCAAAACCAACAAAACAAAATCATGCAAAATGCAAAAAGGAGTGCCAAGATCAATGAACGGAAGCTAAAGACAAACCGATTGTAGGCCACAAAACAATGTAGTGTAACAGAAATAGGGAGCTTGTAGTTTGCACCACATGATACACTCCTGCTCCTGTAGATCTGTGGCTTGCCACTTCCACAGTTCAGCTGATTTTTTCTGACATTATATCAAACACATTTTGCTGCCATAACACGTTTTGCTGCTGTTTCCAGACATTATATCAAACACGTTTTGCTGCTGTAACACGTTTTGCTGCTGTTTCCAGATATTATATCAAACACATTTTTCTGCTGTTTCCAGATATTAAATCAAACACATTTTTCTGCTGTTTCCAGACATTATATCAAACATGTTTTTCTGCTGTTTCCAGCCATGATATCAAACATGTTTTGCTATTGTTTCCAGACATTATATCAAATATGTTTTGCTGTGATGAAACAGCAACCAGGTCAGCTCTTCGATCTGCAGAGGCTCCAGGCCAAGATCTGAAGTGAAAAAAGGAGTCCATGCCTAACCTTTTGTTTGCAGATGACTACACACTCAACACTGCCACAGACACACACGTACGTAGCACAGCAGGAACCACTTTTCCACTTAGTTATTGTGACATCTTTCGCCTCACAATCAGTACTAATACTACTAACCACTTTTCCACTTAGTTATTGCAACAACTTTGGGCTCACGATCAGTACTAACCTCTTTCCAATTGATTAGTTATTGTGACAACTTTGGGCTCACCATCAGTATTAACCACTTGTCCATTTAGTTATTGCGACAACTTTGGGCTCACATTCACAATCAGAACTAAGCAGACAGAGGCACTGGTGAAACCTACAAAACTTGATTTGACTGAAATAAGGCCGGGGTCCAGGGGCCACCTGCAAAGCCCCCCGGACACAAAATTGAATTTCTTATTTTTTTTAGGCCAATTTCGTTGACTCTCCTGCACCAGGAAAAGCTTACTTGTAACATGATTTCTGCAGTAAAATGCTTCACTGTAACATGTTTTTGTGAGTTACTGTTATCCTTTATGTTCCATTAATTCATTTAAATGGATAAAAAAAATGTATTTTATGGCTTATTGTACAAGCTCAGAAAAGTTAAAGTCTAAAAGAGTAGAAATAAACCAGAATATAAAAACTCAAAAGGGAAATTTTCCTCGCCCAATCTAAACTGATCAAACATTTCAAAAATCAACCAAATTTCCCTCACAAATTGTTTAAAATGGTCACTTTACTATCTAAATGAAGACTGCATTCAAAGGCAGAATCATCTGGGTGATCACATGGCTTCGAAGTTTCTTTTTTTTGTTTGCTCCATAACTGATCGTTTTTGAGCAAATGATACAGAAACACGTGCCGGCCATATTCATTTTCTTGCAGCACTTGCGATATTCATTGCCGTCGTCATCAGTTTCATTAGCCATTGCCATCTCCATTTGTTTCTAATTTGGCCCTCGATGCATGCTACTGGATCTCCTTCTTTCAAAAACGCCATGACTACTTAATTTCCGGAGTGCCGTGAAAAGTTTCGTTGTCAGCCAAATGCGCCAATGTTAGCCCATGAAGACGCCAGAAATACAGAAACAGCTACTTCCGGATAGAGATCGAAAGCTTGGATCAAACACGAAATCTTCGGAACCGATAGATCGTGATTTTTTTTTTTTTTTTTTTTTTTTTTAATTGACGGAAGTTCCATCAAGACTGAAAGTCATTTTGACGGATTTCCGTCCATAGACGGAAAAGTTTCACCCATTCAGAGGTCATATGCCACCAAACACGTGCACGCATGTGATTACTGAATTGATATCTATACTAAAATCAATGCAAGGGAAAAGTAAAAGATGTGAAAAAACTTTGCTTGCTTACTACTATCTATGCTGTGCCACTACCTGTCAATCATCCCCCCCCCCCCCCCCCATCTAATCATTCCCCCCCAAAGAAATGGTATAATAATTGCCTCTGTGTGTGCGTGCGTGCACACACGTGCACGCATGTGGGATTGCTGAATTGATATCCATACTAAAATCAATGCAAGGGAAAAGTAAAAGATGTGAAACAACTTTGCTTGCTTACTAATATCTATGCTGTGCCACTACCTGTCAATCATCACCCCCCCCCCCCCCCCCCCCATCTAATTCATTCCCCCCCAAAGAAATGGTATAATAATTGCCTGTGTGTGTGCGTGCGTGCACACACGTGCACGCATGTGGGATTACTGAATTGATATCCATACTAAAATCAATGCAAGGAAAAATAAAAGATGTGTAACAACTTTGCTTGCTTACTACTATCTATGCTGTGCCACTACCTGTCAGTCATCATAGTGTCAATCTGTCCAGTTACCTTTTGTCCTCCAATGCTAACGACCACAAGTCCACAAAGTGGGCCAATGTACACATTTTTCACCCTTTGCCAATATGGTTGTCCTATGGGTATAGCACATCTAATCAACTTTTTATCAAGGCATCTCCTACTAGTCCCAGGACACACAATCAAATTTTTACAGAAAACAGGAAATAAAAAAGAGAAAACAGCTGTGCTAAATTTCCAAATCTTCTGAAGACTGATGGCAAGAAATAAATATTCAATGGAACTGTGAGGACAGTAACATCAATACATTTAGTCATTTGGCGTCTGAAGTAAGGAAAACAAAAAAATTCCAGAAACTAAGCACCTGGATCACCTGCAAAATTACATTTTCAAGAAACAATTCTGATATGCAACTGCCGGTCGAAACACAAGAAGAAAACAACAGTAATTCAAGTTCAAAGCCACCTCCTCCATCCTCTGCACCCAGAAGGCAATCACACAAAGTCTAACTAGCCCCCGCTAATCGTACCTGTGCCTCATATCCACAAGATGTTAGATAATGATAGTTTTAAAAAGTTACCATGATCAGGAGATAGATACTGGTTCATTTTAGAGAGAGAGAGAGAGAGAGAGAGAGAGAGAGAGAGAGGAGAGAGAGAGAAGAAGAAGAACAACAACACAACAACAACAACAAAGTAAAGAAAAAGCAATGCTACCCCAGCTCTCAACAGCTTTATGGGGACACCAACTCTGTTCTTAGGTCTAGGAACTTTCATTGTTGAGTGAGATGGGGGGTGGGGGGTGGGGGGGGGGGGGGGATACCCATACTCAGTCACTGGCTTTTACCAAGACTCTACAGCCTATATAGTCCTGGTCATGTCCATCTTCAAATGTAACCAACAGCCCCTTTCTCTCCCTCTGTATCTTGATTTAACATCCCCCCAAAAGCATATAAATAATTTGGAATTCATGTACGTGCGTGTGTGCGTGCATGCGTGTGTGCGCGCACGAGTGAGAGAGAGAGAGAGAGAGAGAGAGTGTGTGTGTGTGTGTGTGTGTGTGTGTGTCACTGTGTGTGTGTGTGTGTGTGTGCATGTGTGTGTGTGTGCACGCGCGACTGGATGCATGTGTTATCATTTTGCTAGGTTTAAAAAAAAAAAAGGCACTGCCTCTCCTTCTAAAGACCACTGTCTATTTCATTCGTCTCTCTCCCCAAATACACCACAAATGTGAATCTAACAAGCCAAATAAAGGTTCTTTTTTTTTTTTTCTTTTGTCTCCTTGTTGGTTTACACGTTTCCCTATGTTTATTTGCCCCCCCCCCTCTCATCTCTCTCTCTCAACACACTCACACCCACACACCTCAGCATCATGTTTAGAGTTCCATTCACCCTGGCTGTGATGTGTGTAGCACTGGGATACACAATGCACGCTTTCACAGCAAGACACTCCAGCACACAATACACAGGACCCTACAGCCTAGTCATCATGCCAACAATGGGTTCAGCAAGTGATAATTTTTGGATGATGTTAAATCCTGACCAAAACATCTGGTCTGCATAAAATGGTCAAATACATGTAAGACCACCCAAACATATAACATATAAGTGAGGAAGTTCTTCGCTCAAGTCCCATCAGGCATTAGAACAAAAGAATTACAAAGAACAGCCCCTAATAAAGTTGCTGAATCAGTGAATGTTCTATGGACCAATGGGAAGGCTGGACTCACAGTCAAGCATCAATTGCTAAATGGGTACATCTCTGCACCTCAAATTTCCTGACCAACACCCAACACAGCAGACCTGTATCTGTTCCTTAAACTGCAAGACATGGCTAACACAGGATGCGTATCATAAAAGGAAAGAGATTACAGCCCTGTCACAAAGACTAAAAGTAAACCAAAACGGAACTATATTACAAGACTGGCATGTCTTTTATGGTCTTTTATTCTGTACTCTCCAGATGACGAGGGTTTCAATTTCTTCTCCACGTCCATGAATGTGGTCCGAGCTGGGATCAGAAAGTTCAATGGGACTGTCAATGGACCAAACCTGGCGCCCTCCAAACCTGGAGGGTGCCCTCTGAAGCGGGACCCTCTATCACATTATTTCCATGACGAAGATATTACTATTCTTCTCGTCACTGGTGAGGAAACCGCAAGCATGTTTGCAGCAAGAAGATGATGCTGGGATGGATTGTGTATAGGAAGGCTGGAATGATCATCAAAATGCTTATCCAATTTTCCGCTTGACTGGGGAACGTGATTTTCCAAAATCAGGAACACATCATGTTTTCATGGGACATGACAAGAAAACTAAAAGTGTCCATTTATCACCAAAAACTCTGATTATGTCATCTATCTCTGGTTTTTGTGTGTACGTCAATCTCAGCATGTTGTCGAACTCTCTCTCCAACTTGGTGTGAAAATCAGATGTGGAATTTTGCAAAATGCATAGCCTCGCTCGCTCTTTTTCAGTGAGTTTATGAACAGCCACTTGTTCATGTTCTGTTTCTGAGAGTCTGCAGCTGTTTCTGTGATGTTTCTTCCCCGGGGGAGAAGAGTTTGTATCGATTCTTCCTGCACAGTCTCTTTGCCATTTTGGTGAAGAAATTATCTGAGTCACTTAGCACATGCTCAAAGAAAGCTCTAGCCAATCAACAGTGTGCTACTGATTCCACTCCTGATGAGTGCTTTTGTTACGGGACATCTCCCAAATAAATTCAGGTGGTTTATTTGACAGTTTGCTGCTGATTTCCCTCCTGATTGAGCATTCTTGCTACAGAACATCTCTCAACTAAATTCAGGATGTTTTACTTTTCATACTCAGTAACTTTCAGTCTCCAGGGTCAGACATTGCAAAATTATTTCTGGGACACTATGTGACCATTTTCCTGGAACAGATATAAGCCAGCTGTGATGGTACATATCTCTGTGAGTGGAATGAAGTGATACCACTGGCACTGCATACCAGGTGAGGCAACAACAAACTCAACCCATCCTATCAGTGTATCCTATGACGGACATACATTGGAGACAATACTACTACTCTAACTACTATAACTATTCAGCATTTAAAAGTAGACAGTATGTATATTAGCCAAGACAAAGATCTGTTAAAAAGGAGATAGTATGTAGATTAACTGAGATAACGATCTGTTATACATTAAGTGTGCCGTCCTTTCAGTCAATGACACTTTACAATAGCGCTCATGATCCACCTGCACAACATTCATCTCCAGCACTCTCTTAATGTTCATAGAATCATACATGAAAACATGCAAATCCCTCATTACAATTTTCAAGCAGTAATATAATGTATACAGATGGAACCGACTGGCATGTATTATGCAAAATATTGGATCACTCTGGAAAAATCATTGATTCAATCAATTTTATGTCAAAAACGTTCAAATCAAAAAAAAAAAAAAAAAAAAAAAAAAAAAAAAAAAAGCTGATAAGTGACAAGAGTTGCAAATTCTAATTTAAGTACCAACTGCAGAATCTGCTTTTTTTCCCCAGACGATTTCAAAAATGTACATTTTATTTAGTGCATGAGAACATGCAACTATTTAATGTATCACCTCCAACATGGTTGGTATCGCTTTTTATCACCCTGTTATTGTCTTAAATTGCTTCATGATGACCAACAAAGGCGACATTTACATGGATGATGCCTGTCGGTTTGGTTTGATATGGGTCAGCGTTTGCAGTTTCTAACCCCTTACTCACTGTGTCTGACAAATATGCAACATCACTGCGTGATGTTTGTGTTTTGTTTGTTTTTAAATGTCTCAGGCAAAAATCATACCGAATTTTTTTTTTTTTTTTTAACATAGATGTTTCCAAGGAAGGTCCGGTTTTCCTTATCCCTGGAAATTCTTGTCCACTGATGGACAAATGTGCACATGTGCCTACTTATGGATAAACGCATGTACGTGTTCACCCTCACACAATCTTTTTTCAATTTTGTCTCTCTTTCTTACAGTTAAAAATCCAGGTAGGAGTGCCCTGTTTTAGAACATGACTATCACTATTTCATTTGTACTTACCAAAATCTTGAAACAAGTAATACAAGGTTTTTGATTTTGCTTTAGCCATTTCGTCCATTTCGTCTTTCCCCCCCCCCCCCCCCCCTCACTTCACCCTGCCAGTCCTCCTCCCTCCCCTCTCCTAATGGCACTACTCATCACAATTCATTTTGACCAGCTTACACTGACAGTTGGTTGTCCTAAGGCAAGTTACCTGAGGAAACACTGCACAGCTTTCAAGCCACTTTGATGGGGTTCAGTAGTGCCCATTCTGATTCAACAGATGTGGGACATCACCTACTATTCAATTCCATTACTGATGACAATAATTGCTCAGCTAACGTCAGTGAACATCCCCCTGTACGAGGTACAGCCAAGCCCATTCTCATCTGACACAAACTCACCAAGAGCTCGGATGTAGAGACAAAATCAAAACTGAAGTTACCACTCATCCTCCATCTCCCTTATGAAGGGCTACAACATTTGAGACTTCTTTGATACTGACATACATAGTATAGTGACAATGTGGATGATGATGCTATGGTGTTCCATTCTTTCCTGAGACCAGATGACAGGGCTGTACTCCCCATATGTCCGAACATCAAACAGCCCCAGGAGACAGAGAATTTGTGATGTTTGTCACAGATTTTGCGCTACATTAACTTGTCTGTATGATTGTGGTCATCCTGTAACAGTATGAGCCCACAGAACATTCAACTCTACATAGAACTAGCCTGGACTGAAAAAATCCCAAACAAATGCTTGGACTGCAATCCACGATCTCCTGGCCTGTGAAGCTAATCATTGCCCCAAAGTGGCTCCACCATAACCGTTAGCATGCTCACCACATGGAGAATCTACTTTAATTTAATCAGGCTACTGAAAGTGAAAAAGAATTCATTACCCTTCCTCCTCGCTGACTTCGGTCTCCCCTGTCCACCCCAGCACCAGTGTGTCCTCCATGGGAGGGAGGTGCAGCGTGAGGCAACTGGTCCTCCTCCTGACGTTTCTCATAGTGTGTGAAGTCATCAAAGATGGAGGTTGTGTGCTTGTAGCTGTGCAGGATCTTCAACACCAGCTTGCCCTTCTCTGGGGGCACTTCCTGGGTGTCACGAGAGTTGGTCACAGGCTTGTTCTCGTTGTTCTCAAGGCGGATGTGGCGCAGCTGGGAGTTGGGCACATCCTTCACGTACACCCACTTGACCTCAAACTGGCCCTTCCACTTGTCCTGCCTGCCCACACGCTGGAGTTCTTGTTGTAGTCAATCGGAGACAGCATCTGGGCAACCCCGCAGAAATGGCCGCTGCCGTTGACAGAGAAAAGGAGGTAGATAGGTCCCTTTCCGTCACGCTCACGAAAGGCAGAATCCAGACGCTTGTTTCCATGTTCAGTGCTGCACCAAATGTTGTACTTGATGGACCGGTGGATGTCATCCTCAGAGTAACTCTTGATGATGAAGAAGCGGGCTCCTTTAACGTTCATGGTAAATTCCTTGGGGTTGTACTGATTCTCTTGTTTCAACTTGTCCAAGACGGGATGGTTGCTGGCCCCAGTGCCATTGCCAGCCATATTCCCAGGGCTGCTGGAACCAGACCCATAGGAGTTGGGATGGGAGCTCCCTCCATGGTGATTCTGGCTATGTCCACCACCACTGTTGTTGGTGTTGCTGTTGACGCTTGAGGGTCCAGTAGAACCACCTCCCCCTATCTGACGACGGGGAGCACTCCATGCCTGACGTTGTCCGGGTGATGGCTTTCCACCAACAGGTCCTCCTGCACCCATTCCTCCACGGTTCTCCCAAGTGCCAATGTCCATGCTATGGGGCTTGTTAGGATTGGCTGGGGCCCTGGGGATCATACGAGGGCGCACTTGCGTTTGAGGGCGTGCTGGCTGAGAAGCAATGGCCGCCCACGAAGTTTTCTTTGGCGCCTGGTTGCCCATGCCTCCAACCACCACCCCCTACACTCAATCCCATTCCCTGCGAGCTTACACCATGCATGGATGAAGATACAGACTGGGGTGGAGGCGACACCATATCTTGGGTGGGCACACCTCCAACCATCTCTGCCCCCATTGCTCCATCCATCTTCTTCTCCATACCTCCCTGAATGGTCATGCCACGCAGTCCTTGTTCCACACCTCCCATCGGGTCCCCACGATCAGGTCCTGCACCATTCATCATCCCATATGAATCCGCTGGCATCATAGAGGGGTCAGGATAATAGTCTGGTTCCTGATACGGGCGAGGGTCTTTGCGAGCTGCAGGTTGAGCAGGCGCGTTCCAGTATTCGCTAGGATAGTCCAGCTGCCGAAAGGAAAAAACAAAACCACCGTACATGCTGCTGTAGTCATAGCTCATAGGGAACATAGGAGTGTCTCCACCGTTGGACCACGGTCCTTCAGTCGTACTAATTCCTTGGCTCATGAACGGATACATGGTGTTTGGGTTAGGCGTATAATAACTCTGGAAAAACGAATCAGTGCCTCCAGGACTTGGCATCTGCCCAGGACTTGTATAGGTCCCCTGCAACAAGATTTAAAAACAAAGCTAACCCTCTTTTCTCATGTATGAACCCTTCAAGAGGCATTTTATATTGAAAGCTACATTGGCAAAAAAAACGCGTACACAACCACCAAAACGAATTCCACAAAGCTAACAGATAAACAAGCAAACAACTACATGCACAAAGTGATGTAATATTAATAAAGGAAGCAGTGCAAATGAAAATCAACAGAAGCAGGTAATAACAGTGGAACAGCATTTCAAACATTACACTGGATGCATGAAGACACTGGATGCATGAAAGAGTTTTGTTACACAGGGCATACAAAAGTTTCATACAGTTATAATACTTAGGAAAAAGATGAGAAAGATACCAGTGATTAAAGTAGCCATGATCTTCTGATTAAACAGAATACAGTTTTTTCGCTGTACATAGCATTCTATACAGATTGGAGAATCATCCATGAACAAAACCCCACACTTCCTTGTTTCTGTCTTTTGTCACTGCTGCTCTTCCCCAAACTTTTTTCAGTTCTCATGACATTACAATGTAACACTGCCACATCTACACTTACATTTATGCATAACTGAGAGTGTGAGTTGGAATAATCATGTGTTTACGTTGCATGCATGAATGCTGCTTCCCTGCTTATAAACGCCCTATTTGAATGGAATTATCTGAATGAAACTGGAATTCTTATAACTTGTATCTAAATGAGGGGGTGGTGACGTGTGGTAAAAATGAAAGCTATACATGAACTGAAGGGGGAAAGAAAGGGGCGACACTTTACAGTGGAGATTTTAAGATCTGAGAACAGATTTATACTGTCTCAACATCTATTATACCAACAGCCCTAAGCAACCAATGCAGGAAGTAAGTTACATGTCTGTACCTCTTCTCTTTTTTAAAGGCCCCATGATTAGTCTCCTTGTATATTCATTGTGCTATACTGATTAAAGTAAGTTCCAAGACAGCACACAAACACCAGATTCTTAAAGCAAACACACCATCATAAAACCCATCCAATCAAATCACTCCCCTCCATCCAAAATGCGCCATCAAATGCACAGCTCCTAACACTGACTAAATGAAATTTAAGACGGGGCCTGCACCGTCATCGTCTGCCACTTTACCCTTGGTCTGCCGTGTCCTGGCGCTGTCCATAAATCTCTTGGCCCGAATGGGGGGTGTGGACCACTTTTTACCTCCTTTTTCCTGAGGATGGGCTGCATCAACTTCAGGAAATTCACGCTAGATTTTTAACAGTAGCAAACACACAGCGCACAGGAAGAGATCAGCCAACACAGGAAACAAAAGAAAAATAAAGACATATGGGAAAGGAGGATAAAGAGTCATAGACCTGAGTGAACTTTAGCTTAATGCATTAAAAAAAGACACACAGAACTGATTTCTTCAGAATACTGTAATTTAAATAAACATCAAAGATACACAATGGGATACCCCCACCCCCACCCACCCCCACCATCATTCTCTCCCCCCCAACTGTGAAAACTTAACATCTAAACTAAAACCAAACTGATGGATGAACACTGACAGTTCCTTCTACAGACTGATACAATAAGAGAGAACAATCCTACTGTCAAAACATAATAGGAAGCCTCATCTATCTGCTCCCAGAGTACTTAACTGCAATTCGTGAAGCATTCAGATGTATCAGTTTGCCAGCACACGCTGTATTAGTAGATGTTACATACACACGTGGTTATGAAGATTATAAAGTGAGAATACAACAAGAAATCTGGACATAGCACGGAACAGTGTCACTTTCCTTTCTGAAACCAGAAGTTGTGCACTGATGCTGGTCCTTTTAATAAATTTAAGGAATCTTTTTAAAAGTTAGCAACTGTTTATGAGACAAAGATACTCCTGATTCATTTCTAATGTGTTTTAAAATGGCCACTTTTTTTTTTTTTTTTTTTTTCAAAGAACGGCAGGTGGGTACGATACTTTGACTCTGACATGACTAGACGACAAAGTCAGATGCTGCTGACTCAGGATACTGATCCTTTTTCTCAATATGCAGAAAATAAAGAATCAAGCAATAGTTTGAACAAATCCCTTCTCGGTGTTTTTGTAGTTAATCCCTTTGTGCATGAAACTTGATGAAATGAAAATTGAAGTAGTCTATACTGATTTTCAAGAGAATAAAAATCCTACAACAATCAAAAGGCTTAGTTCACACTGGTATTGCAAAGAGACTCGCATCAAAGAACTTTCCAAAGAAAAGCATCCATGCAAAATATATTCAACAGACGCTTGACAAACACAGCACAATGTGACGGGCTTGACTTAAAAAAGTACAGACACAGAACCTACTACTGTACTAGTACTACAGGAGGAACAGCAAAGCTCAAATGCTCTGGTAATTCACACCTCTGTCCATACACTATCTCTATGCAAAACAAAAAAAATTCTCACAAACATAATAAAAACATACTCAAATACAACATTAACAGGAAACTGAATAAGCATCTAACTATGCAATCAGCAGAACAAACATAAATGACTACCACAGATGATTCTCACACACACACACACACACACACACTCTCTCTCTCTCTCTCTCTCTCTCTCTCTAAAAATGAAACCATGCCTGTGCAAGTAAAGCAGAAAAATGAGAAACAACAACTGCACAGTAAGACAAATGGACACACACACACACACACACACACACACACACACACACACACACACACACGTGCATTCATGAATATTTAAATTGTAAGGTAAGCTAATGTTGCTTATAGCCCAGCTGACCGCAAAGGACCATATCAGGGCTATCACTGCGTTAAGTCAACTCACAAGTCATTCATTCACACAACCCTTTTAAAATACATCTTCTAAAAACACTTAAAATATTTAAACGTGTTTTCAAAATTGTTCAAATCTACAGAAATGTGGCAAAGTTTATATCTCATTTTGACACTAAATCCCTTCATGTAAGAGAAATGAGAATGTCAAACAGCAACTTTTTTCAACTTTTTCTTAATTGCATTCTTCACGTCTAATTGTCAAAAATATATGGTGATTTTCATTTCATTATCACCTACTTTGAAGGTCTACATTATTTCAAAAACATTTCTGTCTAGAAAAGTACTTTTTGGCTTCTCGTTCTGATAAAACAACTTTATGGGCAGGCCTTGTATACTTACACAAACTGAATGACAGAAAATTTCTGGCACAGAATGTCCATAACAGCTGAACAAAAAGAAAAGTACTCAAGCTGAAACCACAACCTTATTACAAGCAAACCTGGCAAAGAACAGCACATCAATCAATACACAAAAGCATAAACACTTAACAATACACGTCAACCAAACAGCACAAACATCAAACAAATGTAATATCATTACCTGCATACCACACTACTGAGGACAAACATACTGATCCAACTGTCTATGCCAAATACCATGGCGCTACAATTCCTTAACCAAGTCTTAACCAAGTCATACCCAGAGTGCAAGAAATTTTTTTTAAAACTGCAGCAAACACAATAAATCAAATGGTCATTATCTGATTATGCCAAATAATCACAAGCAAAAAAACCCATTCAAATACTAATAAAATTTTGGACAAAACATGTCGGAGAAAGCATGGTGTCTTCATGCTGTCTCAAAGAGGGAGAAATGACAAAACACACACGCTTGCTTGTCCTTATACTTTACCACACATTTCAGCAGTTTTCCATTAATGGTGCCCTATCAGTGACTTACACCAAAATACTTCATTAAAAAGTTGGATGCTTCACTTTCTGTGATGAATGATGTCCAAAGTCCATTTCATAAAAAAAAAGTGAGGGAAGAGGAGGCAAGACGGGAGGGGGTGGGGGGTGGGGCAAACCAGAGGAGTGGATCCTGCTGACAGCAAAATACACTCCTCTGATAACATAACTGAAATGTTTTAAACATGTAATACGAAATCCATTAAAACTGTTAGGTTCATAACACTGACTTCCTTTTTTTCCAGTCATGTTTCTGAATATGCATGTGAATACTCTGATTTGCTGATAACATAGCAGCTGTTGGCAGGTGGGGATCACAAAGATGTTCAGCAGCTATTACTGCATTACACATGTCCCGGTCAGCAAACTGAATGAACAGCTGAACAATCACAGCAAAGTTGTTAGCAACAGAGTGAACCTTAAGAAGTTCAGGGACTCTTATAAAATAACTTTCAACCCTGAGCGTGGACTTTCATGGCAGAGGCTTGCATCTCTTGCTTTTTGCCTGCTTATTTTCGGTATCATACCACACATTGCCCTTTTAGATGTTCTGCTGCCACACTCTGAATTCATATGCTTATGCTCTTGGCAGCTGCACTCTGCCTTTTTCACATCTAATCAATAACGACCTTTACTGCCTGTCACAAAAAATACCAATCTATCACCAGATCTTGCTTAGTAAGGAATTAAGACACACATTCTAACTGAAATAACACACATGGAACGTACAGAATATGGGGTCAGATTTGAAAAAAAAAAAAAGTTCCAGACACATGAAATTAAAATGGTTATGTCGTTTAGAGATGTGATGATTGAGGACTTTTGAACACAAGTGAGGTCACCAGTGTATCACAGTCTACTCCAAACGCAGAGGCTTCTCTCTTCCCGTCATTTTCCCACAAGTGAGGTCACCAGTGTATCACTGTCAGCCTACTCCTAACGCAGAAGCTTCTCTCTTCCTGTCATTTCCCCACAAGTGAGGTCACCAGTGTATCACAGTCAGTCTACTCGAAACGCTGCTCCAAACGCAGAGGCTTCTCTCTTCCTGTCATTTTCCCACAAGTGAGGTCACCAGTGAATCACAATCTACTCCAAACACAGAGGCTCCTCTCTTCCTGTCCTTTTCCCACAAGCGAGGTCACCAGTGTATCAAAGTCAGTCTGCTCCAAACACAGAGGCTTCTCTCTTCCTGTCGTTTTCTTCATCGGTATGATTTTCGAAATCAATGCTTTCTTGAGGATGTGGTAGACAGACTTGAGCGGTTCCAAACGATGCACATGGGCTTTGGCACCCAAGGCTGAGACAGCAGACTTAAAAACGACAATAAAAAGTTACCATTCAGGGACAGTCAAAACGCTGCAGACAATGGCGTTTTGGGGAATGTTTCATCATAATGTAACATAAATGGCAACACAGAGCGCACAGAACAAACAAGCTCTGTGTTGCCATTTCCACTACTCAATTCAGTGTCATACACAGCATTCACTTAAAGAGTTATGGTAGATGGATCCAACAACCATTTCGTGCCGAACAGGAAAAGTGGTTGCTCCTTCTTTGTTTTCACTGTCCTAAATGTTAAATGTTTCTTCCTGAAGAAGACCCAAGAGGTCGAAATGCATCGTGTTTTATCCTGTAATCTGTCTGTCTGTATCTTCTGGCTTAACTCATACCGTTTCTGTTTAAAATTTGACAGTTCATGAAACAAAACCATTATTTGTTCAAATCTTTGAAATTCATTTCTTCAATCAAGTAATGAACAGGGACTGTAAAAACCCAAGAACCTAATGCTATAAAGCATGCTCAGATGACACTGATTCAGTAGCGTGTGCGTGTGTGTGTGTGTGTGTGTGTGTGTGTGTGTGTGTGTGTGTGTGTGAGTGTGTGTGTGAGCGTGTGTGAATGTGTATTATGTGCCAATGAGCATGATGATCCGGCTTTCAACTTTTTCTTTCTTTCTTTCTTTTTTTTTTTTTAAGGGTGGTTGTAGTGTTCCTATAACTGTTCTGTCTCATTTTTCTTGTACTGGTCAACAAATCTCAACGACAGTCCTCTACATTTATATTCATTTTGCAAACAACAAACTCATCTCTTTTCTACGAGTCCATCCCTGTTTGTGCACAATTGTAAAAACCAGTTTTAATCAAAAATATTCATCTTAAATTTTCATTTTTTTTCCAGGACTGCATTTATTAATGCAGACAGACAGCAATGTAAACATCTGTACAATACTTGTTTATGTGTGCGTATGAATATCATCATCATACAGCGATACATACATCTGCACTCTTATAGTGAGTTACATGCTGGACATACAATATCATAATATATGCACACATGCCCATGCAGTTGCTTACAGGTACAGAAAAAGCATGCGTGTTCAAGTACAGATATGCTTCAAGTTCTATATTTCAATGTTTCCCAATAATTATTTCATTGTGGCTGCACGTGCAGATTCCTTCTGAGTGTGAAAGTCTTTCCACAGAGGTGTACAGCTCAGCTCATGGGTTATATTCACCACCCACTTCTTACACACCCACAAAAAGCTGCCAAATAAACATATGCTCATGGGTTACATCCACCCACTTCTGACAAACTCACGAACAGCTGCCAAATAAACATACAACTACATACCCACAATCATTTTTAATAAAGCAATTGACAAAGGACCTATTGCTGGCAGATTTTTTTCCCAGTACAAAGGCATTTCTGACTCTTACAAATCTTTTAACAAAAATGGCTGACATTTGGACCTCCATTTTGTTACATCTAAGGGGTACCAAAGTTGTTTTGTTGATCGGTCTTCATTGTAGCTTGATTTTAAAACATACCTTCATATTGCTTAATTTTAAAACATACCTTCATTGCTGCTTAATTTTAAAACAAACAGCTCCCTCATGTGTGTTATGTAATGAAAGACAAGCAGCCAACATTTGAAGAGACTGCACTTCTTACATTGTTCTTTACAAAGACAGAGAAATGTCTGTTCCTTGTTATAGGCAGTACTCCAAATTTTCTAAGCTTTTATTTGAAGTCTAGCCTCCTCTTCTCCTTTTTCTTTCATTTCTTCTTTGTTAAAAAAAAAAAAAATGCAGTGTTTGTGATGTTCTAATTTGTGAAAATGTAAATAAAAGCCATTTTTCCCAGTGGTTGATTTACCATTAAAATATTTTACTTTGTCCAAATACTGCAAAGCCCTTCATTTTACAGAGAATACAGAAGTTTGTTGAAAATAAAATAGCTGACTTGTTATGCATAACATTATAATGGTGTCCATTCACTGCTGATCGATCTTGTTACGCATTTAATGGTGTCCATTTAGTGCTGATCTATCTGATGCATTTCATTTTTGTGAAAAACGTCCCAAGATTCACAACTGATTACAAGTGCTAATTTACAGCTGTCCTTGTGTGGTTTTTGAGTGAACATGCGTTTATTTATTTTTACTGTCAAGTGAAAGAGACCATGTTCTATACCCGTACCATTTCAGATCTGGAACTGTGAAAGCTTCTCAAAGCAAAGGTATCACTCATACAGTATACCTAGGGTTAGACAATTCAAGGTCCAAGAACTACACACATAGACAAAATATTATCTGTTTCCAAGCTTTATTTTTGGTACTATGAAACATTTTTCAGTACCCATGATCTGAGTTTACACAGTGGGAAATGAACTCGCAGAACACGCTGCAAACTACTTTGATTTACGTTTGCAATACATCTTTAAAAAAATCTAGACAGGCTGGCAACAGTTCTGGTGCACAATGGCATTTACAAACACTCCAAAATGGGGTGAAATGAGTAGACATCTCTTCAAACTGCAAGTCGTCAGTATATGTTACTAATCAGTTTTACATACTTTTCTCTTTCACTCTCTTTTGTCTTTGTTCTTTTTTTTCTTTGCTCCTTTTTTTTGTCTTTATTCTTTGTTCTTTTAAAAAAAAAAATCATTTCCACGTTTTCATTTCTTTCAAAAAGAAAAGGCATGACAATATTGAACATTAAGTGAATAACATGAAGAAATAGTACTGAATGACTTCCAGTAACGTAACCCCAATTTTCGATATAATATTCGTTTTCATTAACATGAACATAGCAACATTTCCACAAATTACCTCATGTCTTCTCCCTTGTACATACCATGACAGATAAATAGTAAACTGTCATTTGTCTGAGTGTTTACAGAAGCTTATTTTATTTTTTCACACAAAAATGAAGCCATATCACAAGTAATTTCCCAGGTGTCTTCTGTATGATACACGTTGTTATTTTTCCTGTGAATACTTCAATGAACAAAACTTGTAAAGATTACTTTCATCACTTTAATATGACAGAGCTGTCAATCTCTAAATGTCAGATTATGTCTTGTCAAACACAGCTTACAGAAGAACAGGGCTCTGACCTATGTACTTCATTAAGCACATGATACTTTCTGAACTTCAGGCTGGAGAACAGCCGACTTGAAAACTCTTTCTAAAACAGGCTGGGGCCAAGAGGCCACTTATGCACTGAGGCAACGCCTTGGTTGGAAATCCAGGGAGACAAAGCCCCCCCTCAATGGTATTTATGCAGTTTTCAAGACTTTCGTGGTTTCTTATAAAAGCCAAACTGCTATGCAGGAAGCAAGGAAACCAAAAGAACACACACACACACACACACACACACACACACACACACACACACACACAGCGGCATGCACACTTAAATTTAACATATTTCTAGGAAAAGTAAAAGAAGAAAGAAAAAAGAACCAAAAAAAATGGTGCTGTCTCAGCAGTCACACAGATAAGCTGATAACAACAGAACAATATAATTTACTGAGAAAACAATCAACGACACTTTATGCATCTCACTTTTTGCAGTTTGTAATCAAGCCCACCACTGGGGTACACATCACATATATATCTGGGCTGTCACAATGTCAAAATAAATCTGAGCATGTTCAGCCGTAACTGGGGAGGTGGCAAAATATAAATGAATCAAGAAATCCAGTCTGCTCTGACCACAGTCAAAAGGTGCTCTTGAAGCATTAACATACTTCTTGCAGCACAGATGTTCAAAGAGTGCAGTTAAAAACACACAACTGGTGAAATTAGCCCTTTTTAACAAAACAAAAAAGTAACAACTAGTTCCCAGCGAGTTCACTTTCCAACAAGTCGAAAACAGCTGATTGGTACTGCTCCCTTTTGTAGACTTTTCAGTCCTCTCAAATCTCTAACAACTGAAAGCTGTGCTTTCCTCAAACGTCTCGCCTTGATTTACGATTCATGACATGCATAAGATCATATTTTTCTTTGAAAAAGAGAAGCCTCAGCGTGACCAACAACCAGAAAAAAAATGGCTGAACAAACAACATTCACCTAAATATTTATCTACTAGTAAAATGCTCTGATTAATGCAAGGAGAAACACAGCAACACACCTAACAACCGCGGGCAGTAGAATGCTGAACGTAGAATCGTGGACTGGAAAATCTGAATACAGTACAAGACTCGGGATACAATTTTTTCAACTTTTTTTCAATTGACTTTTTCCCCCCTTGCATGCCCCCATTTCTTTCCTCTGAAAATCATATGGTTTTCTCAGAAACCCTCAGAACCAAGGAGAGTTCTCCAGCCTGGTACTTAGACCAGTATTGTTTGACTGCCAGCCATCATTTTCATTCTCTTGGTTCTGAAGCCACTGCATGCCAGCTTTAGATTTTGGCTATCCTTGTAATTTTCAAATCAGTTTTACGCAGCCTTTTCAATGCTACTTTACCGACCAAGTGAAGACACTTCCACCAGCGGCATCATGTGACCGCTTTTCCCCAAAAGTGAACACAGCAAAATCACCCCATGCAATCAGTGCACAGCACGAAACTAAATTGTTGGTTTTGCAGTCAGAAAAATCTAATTTTTTTTTCTCGGTTGTAGTGCTGTACTCTGAGGGATAAAATATAAACTTCAGATGAATTGCTTTTGACCCTTCTCTCTTGTAGTCTTAATGCACTCGAAGCACAAAACTGCCAGTTTTTTGTGCATTTTTCTTTTTTTTTACCCCACCGGTATCGCAAACCTAACTCTGCCCTTGCCTCTACCATTAGTTAACTCGGCCCTCTTGTTTGTACCAAATAATCTTCCACTAACTTTCAATCAACACAATTATAGCCCCCCCCCCCCCATGCCTTTTTTTTCTCTCCTTTGGTAAAGCAAATAAACATACATTATAAACTGCATAACAGGAGATGGAATAATTGCCATCAAGACAGGTTTTTATTTCATACCACAATTGTTTCCTTGTTAACAGCTCCCCTTACTTATTCCAGCTTCAATAAGCTGTACACACACTGCTGAACACAAGCAAAATTCACCGATAAATTTGTACTTTAAATTGACTTTCCATGGTTACTCATAAACATTCTGATTGAAATTAGAGAGACTGTTCACAGATATTCAGACAGAACTTTAGTGTGAATTATCAACGTACTTATGCACTAGAAATAAAAGTTTAACAAAGTATGATAAACTAGCATAGGAATATTCCGGTTCTTGCTTTAGTCTTCAAAATGACTTTCATAAACCTTAAGGATGCACTGGCTTGAAAACCCAAACGCTTCATAAACTTCAAAAAGGGCGTTTCATAAAACAAATATCCAAGATCCAAATTTTTGTCCCCCCAAAATAAAAAAAAAAGTATTTCTTACAACAGTCACATGCCTCAAACAACACATCTTTCTAGTCATGATCTTGCAGCGATACCAGCCATACTTCACGAAATCATTAGCACAGCAAAAAGTGTGTGGGCGTGTCCCCAAACCTAACTTACCTGATGTGGCTGGGGCATGTACTTTTCCTCCTCACTCATGCCGTCTTTTCCAGGGGCCCGGACACTGAAACATGCCCAATGGTCTAATGAGTTGGATGTTAAAAATTACACTGTACAAACTTCATGTGTGTGTGTGTGTGTGTGTGTGTGCGCGTGAAGGCGTGTGTGCATGCACATGCGTGCACAAGTCAAATACAAAAGAAGGCATGGTCATATGGGCAAAGAAGGCAAAACCAAGTAATTTTTGTCCATTTGCATTTAGGCTTGTTCATATGATGGAAAAATTCTTCAGATATACTAGTCTCCCCTTTTTTCATTCCTTTTTTTTTTTAAACACATCAATTTCAGTGTGACACTGTATCTGACTGTGATTTCTGTCACAAGTGGGACTACGTAAAAGCAGCACAAAATCACATGGGGTGAAAAACGGGCAGTTTTCATGATTCTTGTTTGGTTAGTAACCTTGCCATGTAAAACCCATGTAAGCAAGTTTGCTAGCTCCTAACTGAGATGATTCATGAAAGAAATGCCCTTGGAACCATTTGTCTTGGTTTGGTCAACACAACATTCTGGTAAGTCAGACACGTGGTAACTGAAAGGCTCTTCTATTGCACAGCAGGCTGCCCTCCATACCTATGAGCACTGCACCACCACTAGGATGGCAAAACAACCCCAGTCACACATGATCTCAGGCTCAGTGAAAATTGCTATGACATGTAAGAGCCCTCCCACTCTCTTCCCATTTCTCTGGCCATCTGGGCGATGTCTACCCTGTGGTGTCAACAAAATATCTCAACGCACAACAGCGGCTGGAAAGTGGGTTCCCTCCGTCCTTCCCCCCTACACCTCAAAATTAAATTATGCGTGCAATAGATTGCTGTTTGCCGCAACGAAAAAAAACGCTGTTGGAGCCATCTACCATGGCCAACTGAAAGCCTGTAACAGTGGTTAAGTGAAGAGTTCTTCTGGGAAGCAAAAGGCAGCCTCCTAAACATATCAGGTACTGAAAATAGAAACACTATTAACATGACGATAGCCCCGATCATAATTGCTCTCCATCTCTCTGCACGAGTCTGGCCTTAAGGCTATACCTACACGTTAGTTCAAAGGAAGACCTCATCATAAACAGAGTGTTGAACAGTGCATCCCACCACCCACTACCATTCATCCCACTTCCCTCACCCCTCCCCACCTTATTTTTTGCTATTTCAGCAGAATATCACAGTCATGTCCAGATCAGGTGGCTGAGACATTCCGCCTGGATGTACAGGGGACCTGCGAACTGACACGGAGTATGAGGCTGATACGCCATCTGGAAGAAGTCTGGCCAGTACCTTGAGGTACAGAGTGGATTCCAATCAGTTGCCCTCAAACACTTTCAAAGGCACAAGCAGAGGGCCACTAGATGAGTATTTAAAAGATAAGGACCTCTTCGGCAAAAGATGGCAAAATCCTTCTTTGGCATTATGTTGCCTGTAGATGGCATACTAAAGGAAACATGCATGAGGAGTGTTGGAACAAAAATAGCCACTTTCTGAAACTCTAACTGCTGCTGTTACTACACAGTAACACTGACAACAGCCATTTATGGATAGGGTCATCTCCTGATTAGCAGCTCATTGGACAAACTGCCTATCAATGTTTGCAGAAATCAAATTTGACCTCTTTTGACAGAAAAAAAAAAAATTCTAAGTATTCGAGTGAAACGCAAAATATGTATAGTTCATGATAGTTAAATATTTTATCAGTTTTGCTGTATCAGTGACTTGTCAATAACACATATGTCCATCAAACATGTAAAAGTTCAGAATCCAGGCCAAGAATGCAACGTTGCTATTGATCACAACCATGCAGCAGTCATGGTCCAACAGCGGTGCATTCAGCATGGCAAACTTTTCCGATGAAAAACTTGAAGCAGTCCATGATTAAAGGTTGCTAACGCAAAAAAGCAGGAACAGTTTTGATAGCCAATACTACAACTGTCACAGCGAGGGCAAGCATGGAGTAAGACGTACCTACAGTGTCTGAGATTATCTGCAGACAACAAAGCTGACCTGGATGAAGAGTTCTTGAAACTCATGTTGACACTGAAGCGCAGTTCTTCAGTGGCTAAAATGCGAGTTGAGAACAACAGTAAGCATTTTAAAACTTCATCGACTATATTACTGCCCTTCCTTGTTGGCTTCCAGTTTGTGACAATCACACCTCAGAACACACAACCTTCTTTTATACTATGTCTGCCATTTTCACCATCAGTGTTCACAGTTATTTTCCTGCCACTAAGCAATCAACAGTGGCTTAAGTGTCGATTTCTTTCTTTTTTTATTCTTTAATTTGGTGGGTACAGCCGACATTGTTTTAAGGTTGTGAAACCTGGCAATTGAAAACTATCCAGGAGAGAAGCCTGAATGCATCCGACACCCAATGTCTCTCTCAGAAAAACCCAGGGCATCAAGTGGACAAGTTTTGTGTCAAATGAAGAGATAAAAGGCAACAATTTCCTGGGTCAAACCACTATCTGCCAGCGATGCCTCTGCTGGCTTGGAGGCCATGTATGGAGGCTCCCTCCCACCAAGACCTGCAAACCAGGCTGTCAAGTGGATCCCTGCAGGCAACGGAAAGAAGGGCAACCCAACATGAGTTGGTTGCAAACAATAAAAAGAGACTTAGGTCTAGCCCACAGAAATTGGATGTCAGCAGACTGGACAAAGACAAAACACACTGCGGAGTTCTCTGACCGCCTCATGCATCTCGTAACTCCGGAGCAGCAATAGTCTAAGTTAAGGTGTGGCTTACATGACAGTGTGGTTTATGGGTGGAAATCACCTGAGCAGCCTTGAAGTTGACCCAAGCTTGGACTCTTTAGGGCGAGAGTCTCTTTGAAACAAATGGAGCATGTGGATCTGTCCTGAGAGAAAAGCCCTGTAAAAGGATGAAGTCTGAGTGAAAGTGTCCAGAGGTTATGGTTAGACTGTTAGATATGTCAAGAGCACTATGTCTACACTTATGAGTATGACACTGCAGGGAGAAAGGTCTACCATGGAGGCTTCTGACAAAGGAGTATAAGAATGCTCTCCTTCTCCACCTTAAGACCACAGGAGGACATTAGGGAAAGGGGGGGGGGGGGTCTTCTGAAAGGAAAAATTGGTTCTGGTCTATCCTCTTCTCAAAAAAAACTCTGGCCCTGTTCTATCCACTTTTCATAGATAATACTCAGAACAAGACGTAGAACAAGCTGAAGTAGCTCCCAGGAACATAAAGTATCTGGAGAACTGCAAAGACTGTGGACCAAAATTCTTTTCCAGCAGGAGAAGCAGTGAAAAAGTCATAGCCTGTTGAAGGATGCTGATGAAGGCTAATGCAGAGGGACTATCCAGAGATAAAGTTGGATTAAGACAGATCCACAGCTCTATGGGACTCTTCTTGTTGCAGGTGGTCTTGTACGTTACTAGTGGTCTTGTAATCGTATGAATAATGAAGACAGGTCTTTACTTGGAGATGAAGAACCCGCATGGAATGAGAGTTGCACTGGCCTAGACCTTGTCCAGGAGTTGGAGCCTTGAAAGTTAATCCAAACCCTTTCACTCTCTAGTGCGGACCACTACATATATGATAAACCCAAATCAAGCGCCTGTGGCGCTATACCTCAGTGACAGCTGATACTTATCTCTAGGACCACCGGTTCCAGACAGGCAAGACAACTCTTGTGCTATGCTCCCACACCTCAGCTCTGTGTCTGTTGTTTCTCACTCTAGTTATAAAGATGGCATGAAAATGGTTTATCATATGTGATAAGAATAGTTTTCTTCCAGGAAAGACAACTCGTCTACCATTTATCAGATATGATGTGACCGACATTAAGATTGCAAGTGCAGTTTTCTAGCTCTGGGAAATTCTGATGGTTGTTTTGAATGAATCTTTTGATTCAGAACTGTTTTTTTTCAGTGTTTGTTTACTAGAACGATGCATATTATGCTTTCACTGAATTACAGTTCTGACTGTTTCTAAGTTATTCCTTCATATATCACTGTTTTGCATTTTGAAAATTTGCTGCTCTATTTATTTAGTCATGAAGATGACTAAAGGGCTTGAAAGGGATTTGAATCACAAAGTCTTTGCTGATATTTTTTTTTTTCTTAAACTTGCCTCTCATTCAGGCCTTGAAAGCCATGACCATCTACTTTCTCAGGACCTTTCAAGCAAACAGGTTCAAAGGCCTGAGCCTGAAGTCAGAGAAGGAACTGAAGCAGGAAGGTCAAGGAGCCTACAATGTCAAGGTGGAACTGATGTCCAATGTCGTAGCAGTGCATTGGTTCGACAAGAAGACATGAACACTATCTCCACCTATGTAGGTGTGGAACCTCAAGGTGAAGCATCATGACAGAACAAGAAAACAGAAGCAGTGAATCAACATTCCCCCAACCTGCCATCATCAAGGAGTACAACAAATTCATGGGAGTCGACGACTTGCTTGACAGCCTCACCAGCCTCTACAAGTATCCACTTGAATCAAGACTGTACATGTACATCTTCTACCACACCATTGCAGTTGCTGTTGTCAGCAGCTGGCGGTGGTACATGAGACACTGTGCACTGCGGAACCTGAAGCCAACCAAGCTGAGCATCTTCCAGGCCAGATTGCAGACGTGCTGATGCTGGTAAAAAGAGCAGTTGGTCGTCCAAGCAGCTGCATGACAATTGACATCACCACCATCAGCCAAGATTGTCAGGCAGTCTGTTCCTGCCCCTGATGTCCATCTAGATGGTGTTGCCCACCTGCCCCAGTGGAACAACAGCAGGACATCATGCAAAAACAGGAACTGCCAGAGCCTGTCATACATCTTCTGTCCAAAGTACAAAGTGAACCTCTGTTTCAACTAGGACAGGAACTGCTTTGCAGAGTTCCACTCACTGAAATGACCTTGAAATCCACACAAAAAACCCCCACTAAAATAGTAGTGAACTGCTAGGATTAGCAATCTGAAAATTCAGCTGAATAAACTGTTAATAAACTACTATTCCTGAGGCAATTTATCATATAATGATAAAATCAGTCTTTGTTTCACTAAAGCCTATCTTATCATACATGATAAATTTTCTAAATATGTCAATTTTTGTTTTAGATTTAAAAAAAAAAAAAAAAAAAACACCTAAAACGTGTTTTTTACTTTACCTAATGATGCTTTTTTTGCAAAAAATAGTTTTCTTTAGGCTGGAAGTGCTTTCAGGCTCTAGAGGGTTAACTCACTCGCTACCAATGTCCGCATATGTGGACATCGTTCAACGAAGCATTCGCTACCAATGTCCCCATATGCGGATTTGGATTTTGAGAATTCGCGCTGTCCGAGTGACGTATTGGGTACGAAACTCAAGAATGGAGACGATTCGTTAGTTATCCCCTACCAACTTTCCATTCACTTGCGCTGCGTGTGTGGCGTGGTTCGCTCGCGAGCCGACAACAACAAAGAGTACTGTCGGTCAGCTCTGCTCCGTGATTTGAAAAGATGGTGTCGCGACGCCTTCGACACAGTAGGGCTGTTGAATTATTAGTTAGCGTTGAAGACGCACTGGAAATGATCCAGACTGATGGGTCAGATGTCAAAGAAGACAGCGATTCTTCTGATGAGGATTTTGACCCCTACGGTGGGGAGACAGATGTGATTCCGACACTGAAGTGGGTGCTGATAGTGGCGAAGAAGCAGACGAAACTGTGCGAGCACAGGGCCAAAAAGTGTTTGATTTCGGATACCGATGCTGAAATGGGTGAAGAAGTCAATGATTTGGGGGCTGTTTTCACTGGCGATTGGACTGATAATGTTATCTTTTTTCCTCTCGATCATTCGTTCACACAGCACACCAGGTTTACTAAATGACTGGCCGATCAACACTCAGCCTTTGCAGTTCTTTTGAGTTGTCCATGCATTCCACAGAAGTGGCTAAAGAGAAATTATTACTAAATAAATTGTGCTGTTTGAAAGTGTTTCATATATATGTTTTACGCACAAAGTGAGTGCATATTCTTTTCAGTGATCCATTCATGTATCAGTAGACTAGGGGGGATAGAGGGGAAGGGCGGCGGGGGGGGGGGTAGGGTGGAGGGGGGGGGGGGGTAGGGTGGGGGGGGGGGGGGGGGAAACAAATTGAGTTAGTGATTATATGTGCTATTTGTGCATTACTGTATGTGTGTGTGTGTGTGTGTGTGTGTGTGTGTGTGTGTGTGTGTGTGTGTGTATGTGTGTGTGTGTGTACGTGTGTGTGTGTGTGTGTGCGCGCGTGTGCATGTGTGTGTGTGTGAGAGAAAGTGTGTGTGAAATGTGTGTGTGTGTGTGTGTGTGTGTGTGTGTGTGTGTTGAGAGAAAGAACAGCTACACATGTTCATGTTTTGTAACTCTGTGCATGGGTATGTTTGTGTTTTCAGGCATATTTTGACTGATATTTATTGTGTAAAACCCAGCAGAAGTACCAGAAATACAGGACTACATGGCACTCAGTAGACACGAGTGATCAGCTCATGGCCTATGTGCCCCTGAATAGGAAGACCATGAAGTGGTGGAAGAAGCTGTTTTTCATCTTCTGACCTTGACTCATTCAGGGGTCTATTCTCTACAAGCATCTTGCAATCCATGTTTGCTACTGTGTGTGAAGCTGTGCCCAGGACGCTATGTCACTTGTCAACAGTGTTGTGCAGTGACCCTTTTTTTTTGTTAGTTTTTCATCCAGCAAAGACATTTTTTTGTATTTTCACATTCTCCATCACCTGTTTTGATTCCATATTATATTTTCTGTGTCTTGAGCGACTCCAGCTGTGCTAGAATGTGATGTAGAACATTTCTGAGCTGCTAAGGAACACTTAATATATATATTTCTGATAGGTGAAAAAGTGCTAAAAAATAGGGAACGTTTTGAGAGAATTTTCACCACCAAGATGATTAGTACGTTACTTTATTTTTTGTTCACACACAGACTAATATGTATCCACTCACCAAATTTCAAGTGTCTGTCTGCTCATCTATAATTGTCAGAATTTTTTTTCCTACCCTATACAAACCCCGGGTATTCTGGGATTAGCAATGGGAAAAACTCCTGGCATGGAGTGAGTTAAAGAAATCACCTCGTGATTGGTTTGTGCTAAAGCACAACTATAGACAATGGAGCAATCCTTGGCTCTACAAGATGAGAAGGGCTTGTTCAGGCAGAATGCAGTCCTTCCCCTGGCACTCCCCTACTCCTGGGCGATTCTCAAAAGTAGTAAGGGAGACGTCTGAGCTGGAGCAACAATACTGCTCTGACTGCCAGAGACGTACTTCACACATACAGTACTGGGTGACCACTCCCCAAGTGTCCTGGCATCAAATCCCAACCACTCGTCCCTCTACTCTCCCTCCAGCTACCCGTCTCAACTGGTGTGCACCTGAAGGAAATAGCACCGGGCAGAATCTCTCCTTGTTCAATGTGGATACATGCCAAGACCCCCATACATATGTGACATCCCACTGTTGCTGCTTTGATTATTAATGGGATCCACACTCGCTCAGTCCCTCAGGGTAGCAGAAGATCCAAGTTCAAATTCCTCCTGTGCAACTGAGTAGTGTGTATTCCTGGTAGAGATCAATATAACTAAGACGGGTGAAAGCCATGCAGGGAGAAAAAGATGGAGCACGCAGACAGATCCACTGAAACCCCACTATTACTGAAACACAAATGACCAACTGATGCGCCACTAAACAGCAAGACCATGAAGTGATGAAAAAAGCTTTTGTTCCACCTCTTCACTCTGAACCTCATCCTGTATGACAGACTAGTTCACATGCTTTCATTTATAAATAAAATAACAATAATCATTATATCAATAATTATGTTGATTATTAGTATAGCAAGCAAGCCAGTGTGTATATAGCGTGATGGCTTAGGTTTTTAGGGTTTTTTTTCCCCCCATTGTGTTGATATCCATATTACATCTCTTGATTTATTTTGTGAGTGAACTGACTGTTTAAGACATTGTGCTTCCCTGGATCATTGATTTACATACACTAGACATCTGCATGTGTCAATTCCCATGAAAAAAGGACATTTTCCACCTGGCTTTAGCAGCTGAAAGATTAAGGATTACTTAATTAAGTAGGAAGTGTGATATGTTCACCCCAATAAGCCTAATACCTTTCTAGTAAGTTCTGAAAGTATCATGTCATACTCCTCACATTTTTTTTTTTTTTTTTTTTGTTGGTTAGTCATTTGTTGATAACCTTGACAAATGGTCTCTACTGTGGGAAAATAAGGGAAAAAACTGCTAGTAGCGAGAGAGTTTAAAAACACCACCAAACTACTGAATCTAGAGTTTGCTGAAAAAGGAAGAAAGTCTGGGGGTTTTTTTACAGCCAGTTTATACCCATGTAATCATAATACTTACACCTGACACTTTTAAATGCTCTAATTCAGAAACATGTTAATCGCATTACAGATCAATAATCAGGATTTTCCTTCTTATCTGAATACAACACAAATACCTTGCTATCAAAAGCGGATTAAGAAATGGAAAACAAATCTTTAAACGAACTAATGCATATTTCTTGGGACAATTTTGGGGCTCCCTTTCTTCACTCCTTACAGACAATTCTGTACACCTGTCCCAACACTGAATATCCTGCAGCATCATTCAACCAATGTCAGAACTGGTCCAGAGAGAGAAAACTAGCGACGACGTATAAAGTACACTGAATCAGGGCTCTAGGAGTAGGATAGGCTTACATTTTTCTCTGAATCTAAGTTGACGAAAGACCCAAATCTTGTAGAATACTATTTCAACCTGGCAGTCTGGTTTTGCTCATTTGTCATTGAGGAAAAACAGTGATCTAGGTCAGATTTGCTCGCAGGCTCAGATAGATCTATTCTACAACAATGATAATCCTTAACACACATATGTGCGTCTCTGACACACAACATTCCCATCTGACCCAATGAAATCAAACCAGAGCATCATCGAAATGTACCAACATTTACCATGACACAATGATTTTCAACTTTGAGCAGAATGTCACATGTAAGCACTTTTGTCTGATCCACCTCTTTCCAAGTCTATAAAAACATAACTTTCCTCCACATTTTCCCACACTCTGAACTGGTGAAGAACTTCCGTTTGATAATTCTTCTCTACTGAAAAAAAAAGACTATATATGACTGGATCTCAAGATCACATGATATGGCCAACCGTGAAAGGCATGGCATACTTATAAAATTCTGTTGTTCCAAATCTAAATGTATTAAATTGATAGCTCTGCTGTGGCTTGTGCCAGTTGTGCGTGACAAGCCAGCGAATCGAACAAAAGTCAAGCAACATGACCAGCTCGGACAAGTCAAACAGCCTCAATACATGGACATGAATGTATTGGCACAATATATGAGTGGCCAAACCACACAGTTTCAAAGGTTCCACAGCTTACCCTTTGTCACTGAGCTTCTAATGATCATTGTACAGCAACTGCTATTTGACCAAGTAACCAAATCTTTCAGCACTGAAGGAAATGGTTTATGTAGTGCAAATTCTGATGGATACAGCTTTGATAATTCAAAAAGGACGTTCCACATATCATGTTTAATCCAGACACTGCGACAGCACACATGCTCACATGTATTCATTGTAGTTGTTAATACTTTACTAACAGTGGAAAACAAAATGGATTCAGTGAATAAATCGTGTAATAACATCATCAGAAATGTTTTTAATTTTATCAGCTCCTCTTACCCATTTGTCTCTTTTTCTTTTTCTCTCTGTGTGTGAGCCAGCAAGAGTGCATTCATGTGTGTGTGTGTGTGTGTGTGTGTGTGTGTGTGTGTATGTGTGTGTGTGTGTGTGTGTGTGTGTGTGTGTGTGTGTGTTCAGTACATTTTCTAACAGTTATGAAGGGCAACCCTCCTACATATTTTTATGACTCCCAGAAAATCTGAAACAGACTTTCACGCACCGAGTCCCACCCTCTAACGTCAAAGGAATAATTACCACTGTAACACAACCACAAAAGATTCAATGACCTATGTTTCTTCTTCACCGAGTCTGACCCTTTAACTTTTTGGTAATGCTTATCACTTATCACTGCATGTCCACACAGACTCAATAATCACTGACTCTACTGCAAGAGGGGGCATCTTTCAACCAGCTCTGGAACTACCAGAGTATTATGTAAGCCTACTCTGATGCAAAAAGCTCTACTGATCAAAGACCGAATAGATTTGAAATTTGATTTGACCATGATGCACATCAATATAGATTTTTTTTTTTCATTCTGACACGACCACTATTCCTATGCAGCTGCTGGTCCAGCAAAATAGAACAGGTGTCCATAAACATTTTGGTGATCACTTTTGAAAAAGGTACTTAATACTTTACAGGCAATTGCCGGTTAACATGATCACTGCAAATTTTGGAGGAAAATATGCTGTGAAATGAAATAATTTATATCATACATATATCAAATTCATAAAGGTATCAAGCAACAACATGTATGGCACAGGAGTTATCATTTCAACTGTTATTGTAGGTCGAAAGAAATAATGAAACACTTAGACTATCTTCAGCTTTCAGTTTTCATATCACTTAACAGATTTTTTTTTTTTTTTTTTTTTTTTTTTAAAACCGAGTAAAAAACTTTTACTTTCCCTGAGGAAAACAAAAAAACTGATGTTATGTCCAAAGCACAGGGAACAAAGCTGATAAGACATGGTTCGATTTACGGTGGGTTTGCATTTCCTGGCATTCTACTGGTTGATGACAGACTATTGATGAAAATGTTGGTTTCCGGTATGATGTACCCATTCAATTTTTATTTGGCCTGATGTTGGCAGGAGGAACGTACACCAATGAATTCTTGTAACTTATTTTTCACCAACTGCTACAACTGAACTCCTGACTTGTTTCAGTTTGATCCATTTTTCTTTGCCAAGCATGCCCGCATCTGTGAAAATTACCACAGCAATCATCAATTTAAGATCCATAACTAATTGCATATATACAAAAAATGAAAGTATTTTCTACAGATTAAAAACTTTTTTGTAAATGCTTGTTGGAGACAGGGGACTTTGATCAAAGCACACAAACTGATTAAGTAACTTCACAAGTGCAATAACTTCACAACATTATTGATGCATTTTTTTCCTTCAGTTCCTCACATTCATCCTATTCTTGCCATATAAGTGTACAAAATGCAGTGAATATCATATGGGCAAACACAGCAGTGATATATATCGTTTTTTTAAACAAGGGGTCAGACTTGGTACGAAAAACTCATATCCTAATTTTCTACTAATTCTATGAGTCACAAAAATATGCAGGGGGTCACACTTCATTTGTGCAAAAAATGTACACACACACACACACACGCACACAAACACACACGCTTGCCCACACACATACATACACAGAGAAAGTGGCAAAAATAGTTTTAAAAAATAAGTACCAATAATAAAGTTAATAAAACGCCCTACATTATGCTGAAATTAATTCAGATTTGTGTTCTAATGTCAGCAAAGTTTTATCAACTAAAATGCAAGCACCTAGTCATGGCTAGTGTCTTATGATTTTAACTGTGAAACTTAATTTAAGTGGATGTCCTCCTCCATCACCATCATAGAATTTTTACTATACGAGCCATTTCCACCAGTGCTGAAGTATTTTACTGCCTGACCATATTCCAGTTGTCATGCAATAATCCTTGATGCCTGGTGAGAAGCAAGAGGCGAGTGATGAATATTCACGGAACCTTTGATGAAGCTATGAACATTGGCCACTCTTGCACAGTTCGCAACACATTCATGCTTGAACCACAATGGTGCAATTTCAATTGTCAGATTGTTTTCTCTCGCCAGATTATCACCTGCAAGCCACTGTTCAATGCTGAATTTTATTGGGTTTTCCATGCTTTTCGCTCTTGGCTAAATCACATGATCTTATGGTCCAGTGAGAGACTGGGTTGTATATTCTGAAAACTCCAGCTGGTTTTCAGTAGAGAACTTAGAAGAGTTCTCAAACAGAAGTTGTTCATCGATTCAGAATGTTCTGAAGTGTCAAGGTAAGTTACAATTTTATCGACTTCGATTGCGGTGGATTGGACAAATGCGCTTTGGGGTGACTCACTGCTCAGAGTTTAATGTGTACAAGAGAAAATCATTACATCACAGTAAATTCTGGTATGTTTTAATGATGCAATGGCCTGAATTTCAGTGTGTCACTCCAGCAGATGGAAATTTCATGCGTCAGTGAGGCACATTTGTGCATAAAAATTGCCACTGAACCCTGGGTCCACAGTTACATTTACCTGATATTTTCCATTACTATTGGGTTCCTATTTTGATAAATGTAGCTGTATCCGACTCCAAGTTCCAAACTTTGGCATGGTATCACAAGACTTACCACCTGACAATAGTATGATACTCTTGTCCTCCACCCTTCTTCTCTCAGGGTATGAAATATTATTCATCATCAAACCCGACAGCCTTAGCAAATTTTCCATCTAGCTCATATCAAACCTGACGGCCTTCGCAATTTTCCATGCAGCTCATGACATATTTCATTCATAAAATTTGCGATTTTCCTGCATTGAATTCACTGCTAACAACAATGCTGAAGCTTCTAAATTAAAATGTTTAAAATGATAAATCAAAATCAGCAGTACACAAGCAACTACCCCATACCTATCACAGGTGCTGGTCAAAACTTGTACCCATAATGTTTGATAGCCAGGTTGCACGAGGGAGTAGGGACCTTAACCAAAGCTCAGTTCAGAAGCAAATTTCCCACTTCAGAGTTTCAACTATGCCAACGTTAGGTTTTAAAAAATCTAAATAAATGACCCAAAACTTTACCTTGATTGGGTTGTCCTTTCGTCCTCTGAACATCGTTGATCGACATGTAACAAAGCAAGATTAAATTAATAAGTACAGGTTATTCCACAAGGCTGTTTTAGCGTATCAGAAGACATACATACACAAGAAAACATACTGCAGACTAATACCAAGAAACGACCCAAGAGGAAAGCTCAGGAGGTGTGATCCAATTTTGTAAGCCAGCGTGGCACGCACCCCCATTCATTCTGACAGGTCGTACACTGAACTAAAAATCATGCAGACATGTATATATACATTTTTTCATACATTCTCACACACAACATAGCTTCATCATTTCCTTTCCCAAATAGATAAACTTTGTGGGGTAACTCAACACAAAATCGACTCTTGAACCAGAATCCGTCACCACATTCCAGCCAGGGATCATGGCTGCGTGCCGTACCTGATCCAAACTTGCAGACATCACAATTTCAGTTAATATGCTTTGAAATGAGTTCAAGTGTCCAATCACAGTCTATACACAACAATAGAACACCGAGGATCTACCAAAAGCTGGTCTCGAAGTGGTTCAAAGACGAAAAAAAGTTGGAAATAGGAAAAAAGCACGACACTTTTTCCACCTCGGGACTATGAACAATGGCGGCTGACTACGCTCGATCCCGCGTGTACTCACGTGACATGGGAATTGACGTCATTTCTTGGGCTGTAAAGCTTTACACTTTACACACCTATGACGGGAGGCGTAGTAACAAAGCTCAGTTTCAGCAAGTCCTAGTCCTGACCCGGATTGATTATTTGATCTTATGATGGCCTTTATGTTTTGTGTTTCCCCCCCCCCCCCCTCCCCACAGCTATTGTTAAATCGTCTTGGGTACTGTGACAACCGGATGAAATTATCCTTCCATCGTTGAACCACACGTGTTCTGACATGTTTTAAGTAGGCGTGTCGTGTGGATGGTTGTTCGACGAAAATGTTAAAGATTTTTGGTCTTGCGTAATGAAACAGAAAGAAGGAAATAGATTTTGCGGAGACAGAGACATTCATTCAAGAAAGTTTTGTCTGTGCAAAAGACAAAACGTCGAAAACAGAACAGGCTTTATAACTGTGGGCAACGCGAAGACAGATGTAAGGGGGGTGGGGTGGGGGGGTGGCGGGGGAGAGAGAACCAATAAAGAAACACGCAATCATCAATCAACCATCTCTCTCTCTCTCTCTCTCTCTCTCTCTCTCTCTCTCTCTCTCTCTCTCTCTCTCTCTCTCTCTCTCTCAGGGCTGGGTGGGGGGAAAAAAAAGCATTCATGCTGATTATTTCATTAACCCGGTGAAATGAAATTTTGTGTTTCGTTTCATCTCTCTCTCTCTCTCTCTCTCTCTCTCTCTCTCTCTCTCTCTCTCTCTCTCTCTCTCTCTCTCTCTCAGCCTAGAGTACCTCCCTAGCCTGTTATGGTGGTTAAGAAAGAAGGCACAAACGTGAATGGCAGTGACGTGTGTGTAGTTGTCAATGTATGAACGGGTGAATCGTTGTGTCTCCGACCCAACACAGTGTTAGCTTATCCCCACTCTGTCCCCCAAAGCGAAGAGAGGTACGATTTTGGACATGTGTGACCATCCCATACATGTGGCAGTGTGTTGGACGGTGGGGTGGGAGAAGGGGTATGCGGTGGAGTCGCCGGAAGTCCGGGTAGAATTAGAGGTTATAAAGGGAGGAACGGCGAGGCGGGTGGGTGTGTGTGTGTGTGTGTGTGGGGGGGGGGGGGGGGGGCGAGGGGGAGAGTGCTGGGGGGGGGGGGGGGGTCAGGAGGTCCGGGGGGGTG
>JADBJO010002696.1:75000-77500 GCA_016801955.1 Conus betulinus | reverse complement strand
ACGAACTCACAAATGAATCAGAATGTGAAAATATTTTATTGTTATGATCAATAGCATAGTCCTCACAAAACAACGAAACACAACAAAACCAGTTTTTAAAGGCATTCATTGTAATTCATTTTTACTGGGTTACGCTTTATACGTGCATTCAATAAATTGCTTCCAACCATTTTGCATAGGACTGATTTACACGAACTAAACAATGATGAATCAAGTTGCTGGATTGTATCTTAAACAAAAACAAATTAGATCGTGTCCGAATATATTAGGCCCGAAGGGACATAACTGGAAGGTGACTAACATATTACGTCTCTTGGTGCGTCCGTATTATAACGAAAAGACAAGTCAAAGCTACTCGCGATAAAATTTATAATACTCAGCCAGTCGCGATAAAGTTTGCAATACTCAGCCAATCGTGACGTTTCGACACATAAACGAACGTACATAAATGAAAGAGACAGAACAAGCAAACAAACAAGAACCACACACATACACACGCACGCCGGCACGCAGGCACGCGCGCACACGCGCACGCACGCACGCACACACACACACACACACACACACACACACACACACACACACACACACATTTCTGGTGCCCGATTGGCTCAGCTGGTTTAAGGAACCGACTTGGCAGTCATATCTTGCGAGTTCGAATCATGCGCGCACCGAGAAAATCAACTGTTTTCATTGCCCATGGTAACGTGTTGTCGTTCTGGTGGCCCCAATATAGTAATAGGAGCTCCCCTTCCCCCTCTCATCCCCCTCACTTTCCTATCTACGCCATCACTTGAGGGGAGTGTGAAGACGTTAAACCTGACTGTAACTAAGAACAGATACAAAAACGACGACGACGACGACGACAACATCAACAACAACAGCAACGACAACAACTTTGCTTGAAAGCGACGTGTCCGTAAGCACCTCAGGTTTAGGAGACAATAATCTCACCAACCACGCGACTGGTGTAATATTGCGTATGAGTGTGTGCGTGAGTATGTGTGCGTGCGTGCGTGTGTGCGTGCGTGCTTGCGTGCGTGCGTGCGTGCGTGTGTGTGTGTGTGTGTGTGTGTGTGTGTGTGTGTGTGTGTGTGTGTGTGTGTGTGTGTGTGAGAGAGAGAGAGAGAGAGAGAGAGAGAGAGAGAGAGAGAGAGAGAGAGACGAGCATTTGATTTCGGAGAGAACCTAACATTATTATTATGTGGGCTATACGGAAACTGCTAGCATATACTTCAAGATGACGGGATATTATTTGTACTGAAAGAGCGCTGATCGTCACGATGTTTTGTGTGGAATTTCAGCCCCTCCCTGTCCCTACTCCCTTTCTCGCCTTGCGCTGGTCACACGCTACAATGGGGATTTTGCACTAAAAGACTATAATATAATCAATGTAAGCACTTTGAGGCCTACCATAAGTTTGAGCCAGCAGACTAATAATTCATTAAAACAACAACTCCTCACCGATTAATTCCCTTGTTTGGGGAGATTCCCACCGATGACAGCACAAACAATCTTCAAAAACCTTCCTCTCAGCTGACGTCACATGTCAGTCGTTTGCTCTCACCCGTAACCCGATCTTTGTGCCAGCTGGAAGTCACCAAATAGTCCCATTCCTTTGATATTAAATCTGTCTTCTTGGAACCATCTGGCTTGTACGTTGACGGCCGTATGAAGGAAAATGAGGAGAATCAACTGTCAGACACAATTTTGAAACTGGGATGGGTGGGTGGGGTAAACAAAGAAGTGCAGGTGGCATAACGCTGCTTCACTTCAAAACTGTGTCCTACTATGACACAGAGCGTTAACAATCTCTTTCTCTCTCCCCCCCTCCCCTCCCTCCCTCCCTCCCCCCCCCCCCCTCTCTCTCTCTCTCTCTCTCTCTCTCTCTCTGTGAATAATGGTGTTATCCACATGTGTTCACACTTCTGGCCGTAGGGTTGGAAAGAAAATCCTCTGCGAATTTTTGAGATAGTATGTGGTAGGCGTGAACATCGAATCTGAATGCTTCAAACTTTGTGCATTAGCCCAAGGTGTTTTTATCTTTCTTTCTTCTTTCTTTAATTTCTTTCTTTCTTTCTTCCTTCCTTCCTTCCTTCCTTCCTTCCTTCCTTCCTTCCTTTCTTTCTTCTTCCTCTTTTTCTTTCTTCCTTTTCTTTCTTTTCCTTTCTTCCTCTCTCCCTTCCTCCTTCCTCCTCTTCCTTCTTCCTTTCTTTCTCTTTCTTTCTTCTTTTTTTTTTTTACTTTCTTCTTCCTTCCTTCCTTCCTTCCTTCCTTTCTTTCTTCTTTCTTTCTTCCTTTCTTTCCTTCTTCTTTCTTTCTTTCTTCTTCTTTCTTCTTTTTTTCTTTCTTCTTCCTTCCCTTTCCTTCCTTTCTTTCTTTTCCTTTCTTTCTTTCTTCCTTTCTTTCTTCCTTCCTTCCTTCCTTCCTTTATTTCCTTTTTCTTCTCCCTTTCTTTCCTTCAGGCCTTCCTTTGCCCGTCCTTTCTTTTCTTTCTTTC
>JADBJO010002696.1:55000-60000 GCA_016801955.1 Conus betulinus | reverse complement strand
ACACACACACACACACACACACCACACACACTTCCAACACACACAACACACACACACACACACACACACACCACTTTTACAAAAACCACACTTACCCCCTTCCCCTGCATACTCACTGTGTATGCATTCACAAACAAATAAAACCAAATTTCCCTCAGTGCTATCTCTCTTTCTCTCTCTCTCTCTCTCTCCTCTCTCTCTCTCATCTCTCTCTCTCTCTCTAGTTTATATTACTCTCTCTCTCTCTCCTCTCTCTCCTCTCCTCTCTCCTCTCACACACACACACACACACACCACACACACACACACACACAACACACACAAAAAAACCGCCCCCCCCCCCCCCCCTCCTACCCCCCCCTCTACACATACTCCAAAGCATATCACACACAAAACAACACATAGACGTACGCACAACATACGCTCACTTATAAACAAAAACCAAGTTCTCTCTCTCTCTCTCTCTCTCTCTCTCTCTCTCTCTCTCTCTCTCTCTGCTCTGGTCTCTCTCGTTTCGTAAACCTGGAAAAAAATGGCGCGACCTAGTACACGTGAGAGTCGGACAGCTATGTCATGTAACAAAATTCTTTGCTCTACGTACACATCAAACCACTAAACCAAAAACACACACAAAAAAAAAAACAAAACACCGGAAACAGAGAGAGAGCACACACACACTCATGAGCAGAGAGAACTTCCTTTCATTTGTCTGTCAACTCACGGAGTACGAGTTGACCATGTCCCCGTTTGGCACGGTAAGCAAAGGAACGTGCGTGTGTGGTGGTGTTTGAAAAGAAATGTCTCCAACGTCTGGCCTAAAGTGCACAGTCTTGACGTCAAATCGACAAGGACTATACATAGAAATGATTTCCACTTTTCATTTTTGTTTGTTTGTTTCTTTGTTCATTTTGTCTTGTTTTTTTTTTTTGTTTGTTTTTTTTTTCAACCCATATTAACACTGCTTTAAAAAAAAAATCGAGGTACATGAATGACATATATCAAAGTTCAACCGAGATCTCGAAATTGAAATGAGCACTCCCGAGATTTACCGGGAGAATCTGTCTGGCGGATCTGATCTGCATCGAGGTCCTGAAGATGACGATGTGGAGGACTGTGGTCTCCTTCTCACTGTCTGACAGTTTGAACAGCGCGCACATCTGGCCGATGAAGGGAAGCAGAATTCAGTGGAACGTTGTCTCAAAGAAAGCGAGGCATGTATTTTCATCTTTCCCTCTCACACGTGAAATGAATAGACAAGCTTTTTCTTTCTTTCTTTCTTTCTGCGTACGCAGGCTGATACTCCCGCAGACACTGCCTGTGTAGACAGGCAGTGGAGTTTTGTGTATATGACCGTTTTGTACCCCCGCCATTAAGGCAGCCATACTCCATTTTCGGGGAAGGTGCATGCTATGTGTAACGCGTCATCCATACCAACGGCCAAACTAGCCTCTCTACCGAAAGCTGGTGATGGGATTTTACGTGTATGCAAGATGTTGTGCGTGCGTTCACACACGGAACCTCGGTTTATAGTCTCATTCGAACTGTGTGGGGAATGGAGTCAGAGAACCAATGTTAACTCCGAGGGAAAAATCCCCCTGTACCAAAATTCGAACCCGTAACCTCAGGATCACGAGTCCGGCGCTCTACCAACTGAGCTATTCCAGCCCCCCCCCCCCCCCCCCCCCCCCGACAAGTTATGAGCTATGTTGTTGTTGTTGTTTATTGTGATTCATTGACATCATTATTAAGTTTATTTGATGGAAAAAAGAACAGGTCTTGCAACCATGAAATGCCCACTAGAACTAGAAGAAACGGTTTGTTCAGAGAGTAGTGTGTTAGGAAAGTCACTTTGGTATAGTGAAACGTTTGTTCAGAGGGCAGTTTGTTAGGACAATCACTTGGCTATAGTGGAGAATTGTTCAGAGGGTAGTTTGTTAGGACAGTCACTTGGCTATAGTGGAGAATTGTTCAGAGGGCAGTTTGTTCGGACAATCACTTGGCTATAGTGGAGGATTGTTCAGAGGGTAGTTTGTTAGGCTATAGTGGAGGCAAATGTGTCAAGTTTTCTGTCGTAAACGTCCAGCATCATTATTATCTTTTTTCATATAAAAGGTAAATGTTTTGTTAGCAAATGAAGGAGTTGCAGGGAGTTAATACAGTAATGAAGATGTTGAGTGATGCTGTTAATCTCTCCTTTTCTTCTTTTAAGCATTAATTTCGTAAAAGCTCCCGGACAACAAAGAGGGCTGCCTTTAAAGATCAGGAGGAAATCACAAAGTAATATGATAAACTAAAGAAGTGGGTGAAAGCAGGGAAAAAAAGTTATGAACTACAATGGAACTACCTGAACCACATGCAGCGCTCTGAGCGTCAGTAGGAATGCCCCCGCCCAGAGTTCAGTAGGAATGCCCCCGCCCAGACTCCAGTAGGAATGCCCCCGCCCAGACTCCAGTAGGAATGCCCCCGCCCAGACTCCAGTAGGAATGCCCCCGCCCAGACTTCAGTAGGAATGCCCCCGCCCAGACTCCAGTAGGAATGCCCCCGCCCCAGACTCCAGTAGGAATGCCCCCGCCCAGACTTCAGTAGGAATGCCCCCGCCCAGACTTCAGTAGGAATGCCCCCGCCCAGACTCCAGAAGGAATGCCCCTGCCCAGACTCCAGAAGGAATGCCCCCTGCCCAGACGTCAGTAGTGCACAAAGAGTCAGTGGGGTAAGGTAAATTAATGTTGCTTAGAGCCCAGCCGACCACAAAGGGCTATATCAGTGCTGTGCTGTCACTGCGTTGAAGTCAACTCACAAGTCATTAAAAAAACAAAACAGAACACAACACAACAAAACAAACAAACAAAACCAAACCCTTCACGCAACCCTTTAAAATGCATCTTCTAAAAACACACCTGAAATTTTGTTCAAGACATTTCTTCTGTAAAATCTTAGATCAGACGAAAAATGCTAATCTCTTTCAGACATTCAGAAAGAGACGGTGCTACTTATATTGTACGGGTAAAGAATAGGACGCGAAACTAAAATGAAATGCCGGAGAGAGAGAGAGAGAGAGAGAGAGAGAGAGAGAGAGAGAGAGAGAGAGAGAGAGAGATGATGATTGATTGATTGATTGATCTTTAATACTAAAGGATGAAGATTTTAAGCCAAAGCCTAGTCCTACAATCTGTCCTTGTCATGCGTACATTATTTCAACACATATCATTCATACTGACAATTCAACAGGGCAACACTGTAATCTAATTCTACAATGATAAGCAGACTACGCATAAAAGTAATAATGACATGCTGGGTAGTCAAACAGAAGGAAACAAACAAACAAACAAACAAACAAAACCACAGAGAGAGAGAGAGAGGTTGGAGGGAGGGGGAGAGAGCGGAGAGAATGGTAAGTCGGGGGAGGAGAAGAGGGATGGTAGACAAAGTGGGAATGGGGATAAGCGATTTTATGGAGTAGGTTACATGTTTAGACAGTGTATTCAAAGCATGGTTTACAAAAGAGTTTTGGAATGGACGTTAATGATTTAATCGAATGATCAAATTATCGAGACATAAAATGTTTATGTAAATGTTTCTTGAAAAGTTTTAACGTATTCGTATTTTGTAGACTCGGTGGAAGTGAGTTCCAGATATATGGTCCAGAAGAAGCTAGGCTTGTTATGTATTGATCAATGCGTGGGTAGGAGAGAAGGAATTTCTTCGAGGCAGAAGAGCTGTTCAATCTTGTAAAAAGGGCATTGAGTTAACATGGCATAGTATCTGTCAAGATTGTAAACATAAATGATGCCTTGTTGAATTCCAGTTGCTTACTCAGCGCTTTTAGTTTTTCATCTGTTGCTAGAGGTACGGCTGGATGGAGTAGCTTTGCTGCACGTCTGTGGAGATAATTCAGCCTTTTTTATGGACATTACTACTCGTGTCTTACATATTGAAGCGTAATTTTATACGTGACAATGTGTGTGCGTTGAAGAAAAGTACTGTTGACGTAGCGCTTTTTTTTTTTTTTTTGAGACTACGTTGCATATATTATTGAGATGAGACTGCCATTTCAATTCTATGTCTATCGTTCCCCCTAAAACATGATGCTCATCTACCTGTTCGATAGAAGTGCCATTCAACTGAAGTTTTAGGCAAAGATGAGTCGCTTGGTGTTTTGGCGGATGGTTGTAGTCATAGATTTGGTTTTGACTGGGTGTATGATCATTGAGTTTGAATGACACCAGTCTGACTTTCCTGGAGAGATGTTTATATTGTCTGTAGATCACTACAATCTATTGGGAGTGAAGAGTCATCAGCAAATAAATCTGTTGTGACTTTTTCGACTGATACGGACAATGGTAAATCATTGATGCAGATGCAGAATAGGAGGGGGCCCAGTACTGAGCCTTGTGGGACTCCATGTCTGACCAAATCTGAAGCGGAGGTTTTGCCATTTAGCACCCCATACTGAGTCCTGTCGTTCAAGTATGACTGGAATACTGAGACTGTCGAGGAATGGTTCAAGTAGATAGTTTCTTTGGAAGAATAGAATGGTCAACAAGATCAAACGCCTTTTTGAAGTCAGGAAAGACAACCCCTGTCATTTGTGATTGGTTCATATTTGAAAGCCATGAGTCACACATTCGTGATAATGCTGTGTGGCAGGAGTGATTAGATCGGAATCCAGATTGGAGTGGGTGACATATGTTTTTCTTCATGAATTGAGATACGTGTGCGTGTGTGTGTTTTTCGAGGGGTTGGATATTATTAATACAAAGGGTATAGGTATGAAATTATTTGGATCCGATGAATCATTTGATTTTGGAAGAGAGAGAGAGAGAGAGAGAGAGAGAGAGAGAGAGAGAGAGAGAGAGAGAGAGAGAGAGAGAGGCTGAAAGTCTGCTGTTGGGTGTCATGCTGCCACCTTTTTCAATTGTGTGGAGCGGAACATGTAAGTTAATTTGAGCATGCGGCAGACGACCAGACTCCCCGCTTACCGCGGGGATCACTTTATTACT
>JADBJO010002696.1:32500-45000 GCA_016801955.1 Conus betulinus | reverse complement strand
ACGAAAATTCAAGATGTTTGTGGAGGGCCATGAAGAAATGGTATGTGGAAAAAAAAGTGAAGGTTTTTGCGCCCAGAAGGCTTTAGGTTTACTATTTCACGCTCGGCCGGCTTGTATATCCTCTTGGAAGGGCAGCCCGTTGTTGTCATAATGTGTAAATGAACAGCTCCTGTGCTTGTTAAATCGCTCTAGCCCTTGGTTTTTAAATCTGAGGATAGGATACATGATGATGGTGATAATAATAGATAATAAATAATCAATCATATCCTCATCATATAATAATCATAACGATAATCAATAAGGTATGATAATATTATATAATAGTAATAGTAGTAATATAGATACTAATAACGATAAAACATTTCAATCGTCGTTCGAAATGATATCATTGGGGAGTTTCGCCTGGCAGGGGTTCTTACTCCATTCCTACCGTATCACAGGGTCAGGCGCAGCGCGAGCAGCGCGTCGCGCACACAACAAACACACACACACACAGCGGGGACACACAAGCAGAACAACACACAGACGCACAACCACAACACACAGACAACACACCACGCAAGGAAGCACACACCACACCGTAAAAGGAACAGAACAAAAAAACACAAACACTCAAATAACAACAAACACACGCACACACCACACACACACTACCTACAACACACACACACACACACAGACAAACACAGACCACTGAAGAACACACACCCAAAGGAACACACACACACAGAACCCACACACCACACACACACACACGCACGCACCAGCACTACACACACACACCCACACACACACACTCAACGCACGCACACGCACGCACACACAACACAAAAACACCACACAAACATCACACAAAAACAAACACAATCACTCACGAACAACACGAACACACACACAACAACACACACACACATCACACAAACACAATCACACAGTACAACACACACACACACACACAACACAAACACACACACACACACACTACAATCTTAATATATATATATATAACACAACAAAAATAATGCACCCACAAAGCTCTAAAATGATAATAATTACTGTAATGGCTCTGTATTAGTGAACAGGCGCAACCTGTACGTACTAGTTCAGAAATTGCGTTCTATAGGTTGCCTGTCTAAGCATTGATTTCCCCCGTCTTTTGTTTCCTACGACCAGCAAAGCTAAAAGCAGTACAGGAAGAGACAGTTTGGAAAAAGCAAGCCAGCTGGTGCACAGAGAGGGATCAGGGTGGGTCCGGAACCTGGGACCAACTACTGACCGTCAGACCTTTAGGGACTCACGTCTTGTAATGGACCCTGTGGAGCATGTGTTTTGTTTGTTGTGACGTCTGTAGTTTAGTACATCTTTAAAAACTGAGTGTGGGAGTGAAAGGATCGGTAGCTGTGGTGCTCAGCTATTAGCTCTAGTGAAAGGATCGGTTAGCACTTGGCTGATAGATGTGAAACCCTATAGTCATTGGAACTGTACAGCGTCAGCTCCCACTTTTGTATTTGCCTTAATAAAACGTTTGCTTGTGAAGAATGGAACGCGTTTTTAGTAAGGTGTTTTTTTTATTATTTAGAAGATATATTCCAGTTTGTGGCGTACCGCCCTGATTTCACTAGCTTGAATGTACTGATGTCTGTTCTGTCTCTGTCTCTATCTCCCTCCTATGTCTGCTCTGTCTCTACAGTCCTCTCTCTCTCTCTCTCTCTCTCGTTATCTCTCTCTCTCCTCCCGCTCATCTCCTCCTCTCTCTGTCTCTCTCTCTCTCTCTCAGAGTAAACGGCTTTCTGCACATCGTTGAGATTTTGTTTGTAACCGTTTTAATACTGTGGAATATAGATCCCTATTCGCGCTAAAATTAAGTGACCTTCCTACAGTTCCAAAGGATTTCCTTTTCCCCTCTTACCCTTTCCGCCCTGCTCGTGAACGCACGCCCCCCACAATTTATAAACGAAATTACATACGTCATGGGGAGTGATCGCAGTGTTTCCTTCCTCTTTTCCAGCATCCCGTCCCCCCCCGCCCCCAGCGATGAAAAACGGTCCCCTGTGTATGTCGCTTTAGTGACACCGGCATCGTAAGCGGACTACTTCTTAATTGCCGCCCCGCTTAACTTTCTCCCCGTGAATATTGCCGCGCACTTCTTCGGTCGCAGTCCCCCAGTGTTGTGTCAGCCTGCCAGTGGTGCCCCCCCTGGATTGCCTACTTTTTGTAGGATTGGGTTTAGATCCTTTTTCCATTTTCGGTTTGTAGTGTTTAATACCACCCAAATTGTCGTGTGTATTATTGGTTCTGTTTTTATTTTGCCAAGCCATGCACCTTTTTTTGATCTGTTAATGGTAATAATGAATCGCCATCGCAGAAGATGGTAGTTCTTGTCTTGTGGGTCTTTTTTTTTGGTCTTGTCTTTGTTTGCTTTTCTGGATTAAATTGCCAAAAATAAAAAGTTGTATGACTAGGGTTCGTGTTTGTTACTTACTATGTGTTGCGATTGGCTATCTGTGTATACTCACCGGTGACTGTAAGCGTAGTATTTGCTGACCCCTGGTATTGACTGTGTTGTATTTTAATTGTTCGTTGGGTGGTTGCTGTATTGTGCTGTTATAAATTCAAAATCACAAAAAAAAAAAGATTCACAACGGTGTCCAAGACATTTTCAGTTGCAGCGAATTGTATCTTTTCGTCTTGTATTGTATTGTATACAGTTTTTCTTCGTTTGTTTTGTCACTGGCAAACACCGTGGTCTACGCTGTTATGTTGTGTATACAATTAATCGCCACAGTCACAAGACTATTTTTCTTTGTCTAAAGTACGGGCCTCTTCACGGTAAATCTCTCGCTCTTTGCACGCTCTCCATCTCTCTGTCTGCTCTCTCTCGCTCACACACACACAACACCCACACACACACAACACACCACACACACAACACACACACACACGCCCCCCCTTTCACACCTCCACAACAATCTATTTATAGGATAGACAGACTCCCCCACAGACAGGACAGGATAGGCACAGGAGGACAGAACCAGGTCCGACATGACGAAAGTTACTAGCGACAGACAGCAGAATGGTAGACTACGATAGATATAGACGACCCGGACGATGACAGATTAATGATTATATTGATCGGACCCTCACCTCAATTTCGACCCCTGCCCGATACTCTGATAGAAATATGCCCTGATAGAAAGGACAGCAATTAGACAAGCCAACAGCCACAGACCAGACATGTGACGACAGTCAGGACAGACAGTGGCAGACCAGCATAGGGATTGTAGATATGAGCGACTACGATAGGGATTAGTTAGCTGTCCCTCATGCACCGTGAATTTGCTCTTCCTTTTCTTTAATTTTCCTTTATATTATTTTTTGTATTTTGTTGTTTTTTTTTTTTTTTTTTTTTTTTTTTTTTTTTTTTATTTTTTTTTTTTTTTTTTTTTTTTTTTTTTCTTTTTTTTTGTTTTTTTTTTATTTTTTTTTGTTAGCACTTGACAGTCATCCATTCATCCAGACAGTGGATTGTACACCCATTGCTAGGGCAGGTCGCTCTCGAGTATTCGCTCGAAAAGAGATTGCCTGTTGGGGGCTGTTGGGGCGGATTTTTACCGTGCCACAAGTACAAATGGAAAAAACTGCCCGGCATCAGTGTTAAACGTATTCCTCCTTGCCCACCAAAACAATAGCACTTCAGGCCACCACAGACTCTGGAAAAAAAAAAAAAAAAGCGAGAGAAAAACAACAACAAAAAAAACAAAATTGCCCGCAGGAGAAACCAGAACACACGAAATCGTGAACTTGTCTTCGTCCTTATACTTGTGGGTGCGTTGTTAAAATAGGGCATCCTCCTTCATCCCGTTTTGTCTGTTTTCTGGTTTTTCTGGTCTGTGGGCCCACACGCCACAATTGTTGAGTTGGCACACTAACACACTATATCCGCCACATGTAAGCGTTTGAGGCCTTACATCCTTGAAGCCAGCATTTTAATTAATATTGAACTGATCGTTAATCAAAAGATCAAAAGAAAACTGCCCAACACTATGTCCTTGTTTGGAGGGATGGGGGGGGGGGGGAATTTTCATCCGATGAAATCACGAATATCTTCAAATACAGGACCCTTCTCTCTCGTATTCGTCCCATTTCAGGCCCTTCCTTCTTTGCACTCCACTCGTCTGACCCTATCTTGCGCCAGCTGGAAACGCCCAAAATAGTCCCTTCCTGGAATTCCAAGATGTTTTTTCTGCTTGGAAACCACTTGGCTTGCCTGATGGCCATGCGAAGAAAATGATGGCGAATCAAACTTTAAGTCACAATTACAGAAGTTCTCAAACTAACACCACGTAGTAATCCATGCTCAGGTTGTTAATACTCGAACCGCTCCCTTAAGCAACGGCTTCGGCTTGGCACATGAATTTTTTTTGGTGTGCAGCCCCTGTCATCCTCTAGCTAACTCACAAAACGGTTGGTTTGGACTTCCCGGTCAGATTTACTCCATTGTGTGTTCGTGTCATATCTTGAAATCCGTGTCAGGGGTTGTCCACTGACAAGAGGATCGTGTAGAAGGGCGCATTCCCTCTGATTGCGTACAAGTAACCTCCCCCCCCCCCCCCCCCCCTCCCCCCCCCCCGCCCACCCCCCCCCCCCCCCCCCCCCCCCCCCTCCCCCCCCCCCCCCCCCCCACCCCCCCCCCCCCCCCCCCCCCCCCCCACCCCCCCCCCCCCCCCCCCCCCCCCCCCCCCCCCCCCCCCCCCCCCCCCCCCCCACCCCCCCCCCCCCCCCCCCCCCCCCCCCCCACCGATGCCTTATGTGGACTTAGTCATGGGAAACACAGTAGAGGTATCGCTAAAAGCTGTATCTGAAAGAATTTCAAACAGTAGGGAGGATAAATTTCGAAGAACAACGGGGACAACACGACATTTCACGGAACACTATTTAATACACGACGCGTTTCGAGCCTGACGCTTGAGTGGTTCCTTCTTCAATGTCAATCTAAAAACAAACACTCAGGACGTGAGTACGGTATCTTCCACCGGCCAGAGGCCCCCCCCCCTCTTTCCCCTTTTTTTTTTTTCTCTTTCCCTTTTCCCCCCCCCCCCCTTCTTTTTTAAAAACAAAACTCAGGACACGAAAAGTGAATAACGCGCAATCACTGACGTTGTCAAAATCGGCGCGAGATGAAGCCGCGCTTACAATGGGCGCTCACAACTGTATTCGGGCAGGTAAATGGCTTGGGAGTGGGGCTAATCTACCAATCGAAAGGAAGTTTGCTGAATTCGGTAATCAAGGTGTGTGTGTGTGTGGTGTTGTGTGCGTTGTGTGTGGTGCGTGTGTGTGTGGTGTGTGTGTGTGTGTGTGCTTGTGCTGTGTGTGTTGTGTGCGGGCGTGCGTTGCGTGAGTTGCGTGCGTGTGTGGTGTGGTGTGTGTTTGTGTGGGAGGTTGTTTGTGTGTGTGTATGTTGTGTGTGTGTGTGTGTGGTGTGTATGGTGGGTGGGTGTGGGACATCCCAAGCACGGTCTTCATAGGACTGTGTCTTTTGACTTTATGCCCTTTTGATTGATTCTGAGGAATTTGGGAGTCACGTCGTAATCTTAAAATAGTTGTCTTTTAAGTTATGATCGTTAACTCGGATGGTTTTGGAGTTTTGCTCCTCTCTCTGTCGCCATATTAAATCCATCTATGGCCCAGTTCCGCTGTGGTCCCCCCCCCCCGGGGTGTGTGGTGTGGGGGTAGTTTTGGGGTGTGGTGGTGTTGGGTGGGTGAGTGTGGGGGGGGGGGGGGTGGGGTGGGTGGGGGTGTGAGGGGTGGTGGGTGTGTGTGGTTTTTTTTGTGGGGGTGTCTTTGTTGGGTTTGTGTGGGGTTACTGGGACCCCCTTGGGCGTGAGGAGAGAGAGAGAGAGGAGAGAGTGAGAGAGAGAGGAGAGGAGGGGGGGAGAGGAGGAGAGAGAAGAGAGATGATTTGATGGGAGGGAAGGGTTACGATTGTTATGATTTTTTTTTTTTTTCCGGCAGGGAGGGAGGTCGGGATCGTGAGTGCCCTACTCGAGAATTGTTATGTTCTTCATCGCCCCCCCATGTTGTCCCGTGACTTTGCCGGTTGTGTAATGAAGGGGAGGAAAAAAAAAAGATAGACAAGATACCACACAACCCACGACACCCCCCCCCCCCATACTCACCCCCACACCCCTACACAATTCGATCAGCCAAAAACAACATCAGGGTCACATCGGATCACGGGATCCGTACTGAGAGGCCAACACGTCTTCTGAACAGAAAAAAAAAATAATGCTAAAAGAATTATATTGTCGCTTTTTTTTTTTTTTTTTTGTCGCAAGATGGTGCGATCGCACCCACCCCATCCCTGTGTATTTAGTACTCAGGCTTGTGACACGGGGTGCCGCCGCACCGGGAAAGGTGGTGCCCCGCGCTGTTTTTTCGTGTGGGTTGGTGTGGATGGTCTCTCCCCCTTGTGGCACAGTTGTGTTGGTCCTGGCAGCGTGTTTTTTGTTTTTTTGTTGGGGGTTTTGTTGGGGGGTGCCGGGCCGTGTATTGTTTTCGCTCTTTGGCGCAGGTGCGCCGCTTTTTCAGAGGTGTCCGGTTTTGGTCGAGGCGACCAGGTGCTCCAGACCACCAGAATTTTTTGTGGGGAGGGAGAGTGTGTTTATGGTTTTTTTGTGCCGCGCTCTGGCTTCAGGCCCCGGCGTCGTGTTTGGGGTGACACAGTATTCTTGACCGCCCGTATCGCCGTTCAGACGCCTCCAGCTTTGAAGTTAGTGAACTCTCGCCGCACCACGACATATTGTGACCCGTTTGTTTTTGGCTTTCACTATACCCCTTTGAAGTTTGTGTTCTGGCACCGGTGTTTTGGTGCCCGGTAGATGTTGTACGACGACTTCTGCTCCATCGCGTCTCGGTGGGAAGTGTGTAACTCTGCCTTGGGACTGTATAGCAGCTTTGCGGGGATTTGCTCAGTCAAGTCATCACACACCCATCACCCAATATAGCCCACACGTAATATTGTACCACCCACCTTATGTCCACTTTTTTATATCCACACACACACATCGTACACTCACTCTCTCTCTACTCTTCTCTCCTCTCTCGCTCGCTCTATCTCCTCTCGCTACTCTCTACGCACATACCACATGTGTGTATCTATAGGCCCCACTCGACTTCCCCCGCCCTTGTGTTCAATTCTTCTTTATCTTCCCCACACACCACCACACAGCACTACAAACAGCACACTATTTCCTCCATTACACACACACACCAACACCATCATCTACACTTTATATTTTTTTACACCCCCCATACTCACTATCCCACCCCCTGCCACACGTGTTTGCGCCCCCTTCCGACCACGCCCCCCCCTTCACACAACACACCTAACACCAATTGTACGAATATACACTGTCCAGTTGGACCCATTGCCCCCCCCCCCCCCAGGGAGGAAGTAAAGGGTGAAGGAGATTATGAGGAAGATGAGCACAACGAAACACTCAATACGTCACCACCAAGAACGAAAACACGCTGAGAAGGAAAAGGGGGGAAAATGAACAATTTCACGTGAGGAGCGATACTGGCAAGGAAATAAACGGCGATGTTGTCTTTCACACTACTGGCGAGGGAGTTTACAAATAATGAAAATTCGACTAGGATGGGGGTGGGGGGGGGGGGGGGGGGGGGGGGGCGTTTTGTTTGGGAATGTTTGTCTCCACGGGTTCTCGCGCCGTTTGTTCCCCGACAGACTTTTTGTTCCTCCCTGTGTTCTTTTGTCCTTGTGAGGCTCGCTTGCGCTTAGTATAACTTGTGGTTTTTTTTTTTTTCTTTCTGTTCACAGCCCGGGGTGTTTCCCGTGGCCACCCGGGGTCCGTTTTTTTTGGTTATTGGTCCTCTGTGTTTTTTTTCTTTGGGTATAGCTTGTTTCGAGTGTTTTTTCCTTCTGTTTGGTTTGTTGCTTACCCCCTCACTTTCCGTTCTGGGTTTTGGCGTTTTTTGTTTTTTGTCTCATTTGGCGCGCTCGGTTTGGGTTCCCGTGTTTGCTGGTGGTTTTTAAATCTATCCTGGGGCCTGGGGTGCCTTGTTGGGTTGTGTTCTCTTTTTCTTTCAGTGTTCCCCCTGTGGTTTTCGACTTGTCGGCGGGGGGGGGGGGGGGGGGGTTTGTCGACGGCGGCGCGACGGGCGATCGCGCCGGATTTGGTTGTCGACCGCGCTTCGGGTAGTCTCGCTTGTTATTTTTGGGGTGTGTGGCTGCTCTCCTTCTCTTTTTCCTCACCTTTGTGTGTTATGTTATGTCTGTCTTCCATAATTCCGGGGTTTCGTCCCCTCTTGTCCCGCCCTCTGGCTCGTTTTTTTGTTTGTTGTTTTGTGTTTTTCGTTCCGTTGGTTTCTCTGGGAGGTTGCCCCTCCGTTTTGTTTTTTGTGTTGTTTTCTTGATTTTTGTTTTGTTTTGTTGTGTTTTTTTTTTGTTTGTTTTCTTGTGTTTGTTTTGTTCTTCTTCTCTTGTGTGTGTTGGGATTATTGTTTTTGACTTCACCGTTCCCCTTTTTTTGTGTTAGGTTTGTTTCTTTTTGTGTTGTTTGTTTGTTGTGTGAGTTTTTTTTTTTTTTTTTTCTTTTTTTATATTTTTTCAACTGTTTAATTTTATCTTCCCTTTGCTTGTTTGTTGTGTGTTTTTTTTTTTTCTTAAGGATTTTTTCCCCACCTCTATAAGGATATTTTTTTTGTGTTGCATATGTACTGTGGAGAATCTGACAAGTAAATGGTTTCTTAGTCAGCTCAAGACTCACTAACGTCTACGTGAGAATCACCCAGCCTAGTACAATCGACTCTTATTGAGTGTTGGGAATGTAGGATGTCCCGTAACAGGCAACATAGCATCTCATGTTTATGTTCGAAGTTTCAGAAGCATCAGTCACTGAAAGCTCCACCTAATGTGATTTTAGTGTAGTGTGTGTGTGTGTGTGTGGGTTAATCTTGTGTGTGTAGTATGTGCTGTGTGTGTGATGTTTGTTTTGGTGTGCGGGATTTCTTGACTTTTTTTCCCCTCCCCCATGTGCTGTGTGCTGATGTGTGTGCCCGTTTTATTGTGAGTGCGTGCGTGCAGTACAGTGTCGTGTGTGTGTCGTGTGTCGATGTCCCGCCTGTGTGTGTCGTTCGTGGTGCATAATGTTGGTGTTGTTGTTTAGTGTTTGTGTGTTCCCTTTTCTTCTTTTCCCATTTTTGTCCTGTTTTGTTTTGGTGTGGTCTTCTTTTTTGTCTTTGTGGTGTGGTGTTTCTATTTTTTTCCCCACCCCTGTGTGTGCGTGCCCCCCCCCCTCCCCGTGGTGCGTCGGGGTCTGCTCGACGTGGGGCCAGGACGCCACCTTTTTCCTGGCGGGTTTGGGTGTGTGTGCGTGTGTGGGGTGTCGCTGCTCTGTTTGGGATCCTTTTTTCTTTGCTTCTGAGTGGTACGTGCCGTGTGTGTGTGTTGCCTATCCCCACCTGTCCCCCTGTGTGCGTCTTATTTTACTCTCTGATTCGTGCCCACTGTTCCCCCCCTCCCGTGAACCTCACTGCCAAGAACGACACCATCTACCTGTAAAGTTCATTTATTTTACTCAATTTTTTATTTTTTTTTTTGTTGGCGAGGGACGCTCACTCACGTTTCCACAGTGGGCACTTAGTGCAGTGAATGAATGCACCTGCTTACCACATCCCCCGGGCACATTAGTTCAGTGAATTGATGCCCCTGCTTTCCACATGGGCACTTAGTGCAGGTTGATGATTTGCCTGCCTTAGCTGGGATTCAGAACAGGCAGCATGTAAAAAGCCCAGCACAAGTGTGACGTTACCAACGGGTGCATGAGTCTCTTTTGGTGGTGGGTGGTGGGGGTGGTTGGGGAGGGGGGGCCGAAGGAGCGGAGGCGTAAAATGATGCCCACTGAGTGGTAGGGTGGGGATGGGGTAATGCAGTGACATACATACAAAAAAACAAAAGCAAAAAAAATTAGAAAGACATTAAGAACAAAGAAAGAAATACAAGAAAGAAAAAAAATGAAGACAGATAGAGGCATGCCCCGAAAACGAAGAAAAGAACACACCCGCGAAGGAACAGAAAGAAAGCAAAAAAGCAAGAAAGGTGACCGCAAAGAAGGAAAGCGAAAGGCGAAGAAAAGAAAGAAGAGGAGAGAAAGAAAAAGACAAGACAAGAAAGAAATCTTGTTGATCTCGAGCTGACGGAAATGGTGGTTTTTCGGTGATGACCTTTCCTGCGGTGGTTGGAGCGGATGTTCTTTCTTTTTTTTTTCTTTTTTTCTTGTTTCCTTTTATTCTTTTTGCAGCTGAAGAAATGATAGTACAATTCAATCACCCCTACACTGCACGCACTCTATTAAACTCCAATGAAGGTTTTTTCGCGAAGTACAGTCCGGGTGCGTTTAGGGTTGGCTTGGTGTTGGTTGGGGTTGGTTGGGGGTTGGGTATGGGTTAGGTTGAGGGTGAGGTTAGTGTAGGTTTAGGTTAGGGTCAGCGGCGACAAGTTTACGGCTCTCTACTACATTCTGGAGTTGGAGAGGACCTTTCGGGGTTGTTATTCCTGAGTTTGCAACTCCTAATTCAACTCATCCACCCTGCATTTACTCATGCTTATTGCTCAGTTCGTTTCTGTGATGATTATCTTGACGCTTCCCCGGATTCTTCTTCTTGCACGACTTTCCCTACGTCCTCCACCTTACACTTATCATTCTTCTTCTCTCTTCCTTCTTCTCGTCTTGAGACGCTAAGTCCTCTTAGACTTCACTCTTCTTCTTCTTGCTTCCTCGGTCTGTTGAGTCTTGGCCTCTCCACTCTTCCACTTCAGTAGCTGACTCCCCTACATTTCTTTGGTCCCCAACTTAACCCCCAAGATTCCCTTAATCAATCAATCACATCTCCTTCCTCCTCCTCCTCCCCTTTTCGTCTTCTACTTCTCCTCCTCCTCCTTCTCTTACTTCTTCTCTTTCTTCTTTTCCTCAGCTGGGCTATCACAGCAACCTTAACCTGACCTTCTTCGTCTTCTTCTCTTTGTTCTTTCCCTCTTCCTCTTCTTCTTCTTCCTTTTCTTCTTCATCCCTTTCTTCTTCATTCTTTTTTTTTTTCTTCTTCCTTTCGCCTCTTCTTCTTTTCTCTTTTCCTTTTTTGCTTTCTTCTTCTCTTCTTCGTTTCTTCTTCTTTCCTTGTGCGTTTCAAAGAGCTTGTCCTCTCCCGGACTTTTGGGTCATGGATTTTTAAAAATTGTCACCCTGCATGACTAACGTCCGCTATTGACTCTTTTACCACACCGACATGGGCTCGCATCGTCGGGTGAGCTGTAGTACAATACACCCGTCTGGCTTCGACCTGCTTGTGAACCATGACCATATTACCAACTGGCGAAGGGCGGTAACTGTCTTTGTTAAGGCTATCACTCAGGGGGACATGGCCGAGCGACGAAAAAAAGAACGTCGGGCCCGTCGTGCTACGAGCTGGAACAAGAACGACATCCGGAAGGTCGTCAGAACTGTGCTATGGGTACACCATTCGCTCCGAAAGTTCAGAACGATTGCAGTAATCGTCACCGTCGACGGAAGATTTTCATGAGAAAAAAGGGCACGTTTCTTCTGACACTGCTCAAGACATCAGAACAATGAGTGGAAAGACAGAGAAGAAGAAAACAAAACCATCTGACCACGATACGCCGTCACTCAGCAGAGGAACACCATGGGAGTACGGCAGTGGGGGTCAGACTTTTTCCGTACACCCAGGCAAAGCTCTGTCTGTCCTCACAGGCCCCATCCAGTCCCACGCCGACAGTGATGCCAGCAGGCATGCACGTGAATCATAGTTATCTGTTTTCAGGGTGATCGTCTCTGACCACCGTTTCAGGCCGAAAAGAAAGACAGAAACAACTTAATCACACTGATGATAATCCTTTACCTCCATGCGAAAGCACTAATCACCGTTTTGTCTTGGAAAATGATGTTCGCGAAGAAATCAGTCTTTGTGCGCTTTCAGTTTATTGTCCTCTTACAAAAGGAAAATGGTTTTGCAGCGATCATAAAATGTTCGACAAGATCAAAAAGCATTCATATGTAAACTATAAAAATGTTAATGATCTTTGATAATTATTATACACTCACACCCACAGTCACACCACACAACCCACCCACACCTGCAAGCACACACGCTAAAGAACCGCGCACGCACGCACGCATTTAAGCTCGCGCACGCGCGCACTCGCACACACGCGCGCGAGAGCGCGCACGTACTCACGCACGCGCGCGCGCACGCACGCACACACATACGCTTTCGAAGCTAGTTAAGCTCACGTACCTGGCTTCACTTGTGGACTTCTCCGTTCTACGTCCTACAAACTCTTCAAACCCGCTTCTCCTACAAGTAAGTGTTGGACTGGACAAACGCACGACTGCACTTACCACACACACACACACACACACACACACACACACACACACACACACACACACACTAGGGGAGGTTCG
>JADBJO010002696.1:17500-25000 GCA_016801955.1 Conus betulinus | reverse complement strand
CAAAAGCGACCAGGAAGGACATAGGGAATCAAGAAGCAGCGAGAGAGAGAGAGAGAGAGAGAGAGAGAGAGAGAGAGAGAGAGAGAGAGAGAGAGAGAGAGAGAGAGAGAGAGAGAAAAAAGAAACAGTTCACAGTCTTAGTCTTTTTCAGTTTCCATGTTCCCCAAAAGGGTTGCGCCCTTTCACAAACGAAATACGGCTTTCTTTTTGGCACTGTGGCGATTCCAGCATGCACCTCTTGGATGGGTCGGTCGCCACAAGGCTAAGCTGCCTTTGACGAAAGTGTCGGCCACTTAACATATGACACCAAGTTCCACATTGGGAAATCTAAGCCTTATGGAGTTCTCTTTTGTTCTTCCTCAACTAAATCCAGCTGAAACTCTTTTCAGCTGCTTCTACTATTTCGTATGTGCTCCGATTCTCGCACAAGCAGAAATCGAGAGCTGTTTGATGAAGTCATAAGCAGATAAGCCTACAGCCCCCTTGCTCCAACCTTGATGGCGAGAACTTAGGCTCGGAAGCCTGATTCTCTCAAGCTACGGACTAGACTGGCATACTTCTCTGTTTCGTAGACATGAGCTTGCTTCTTTCTTCTCCCATATGGTGCAGTGAGCTCAATCTATATCATTTGTTTTGATGAACTTGAGTGGAGTACTATGTACGGTCTCACGCTACTTTTCCTGATGATCTCTTGATGATCTTCTCATGCTGACAGGTCTGTTGGCATCGTCAAGTCATGCACACTATTCAGTTAATCCAGTTTCCATGCTCTTGAAGTCACAGCTGTTCCAGACCACGATTATGGTCTCCTGCTCTGCAGAACATCGTTGATGGAACTTCTGTTTGATCGGTGTTTTCTCTGGCAAGAAGAAAGAGATACGCCAGAAGGTGTGGGTAGAACCAAGAGAAGGACTGTGCCCAACTGTCAAACCATCTGGAACAATCCTGGAAGACTTGGCTGTGTTGAAACAGTGTGCAGGCACGCCACACCAAGCGTTCCCTGAAGACGTAAAGGGACATAATTGTTCCCTGGCAGATACCATTGTGTGATAGCCACTGGATCCGACACATGAGAACCTCAACAGAAGCGAGTCTGTGAGTGTACAGAGACCGACATCAAAAGACGCCACCATCAAGCAAACTGCTGTGCGCATCCTGCAGCCCTGCCTGTTGCTCTCTTGCTGACAGAGAGAAACAGTACAACTCCAAACACAACCAAGATGCGCCACACGATCTTAAGTGCTCTCTGAAGAGGATCCCGGGTTGCAGTTCTTCCCACTGTCAACATTACTTTTCTTCTGGTCAATAGATTTTCCTCATACTCACTGGACCGTTCTCTGTTGGCAGCCAACAGGTAGACAAAAACAACAACAACAACAACAATGCAAAACGACACACCCGAGGATGTCAGTAAAACCTAGAGAAGTACTAACCCCAGTAGCTGAACCAAGCAGCCAGGAGCAATGCTGCAACACCCTTGGGAACCTGAGCTGTGTTTACATAGGGTGAGTACTGTTCTTCAAGCTTCACACATCTTTCTGTTATGACACATTATTCAGCATACGATAGTACATACTCTGGTATTCCAGAATATTATTCATGAAGTTTATAGGGCTATAGACTAATGCTAATGCCTAGCTCCTCTATATACATTTGTAATGTACTATTGTCGCTGATTTCACATACTAAACAAAATTGCTGAATCCATGTAATCAGCTGCCGCTTTTGCGAAATGAGTTGCTGATTCCATAAAACAAGCAACCTTTCGATCTCTTACACACATTGAGTGCTTGTTTTGTAGAATAGGTAGTCACTTGCTCCAGTAGGTAAAATCCTCAAAAGCTTTGCCTTTGCAACGAACTTGGCAATTTTATTAATTCAGTATGACATATATGTGTCTCGAGGAAGACCCACAAACATTGAAATATTGGGGAAATTGACTATATGTTATCTCTCTTATACTATGTATTTTATATATATATATATATGTATGTATGTATGTATGTATGTATGTATGTATGTATATATTTAAAAATAATGCGCTCTTGTTGTCCTGAGCTCCGCACTTTGTAGAATACACTGAAGTAAAAAACCGGAGACGGTAAAATACAAGAATAAAAACAACAGTCTTTCCATGTCTCAGACTTGCATTTTTAAACAGCGATTGTTAATATAGACAGAAGGAGAGAGAGAGAGAGAGGAAAAGAGAGAGAGAGAGAGAGAGAGAGAGAGAGAGAGAGAGAGAGAGAGAGAGAGAGAGAGAGAGAGAGAGAGAGAGAGAGAGACAGCGAGAGAGAGAAATATACACACATATATTAATACACCAATACAGACTGAAATAAAAACAATTGATATGAACCATCATTACCTTTAGTTATAGAATTGAAACAAGTCTGTTTTAGCAACCTGACAAAAAGGAACACCACACAATAATTTCGTTGAGTACTCAGAAATCTTTTATTAGCTTTTTTACAGCTTGACATGCGTGATTCAGTGCAACTGCATCCAAGTCTATTCAGTTCAAAATCACCACATTCAACCATGCTGACTGACATGATTGAGATACACAATTCAGTGTAACTGTATCCCATTCTTTTCAAAATCACCACATTCAACCACACTGATTGGCATGCTCATTATTCTCCGGTAAACACACATGCAAGTCTTCTTTTTCCACAGAATTATCAGAAATATGTGCAATTCACACATACACACACTCTCTTCCATACACAACCACACACATGGAAAACTGTAACAATACAGTAGTCTGCAGCGAAATTCACAGAGCTCTTCAGTCAAACCACAGCTGCTACTGTCACAGCTGACAAACTGGTAGTTTTGGAGTTTTCAAATGATCAAGCTTGTTTTTCTTGTAGGGAGAGGGAGATGAAGAGGGGAGGAGGTGCAAGGTGAGGTGAGGGTGGAGAGGAACTTCTTGAATTGTCCCCCTTCGCACTGCCCACATGCTGCTGCCCAGTACTGCATGCCACAGTCTGACTGTGCAACAACACGTTCAACCTTTTTCTTTTCTTATTCTAAATCTAAAGCACATCTAAAGTATCGCAAATGTGTCTGTACAAAATACAAATGATCAGTTTATGTTGGAGGTCTGACAGAGGAAAAAAAAAAAGTGAGCAAATTGTTGAACATGCTGCATGAGCAATAGTTCTGCAACTGTGAACAGTGCATGCACACAGAGGAAGCCTGGCTCCCTCGGTATAGCAGCCCTGTTTACCCTACAACTGCTGTTGCTGTACCTTTCAATTAAAACGAGCCTATTTTCTATAAAATATGTGTACACATCTTCCAAATGTTCATAAAAGAGAAGAAGGAAGGGATTTCTTTTTCATCTAAGGCTTCACAAGGCAGAAGGTAGACAGTAGTGGGTTACCTAGTAGTGGGGTTACCTAGTAGTGGGTTACCTAGTAGTGGGCACCTAGTAGTGGGTTACCTAGTAGTGGGTTACCTAGTAGTGGGCACCCTAGTAGTGGGTTACCTAGTAGTGGGATATCTAGTAGTGGGGATACCTAGTCATGGGCTACCTAGTCGTGGGCTACCTAGTAGCGGGATACCTAGTAGCGGGATACCTAGTCGTGGGTTACCTAGTAGTGGGATATCTAGTAGTGGGATACCTGCTCTTACAGTACGTACCATGAAGAAAGGTTTCTCCTAATGCAATTTAGTTTCAAGACTGATTCATCAGCATAGTCTGGCACAAATTCAGGCTTTCTCGTCAGGTTTTTTTTTTTTTTTTTTTTTTTTTCTCAATATTTCAGAGCCTGTAGTCTGTACTATTGTCCAGCACCATCCAGAAGCGAATTCGTGTGCACGAGTTAACAAGAGTTGCCACTCTTTGTTCACAGTGCACAAACACAATGATTACGCTTTGCAGGTGCAGCTACTGCTCAAGGACTTTGAGACAAGATTTGTTTCACAAGATTTGTTTTTCTCCTCTCTGTTGCATTCATCAAATTTTCGCCAAACATGTGTACAAAACAAAGTAAAATGGTACGGATAAAAACAGGTCTAGTAAATGTAGGGGAAAAGTTAAATGAAAGATTCCACCTTTTCTCTTGTGCTACATGATGTGAAGTTGTGAATCAGTCCCAAGACTGAGGGCACTTTGTACCCCATCTCTATTTCCTTAAAGGACCTGTCATCATGACATTTTCCACACAGCTCTTTCTGACTGTCAGCCCTACTAATCTCGGTGAAGCGTGTGTTTATTGTCAGATTAACTCATGGTTATACTGCCATTTAAGAAAACACCATGAACAGAAAGTCAACGTTTTTCATTCAAAGAAAAGGAGCATAATTAACTCACCAAAATACGTGTGCAGGTGCAAACACACACACACGCACACACACACACGCGCACATACACACACACATACACACACACATATGTATGCGCGCGCATGCGCACACACACACACACACACAAACACACCCACATACATAATTACAAAAATACACACATCTCAATACGAACACACCCATACCTCACATACACTCAAACTTACACACTCACGCACACAGGCATACACACATCCACACACACACACACACACACACACACACACACACCACACCATACTACCCTACACACACTCATACTCGAGCACTTGTACGCACATGCACTCACTCTCACGCATACAAGCACACGTACGCACGTGCACGCACGCACACACACACACACACACACACACACACACACACACACACAGAGACTCACACACAGAAAAAAAAAAACATGAAAAAAATAATAAAAAAGAATTCTGCCCATTATGTACAATCTTGTATCCCTTTGCGCCTTTGCCACCATCCCTCTCTCCCTCTTCAATCATCAAAGGGGGGTCACGAGATTTGACACGAAGCGACAGGGCGCAGTTTATTTCAGCTGCGGCAATGGTTTTCTATTTTCCTGTGATAATGCCAGTTACTGGACTTCTAGTGACTGCGGAGTCAGCCCTAAACGCCCTGCTGACTGAAAACTGTGTTTCAGGCTGGGAAATTTCTGGAGAAGGCAGCAACATAGTGGTCGTTCTGCGACTGAAGCCGGTCAGCCCAGTGTCAACAACAATGGCGGATCCTGTGCTGAACCGGAGAAAGCAAGTTCATTACTACAGGAAGAAGCACCCCAGCCAGGTGCAATGGGATCAAGAGAGATCGAAGCAGCAGAACAGACGACATGAACAGGTTGGTGCTGGTCTCGGTACCACTTGTGTCGCGAATGAACTGGCCATGCCTGACACCAAATCGGATGAACACAGTACACAGCACAGGAGGAACACATCAAGCCAATGATGACATTTTGCATATTCAGGATACGCTTTTGTATTTGCATTCCAATCTGTCGGAATGTAACAGCAGGGACCCAGAAATCCATCCGTCGGACACATCCATCGACACAAGTTGGATCCATCGACACAAGTCTGGAGCAAGCTATAGACAAAATTGTCGCTGGTTTTGACACGGGAATGGTTAAGGGTTGTGTCGCTACTCTGACAGAGCGACAGGTGCAGAGACGATTGTGAGATCCGCACAGAAATCAAGCATTTCGCAAGGTCATGTTCCATCAAATGGATGATGTGGGTGTGTTGCTGTGGGAATCAGACGACGTCGTTCTGGAATATTCCTGCGATCCATGTTCGGAAGACGATTGCTTATTCTGGTTTGACAAGCAGGAAGAAGACACATGTCATGAGAGGAATGTGTTAAACTGGTCTGCCTTCAGAAAGGAAGACGCATCGGCAACACGAAGCATGCAGAGACCCAAGCATGTGCTCTATGGCGGCTGCATGCTGTCCATGGACTGATCCAGTTTTACCTGGGGTGACTGTTGTCTGCAAAACTGACAGTTAATGCCAGTGACATTTTCTCTTTCTTGATTTCGTCATGTAAAGTGAAAGAAAAGGACATTGCTGTGGTTTCCATGTCAATGAAATCGAAATCGAGTCGCGTTTTGTTGTTGTACATCCCGCCGATTTGCTTAATGGGCTTTACAGCCTATTAGCATTAAACTTCGTTTGTTCGTTCGTCCAAACATCAAAGCAATAGCATATAGATGAAATATTTCCACCACACACACACACACACACACACACACATACACACACACACACTTACACACACACACTACGGGCCCATATATACTGGTATCCAGAAGCATCAATTCTGTGTGACCACATGTATATCCAGTACATGGATATACATATGTCAAGGATCATCAAAGTATGGAACTGGCTGACAAATTACTCGAAACAGTCGAACAGCTTATGAGTGTAGATGGATTGGGGAAGGGGAGAAGAGGGAGGAGAAGAGAGTGGGTGGGGGGAATGAAAAAGCCTTGCTCTATGTGCAAAGTCGGTGCCGAACCATACCGATGTGATATATGCCTAGAATAAGAGAATACGATTTTAACATCTCAAAAATTTATGAATTGAAAAAAAAAAAAAACTGTTAGGGGGCAGGGAGGCAGTGAGGAGGGGTGGGGCGGTGGAAGAGTTTAAAAATATCTTCCAAGTGGATGAGATTTAATAAGATAAACAGCCAACATTGCCAGACTCCAACCGTTCTCATAACTGGGATACCAGATTGAAAACACTAGACATAGTCAGCAAAAGCTTGAAGGACTTCATCTTCTTATGAAGAGGCTGAAAGTGAGTTCTTGTACTAGTACAGTCAAATAAAAAATGAGGGATATTGAGAGTCTGACCACATGCACAAGCAGGTGCTGATTTTAAATACCTGCCTAACCAACCATTAACCCACAGCCTATGTACAAGGTTACGATTTGGAATTGGCCCTGGAGGATTACAACATTTGTTTGTTTGTTTAGTCATATCCCATCTGTGCTTCCGAGCTGAATCTTCAAGGTATTGTTTCTGTCTTATGTTCCAGACTGAACTTGTCAAAATGTGAATAACTTCAGATGATGAAGAAAAAAGGATATCACAATTCAAAACATCAGATTTATTTCTAGCAGCTTCCTTAGCATAAAAGTCAGCTAAGTCATTGCCAGGTAAACACACACACACACACACACACACACACACACACACACACACACACACACACACACACACACACACACACACACACACACAGAGCCATGCAATACTTCAAAAATCTGTGTTTAAGGAATGGTGATGTTGTGCAAGCATTTGAAGCTGTTTTAATACAATGCATTGATCTGATAACTGAAAAAGGAAAAATAAATCATAATCTGAAGCACCTCCCCCCTCCTCCCACCTGCTTAACAATTCTACAAATGGACAGAAAAACAAACAAAATGTAATTCTATCCAAGCAAGAAAATGAAGATGCTCTAAGACCCTGGAATCGGTAATTAAGAAAACATTCTTCTGCATTGTTGAATACACATAATTCTCCTTGGCTATTCACTCCAGCTTGGAGCCCTTAGCAGATTATTTCAATGCTAAATCAAGGTAGACAAGCAGCGATCAACTTAAGCTGAACATCATTTCACCGGATAGAC
>JADBJO010002696.1:0-12500 GCA_016801955.1 Conus betulinus | reverse complement strand
ATCGAACTTCGTGAAGTTGATGCTAACAACCCAGAGTTTGATCTGGAAGTGGAAGAAGCTTTGTTGAACGACTCATTGTCTGAGTCAGACTCAGAGCATGGAGATCCAATAATTCAAGACGGTGAGGTGAGTGTATTTGAGAGATTCATTCAATTTTATAACATAATGGTGTTGCTTTTTTTCTCAGTATAATCATGAATTGATCAACCAAGTGTGCGTATTGTACGTCTGTATCGTTGGCCGGGGCTGCGTCAGCGAGCGAGCCAGTCATCAATGACCAGTGTGCTTGACCGACTTTCAAGGCGTGGGGCTCATGTGCCAGTGTCAGTCGCTCGCTCGCTCACTCGCTCTCACTCACGCTGCGCGTGTGTTGATTTGCTTGTGGTTTACAAGTGTTTCTTATCGATGTGTGCCCAACTCTTTGCTATGGCCTGTGTGTGTTCGTGTGAGGGGTAGGGTGGGAGTAGGGGCAAATGTGTGTGTGTGTGTGTGTGTGTGTGTGTGTGTGTGTGTGTGTGTGTGTGTGTGTGTGTGTTGATGATACTTTTTCTAGAAAACTGAAAGCACACAGTGATAAATAATACTGATCTAAACAATGTTGCAGTGAAACTAGTTCAAAAGCATAACTCATGGATTGTTTGCAGTGTTTGCTTGATGAAAATGAAAGGGGGCGTGGCATGCTAATGACCCAATTTCAGTTTGTGTATGTTTGTTTGCTTATAGTGTGTATGTGTTTGTGAATATTTTCATAAACTGAAACTAGTGAAAGCAAGAGTAGATACAAAAATTTGTTAGCATTTTGAAGTGATTTTATGTGCTGTTTATTTGAGTTTTGTTGGACTTACAGAAGGGGGCGTGGCTTGTTTACGATTGTGTGTGTGTGTGTGTGTGTGTGTGTGTGTGTGTGTGTGTGTGTGTGTGTGTGTATATTTATGTGTGTGTGTGTGTGTGTGTGTGTGTGTGTGTGTGTGTGTGTGTGTGTGTGTGTGTGTGTGTGTGTGTGTGTGTGTGGTACATTTTCTTTTTATTTCATGAAATATTTCTATGGAAAATTGAACTCTTGCTTTCAATGTGTTACAGCTAGGCTGATGCAGCATGGAGATGATGTTCAGCCTGGACCTGCTGTTGCTGGACCTGCTGTTGCTGGACCTGCTGGAAGAGGAAGGGGAGCAAGAGGAAGAGGACGGAGAGGAAGAGGAGGTTGTGGTGCTCGAGGTAGAGGACGGCAGCCTGGTCATCGACAGGGTGGGCACCAGGATCAGTGTGTCTGGATTGTGCCCGACAATTTTGAACCTGACATCCCTGATTTTACTGCTGATGAAGGGATTCAGGTGGACACCACCAACTGTACTGCTGCTGATTATTTCAGTTTATACAGCAGTGACCTGATCCAACATTTCAGGATTCAGACTAACACGTATGCAGAAGAGTACATAGCAACACAATTGCCATGCTGAATGCACACATTTTGTTCAGGAAGGATGGAAACAGCAGCTCCTTACTTGACTTCCAGAAAGAAGTCATCAATGAGATGATTTTTGGCAACAAGATCCAGCTAATGCTGAGGACGACCATGCTGTAAGGTTGTGTGCTCGACACTTCATCAGTGTGTGCTGCCCCTACCCAAAATAAAGCGCGGCCATCAAGGAGGTGCTGTGTCTGCTGGAAGAAAGGGCAGAGGAAAGACACCAGGTATTACTGCCCAGACTGCCCAGCAAACCAGGACTGTGTTTGGAAGACTGCTTCCAAAACTGTCACACTCAGCGTTTCTATTGGCGACAGAAACTGGGATATACACACCTTTCGTTCTTTGTGTGGCTAGGCTGTGCTATGGTGTGGCTGGACACTGTTTCCTGGGTCTTTGTACACTGTATAACTCCAACACAAAGTGTGCTATAAACTGCTGTGAGGTCAGCATCATCTGATTATATCATGATTGACATCTTCATTTCTTTATATTGCGTTTCAAGGAGTTCATGTGACATTCTGGCATAACATTTCATTATATTTTTGTTACAATCAGATTTTTCATTCATTTTCCTTTCATTTGATATAACTTTTATGTAGCTATCTTCAATATCTTCTGAACTATAAGCAAATGAAAATCATAGGCGTGGTTTTTTGTGTTTTTTTTCTGAATTCTACAGGCGACAAAAAAAACTGGGAGATAAATGCCTTTCATTCTTTGTGTGGCTAGACTGTGCTATGTTGGCTGGCTGGACACTGCCTGCTGGATCATTGTACATTGTAAATCTTCAATACAAAATGTGCTATGAACTGCTGTGAGCTCCAGCATCACCTAATAACACAGTGATTGATTTTTTTCATTTTTTTTTTATATTGTATTTCAAGGAGTTTTTGTGTCATTCTAGCATATTATTCCATTATGTTATTGTTACAAACAGATTCTTCATTCAATTTCCTTTCATTTGATATATACTTTATGTCGTTATCTTCAATATCTTCTGAATCATAAGCAAATGAAAATCATAGGCGTGATTTTTGTGTGTTTTTCTAAAAAAATTTCTTAGCATGGGACTTAGCAAAATATAATAGCAGCGAAGGGGTTAAATCAACTAATACATATGTTTTCTTTTTTTTTTTTTTTTTTTTGCTTAAATCAACTAAAAAAAAAAATTCTTATACGGTATCCGATTGGCAGCAAAATCATTATGTACCATAATTGCCCTGTCTTCAGCAATGCCCAGCAGCATAGGGGCACTGAAACCAGTCTACTCCTTCAAGTCACCTGACCAGGATTTCTTCAGTCTTCCTAGGGGATGTCTGCTTTTCATTGTTACCTGTGGGATGGTCTCCGAAAAGGTGGCAAGGTGAGATACCCTTCAGGCTTGCAGCGTCTAAGAGGTTCTTGCCTGTCAGACTATGTATCAGTTGCCACTAGAAATAAGTCATTTGTCTTAATGTTAACCCTCTGGGGGATGCACAGAAGCCTTGTAAAACACTGTTTTACTAAGCCTTGAGAGCCTGAATAATTGCCTGCATATCTTTCATGAGTGTCCAGTTTTCACGTTCATACAAAAGGTCACCACACAAAACTGAGCATACCTGTTCTGGTTTTAAAAAACAATTGCTGAAATATAACTTTAAAGGTTTTGCTTTTTTTTTTTTTTTGGGGGGGGGGGGGGGGGGGGGCTTCAGCTGAATATAGATGGCACAGCATCTTTTTTCTTTTCTCTATTTTTCTTTTATTTGGATTTGTGTTTGAAAAACTGGCCTCTCTTCACAGGAAACATTTCTTTTTAAACAGCATTTTCCCCCTTTTTTCCTCACTTTTCCAGCAAAACATCTCTCTTCGTTCATCGTCTAGAATTCAATGGTGCACTGTCAGGAAGATTTCTACATACACAGCCATTTTCAATTCCAGTATCAAGACAGACACATTCCACATTTTGAGGATGATGTCTGAATTTGACACCAGCATGCATGTGTCTGATGTTTGTGTCGTCCATTCCACCAGCACAGGTCGGCCTACTCTTATCCAGAAGGTGGAGATCTTTTTGTGCATGCCTAGGACCTTGCTTTAAAATCTTGTCCAAAGGACTGGGAGAGGAACTTAAGTCAGCATGGATGATCAACTCTCAACAGATAATCTCTCCCAGCCTGGCCATGTCCAGTGAGATTCAAACCCTGATCTTACAGCAAGTCCGACATTATTCCCACAATGCCAGCCAAGCCCCTCTAGCTAAACGTCAAATGAAAAATACATTAATTAAAGAAATAAGTGCAATGGAATAGGTGTTGTACATGATTGTAGTTTTTTTCCCCCCTTCATGTTTTTATGTCTGCTGGTTTGCTGCTAGATAGAGGGACTGCATTATTCAGTATTTGAAACCTTACCTACATCTGTCTGAGGCCTTTTTCTTGCTTGTGTGTTTATATATTTAATGCCTGATTAAAGCTGCCTGGGTTTGGCATCTTTTTTGGTTGTACTTACAACATAGACAATTTTGACGATGTCCATAGGCTCCATGGGCTTGTCCTTGTTGGCGATCAGACACTGGACTATCTGCTCTTCCCTCATCTGGCGATGGTTGATGAAGCCTTGCACCGTCTCCTGTGGACTGTCGATGACATAGCCATGGCCGGGGTAGATCAGGGCTGGATTAATCTTCAGAATGTCGTCCAGGGATTTCATGTAGCTATGGAGGTCCTCTATTACCTGCAAGGACAAGTGTTCTCCCTATAGCTGTGGAGGTCCTCTATTACCTGCATGGACAAGTGTTCTCCCTATAGCTGTGGAGGTCCTCTATTACCTGCATGGACAAGTGTTGTACCTGTAGCTATGGCGATCCTCTATTACCTGCATGGACAAATATATTTTACCTGTAGCTATAAAAGTCCTGTTACCTGCATGGAAAAGTGATCTACATGTAGCTGTGGAAATTCTCTTACCTACATGGGACAGGTATTCTATATGCAGCTATGGAGGTCCTCTATTACCTGCATGGACAAGTGTTCTACATGTAGCTATGGAGGTCCTCTATTACCTGCATGGACAAATATTTTACCTGTAGCTATAAAAGTCCTGTTACCTGCATGGACAAGTGATCTACATGTAGCTATGGAAATTCTCTTACCTACATGGACAGGTAATCTATATGTAGCTATGGAGGTCCTCTATTACCTGCATGGACAAGTGTTCTACACATAGCTATGGAGATTCTGTTACCTGCATGGACAGGTATTCTATATGTAACTATGGAGGTCTTCAATTACATGCATGGACATATGTTCTACATGTAGCTATGGAGGTCCTCTATTACCTGCATGGACATATGTTCTACATGTAGCTATGGAGGTCCTCTATTACCTGCATGGACAAGTGTTCTACATGTAGCTATGGAGGTCTTCTATTACCTGCGTGGACAAGTGTTGTACCTGTAGCTATGGAGGTCCTCTATTACCTACATGGATAATTGTTGTACCTGTAGCTATGGAGGCCCTCTGTATGGACAAGTGTTCTACATGTGGCTATGGAAGTGTTTCTGTTACCTGCATGGACAAGCATTCTCCCTATAGCTATGGAGATCCTCTGTTATCTGCATCGACATGTGTTCTACATGTAGCTATGGAGGTCCTCTGCTATCTGCATGAACATGTGTTCTACATATACTATGGAGATCCTCTGTTACCTGTGTGACATGTGTTCTACATGTAGCTTTGGAGGTCTTCGCTTACCTGCATGGACATGTGTTCTGCATGTAGCTATGGAGATCCTCTATTACCTGTATGTACAGATGTTCCACAGGTACCTGTGGAGGTAATTTATTACCTGCATAGGCAAGTACTTTAAGAATGGCTGTGGAGATAATCTATTACCAGCATGGCCAAGTATTCTGGTGAACTATCATTATTCAGATAAGGGACAGAATCAATGACAGGTATATGTTTAGAATAGTGGTATGAACAACATCTACCAGCAAGGACAAAAGCTTTCAGTGTTCTTATCAAGAAGGAATTTTAGTGCTATCAATTATCAAATCTGAACAAACTTTAAATAAAATGTTAACATTAATCTATGGTACTGAAAGCAATGAACAGAAAAAAAAGTGCAATTAAAAATCAAACCTGAACATATTCAAAATGTTCATATTAATCTACGCTAATAAAAAGCAACTGAAAAAAATCTGAACAAAATTAAAGATACTCTCAATAATCTGTACAACAAAAAGTAATAAATCATAATTAACTCAACATTGGAATCACAGAAACTTCCAGCATTACACACTTGCCATGGATAGACCTAAGATAATGACAATATGGGATGAAAAAGAGAGTTTCAGTCAAAGAGCCTAATCTCTCATGCTTGACATGCTGAAAGAGAGATCTCAGATGAAAGGACTGTGTCACTCTGTTTGGTATAAAATGCCAAAAACAAAATGTGAACTGAAGGTGGTCTTAAAAACAGTATGATACAAAAAGAAAAATACAAATAAGAGACAGAACTGCTCTTTTAAATGTTTTATGTGAAACACAAAATACAAAACGAAAAGGGCATGGCTTCTCAGACGGACATGGTGGCACCCTCTGGAGGTGAACACTCATGTCGACCCCGCAAGCGAGCAATTATTTTCACCGGTAGGAAGGTTGATATGTGATGTCCTGTGTATGTTGGATCAGAACAGGCGCGACTGAACACCACCAGCAGTGCAGTGTCTCCCCTGGTGGGTTGCCTCATGATGGCTTGACACTGACTGCTCCCTGTGACTGCTGGTGCCAGGGCTGCAGCAGGACAAGTCAGGCTATGGCTGTGGACAGAGAACCGAATGAATGGCATGGTAAATGACACTAAAGTGGAATGGAAAATGAGAAAGGAAAAAAAAAAAAGGTGGCTCCCATATCTGCCATGATGAACACATGATCGGCAAGAAAATCACGCACCAGTCCTTCATTTGTCTGTTATGAGGGTCACAGAAGGTGGACAAGGGGGTGAGGGGAGGGGGACTGGCATTCTTACCCATCTTTCTATGCTAATCTGTCTTTCCAATGGGTTAAGGAAGAAGTCTAAAAGCTGTGGAGGATGGAAAGAAGAAAGAGGAAGGAAAAGAGGAAGTAAGAACAGACAGACGCTGTTGACAGTTCCTGTGTGCTGTGTGGTGGTCTTTTCAGCATCCTCCTCCTCACTATACTTGAATCCACAGGTCTCTACAGTATCCTCCTCCTCACTATACTTGAATCCACAAGTCTCTTCCATTCCTCTTCCTCACTATACTTGAATCCATAGGTCTCTTCCATATCCTCCTCCTCACTATACTTGAATCCATAGGTCTCTTCCATATCCTCTTCCTCACTATACTTGAATCCATAGGTCTCTTCCATATCCTCTTCCTCACTATACTTGAATCCACAAGTCTCTTCCATATCCTCCCCCTCACTATACTTGAATCCACAAGTCTCTTCCATATCCTCTTCCTCACTATACTTGAATCCACAGGTCTCTTCCATATCCTCTTCCTCACTATACTTGAATCCACAAGTCTCTTCTATATCCTCCCCCTCACTATACTTGAATCCACAGGTCTCTTCCATATCCTCTTCCTCACTATACTTGAATCCACAAGTCTCTTCCATATCCTCTTCCTCACTATACTTGAATCCACAGGTCTCTTCCATATCCTTCCCCTCACTATACTTGAATCCATAGATCTCTTCCATATCCTCCTCCTCACTATACTTGAATCCATAGATCTCTTCCATATCCTCCTCCTCACTATACTTGAATCCATAGATCTCTTCCATATCCTCCTCCTCACTATACTTGAATCCATAGATCTCTTCCATATCCTCCTCCTCACTATACTCGAATCGACACAAGTCTCTTCCATATCCTCCTCCTCACTATACTTGAATCCACAAGTGTAGGCAGTGGTCTCTTCCATATCCTCCTCCTAATTATACTCAAATCCATAAGTGTAGGCAGTGGTCTCTTCCATATCCTCCTCCGAACTATACTCAAATCCACAAGTGTAGGCAGCACATCAACACTGCTCTGAGCTGGACCGTACTTTCCACAGTGGAATGGCGTGCCCAACATTAAAACATTCCCCCAGGCTGTTACAGACCAGAAGCCACTCTCCCTCAAAGCCACTCTCCTTCCCCATTAGTGGCCAACAAATGCACAGCACACACGGATTTGCAAATACAGGGATTAAATTACAAAAAAAAAAAGTTAAATGCAAACCAAACCAAAATCACAATATCAAGTTGCGAAAGATGATGCCAGTTCTCTAATAGAGCCAAACTTTGAAGATCAACAGCTGCTTGCTGCCCTCACTCTGAGATAGGAGCAGCTCCTGAGTGGATACAGTACTCCACCCTCAGTCTGAGGCGATTCCGCAATCACCAGGAAGAGCGGCATGAGATTGGGATATTGCTCTCTACTCAGTTCAGCAAAAACAAATGATTCTGATTGAACTCACTGAGCCATACGAAAGCAGAATGGAGCAAGCACCACCTCTGCAAGACTGAGAAGTATGCCAGTCTAGTGAGCAGCTTGAGGGAATCCGGCTTCCAGGCCCGGGTCCTCGCCATAGAAGTTGGTGCTAGGAGATTTGTAGGCTCATCAGCCTATGACCTCATGAAACAGCTCGGGATTTCAGGTAAGAACCCTGAAAGCAACAGCAGAGACAGCTGAAATGATTCCAGCTGGATCTGGTCAAAGATGAACAAAAGAGAACTTCATAAGCCTAAATTTTCCAACAGGTGTCCCATTAGCAGCTGGGCAAGACATCTGTCTTGTCTTGAGACACCCACCCATCCAGAAGTTGTGGGTTCGAATCCTGGCAGTACAAAAAAAAAAAAAAAAAAAGAAAAAGAAAGTTGGCAGTAGAATGGCATCATGGGAGTCATGACCTGGATGCGGCACGGCTGCTAAGAGTGTGAGTTCAGGGCCAAAACACTTGTCTGAGGGGGTTTCTTCTCTGAAGACCTTCTGATGTCAAGCTATCTCTAGAGTTTCTTAATACTGCACCTTTATTTTGAGGGTCATGTCTACAGGCCCCTATGGCACCTGTCATGTGAAGTGTGAAGCAGGATGTTTCCTTTGTCCCAGATCAAATATACATGCAGACCTGACCATGGCTGAATACCGTTCATAGACACACATACAGATAACCAGATATCTGCACTAAAGATCCTGTATTCCATGTTAGCGTTCCGCTGTTATGCTAAAGAATCCTTACAACACTCTGTATGCACAGAAATCCTTGGGGATTTGGGCTCCATGAAGTGTTCTCCCCCATATGACTACCATTTAGACAACGAGAACAATGAGAAAGACAGGAAAAAAAAAGTCACAGTAAAAAAAGGTGACAGAAAAACACCCACCTAATTTCCAAAAATTGGACAGTATAGTGAAAGAGCCACAGGCACCCCATGGAGGCAGCATCCCTACGATCTACAGGCCATCAAATGTTATTACACAGGCACCCCATGGCGGCAACATCCCTACGATCTACAGGCCATCAAATGTTATTACACAGGCACCCCACGGCGGCAGCATCCCTACGATCTACAGGCCATCAAATGTTATTACACAGGCACTCCATGGCGGCAACATCCCTATGATCTACAGGCCGTCGAATGTTATTACACAGGCACCCCAAGGCGGCAACATCCCTACGATCTACAGGCCGTCGAATGTTATTACACAGGCACCCATGGCGGCAACATCCCTACGATCTACAGGCCATCAAATGTTTATTACACAGGCACCCCATGGCGGCAACATCCCTACGATCTACAGGCCATCGAATGTTATTACACAGGCACCCCATGGCAGCAACATCCCTACAATCTACAGGCTGTCAAATGTTATTACACAGGCACCCCATGGAGGCAGCATCCCTACGATCTACAGGCCGTCAAATGTTATTACACAGGCACCCCATGGTGGCAACATCCCTACGATCTACAGGCCGTCAAATGTTATACACAGGCACCCCACAGCGGCAACATCCCTATGATCTACAGGCCGTCAAATGTTACTACATGGGCATGATCAAAAGCATTCGCCTGTTGCCAAACGTGACCAGATTTGTAAACAAGCGAGCAGGAGTCTAATTTCTTGTAGACCAAATGGCTAGAAACATTTTTCAGAACGAATATAACCTGCAACATGAGTTAACTGCAAGTACCATATCAGAGTGAGCAGATGTGTGCTTAACTTCTGCTATTTCATTTGTCTACTGTGTATGTCCTGGCCAAAATGACCTTTGGTTAAAAAGTCAGGAATAACACCTGCTTCACGTACATCAACAACCCTGTGAAGATTTACTCAAGGTGTGGATGGGCTGCTGGATAAAAAGCTGAGAAAATCAAGCCAAGTATTTGAAAAAAAAAAAAAAAAGCCAGTCAACAAAGAACTGACTCAAAGACAGGAAGGCAGGGAAGGAGACACGAGCACCACAAGGAATATTTGAGGCTATCAGATAGAAACATTTGGGCAACCAGATGTCACCTAGCTGGAAGCCCAAATACCACTGGAGTCCTGGCGTGGGTTTTTTTTTTTTCTTTCAAATCCTTCGTGGATACCTGGTACTTACTGTAGTTGTTCCTCCCAGGATGGTGTCACCACTGAACACAACGTTGTCCTCCAGCAGATGAAGGATGAAGTGATCTTCTGTGTGACCTGGGTTGAACAGCACCCTGCAGAACAGACAAGGCATCAGCACTCATGTGTTGCCTATGCGCTACATTTTACTGCTCTGCTACTAGACAGACTGACTGACTTGGTGGTGGAATGACTGGCTCAAGGACAGAGAAACAAACCATGTACAAGACCAGAGCACTCATAAGCCCTTTATGTTATTATTTACCATGAGTTGATGGGAACCATACCAGTGCACAGGTATTCAAGACTGGGAGAGAGAAATATTCTGACAGAGTGAGAGAATGAGATAAACAGATATGTGTGTGTGTGTGTGTGTGTGTGTGTGTGTGTGTGTGTGTGTGTGTGTGTGTATAAAGTTTAAATCTTTGCCAAGTCATTACTATAACGACTGAAGAATTGTTAGCCTGCACTTGTTTTTCCCCCACTACTTAATTGTTCAGCATTATATATATATATATATATATATATATATATAGAGAGAGAGAGAGAGAGAGAGAGAGAGAGAGAGAGAGACACACACACAGAGAGAGACAGAGAGAGAGACAGAGAGAGAGGAGGGTTTTCATATTTACATTTTGTTAGGCACTGGCCTATTTAAGGGGGAACAAGCATACATGTTCACATGCAAGTTGACTAATCATTTATCGGGAATAAAAACAGCAACTAAGATGTTGTATTCATCTTTATTACACATCTCACACAAAAACCTACCTAAATTCGTTAATATCTTTACATCTATTAGAACTAAGCCGTAACTATAAATGAAATGTACATGCCACCTATATTTCTGTGGTATAAATTTTTGGCTAATATCTTCAAGACCTGGACAAAGGAACACAAAAATGTGCTTAATTTTCCTCCCTCTGCATGCATCATGGCCATGTAAGTCATGCTGTCTATGTGGTCTGAATCTTAGGTCATGAGTTCTCATTTCAAAAACACCAGTCTAAATTTAGTGAACGGTCTTTTCGAATACATGTCATGTCTAAACTGAATCTTGAATAAAATATGCAATGTTGAATACAATTTAAAAAAAAAAGCCCAGTAACATTTCTGTGTAAATCGTGAAGCTCACTAGCTTGGATATGACGGTCCCACATTTGCCATCTACAGACAACCAGCCTCTGTCAGAAAGCCCATGAACTGATTCTGTCTTCCAACAACTTGAGTCGGCCAAACATCCCAGAATCCATGCTGGCACAAAAATCGACACAAATTTGAAACTCGATTCACTTTCAATTGAAACTGAGGTCACCATGAGAGCAGGGCATGAAGGGCCACAGAATTTGAGACTTAATTTTTTTATGCAACCTCCCAACCAGGAGTATGATGCTAACTACTTCTCCATGGCAGCTGGTCTTAGAGTAAAACATAGGTTCGAGAAAACTCATCCCCATATGCACACTCGGCACATGCATAACAAGTCCTTCATATGATGACAGAGACAGAGAGAGAGAGAGAAGAGAGAGAGAGAGGGAGAGAGACAGAGATGGGAGAGGATGGAAGCAAACACAGACATCAAGACAGAGGTATGAAATGGATGAGAGACAGGGATAGAAGCAAACACAATGGGTGAGAAAGTGAGCTAGAGAGGAGAGAGAGAGAGAGAGAGAGAGAGAGAGAGGGAGAGGGAGAGAGGGAGACAGACAGACAGAGAAGGAGACAGAGAATGAGACAGACAGACTGAGAGATAGACAGGCAGACAGTGACTGAAAGACACACAGAAATATATTTTCATTTGCAGCATACTCAAGATTCAAAATGACATCAAACTGTGTTGGCTGTTAGTAAATATTCCATTAAATATCTGTGATAATTTGAATCATGCCAAGCTGTTTTTATTCCCTGGTCAGGGATATCATTTCATGATTATCCACCTGAACTGGAAAGAGGAACCTTGGATGAATCTGTTCTTGGATGGGGAGTGAACCATTTGGTTTCATCCTGCAAAGTACTGACAGGGAATTTTCCTGCAAAGGTAATGTGGTCTGAGATTGTTCATAATTTTATTATGAAAATAGCTTTACTGACAGGGAATTTTCCTGCAAAGGTAATGTGGTGTGAGATTGTTCATAATTTTATTATGAAAATGGCTTTACTAACAGGGAACTTTCCTGCAAAGGTAATGTGGTGTGAGTTTGTTCATAATTTTATTACAAAAATGGCTTTCTGAAACTGACATCTCAGATTATAAGGAAAAACATTAGGTGTTCTTCAATAATTGTCTGGGTAGAAGAATGTCAATACTTTTGAGTGCTCTTCAAGTTTAAGAGTTAGAAAGGAGTAATGAAAAAGATCACAAAGAAATAGTTACCATTACCCAGATCAAGTAATTGATCAGAAGCAGCTGTTACCAATACCTAAACCA
>JADBJO010002695.1:262500-292070 GCA_016801955.1 Conus betulinus | reverse complement strand
TTTCAGTAAGGCAAAACAAGTCATGTCTGTTATTCAGCGAAGCAAAAAGAAGTCACCTGGCTGCAGTTTATCAAGCCAAAAGAACTCATCTGATCAATAAGGCAAAAAGAATCGTCTGAATAATTCCCCCCCCCCCCCCCCCCCCCCCCCCCCCACAATGAGTGAAGGGAGTCTTGATTTTGGTGGTCTTGAAAGAAGGAATTCATTGTCAGAAGAATGTACTGGTACAGGTGCTTCTGCTCTTGGATCCTCCTTTTCCCCTGCATCTTATGACTAGTATGAAAGTAGAAGAGTGTGATTTTTCACATTCCTACTGTAAATCCATTGAAGTCCTTTGTGGGGGTTGGGTGACAATGAAATACTGATAAATGTTTGCAAAGCAGATTAGTGGAAGAACATGTGGTGTATACTCATAGAAATTGGAAACAAAGGATGGTGCTGAGCACACATGTACTGCTTCCGTGTGAGATTGTCTCTCTCTCTGTGATATAGGAAAGCTGTATATGATTTTATCATTGTCTGGTCCTGCATTCTTGTTAATCCAATGATGGTTTGGGATAATCTAGTGATGATGATAAGTGATTCTTTATCCTTCACACACACATACACACACACGCACATGCACACACACACACACCTTAGATTATATCAGTAAACTGTGAAAGTCTTTTAATTTTTGCTTTTAGCTTAAGATGCAGACCCCCCCCCCCCCCCCCCCCCCCCCCTTTTTTTTTTTTTCTTGGCTTATTTATTTGCTTGTTTTGCCATGTCACTTATTTTGTTTCTATCTCATCAGGCAGCAGCAGAATTTTTTTTTTTTTTTTTTTTTTTTTTTTTGACCTTGCCATATTTGTCTCATTTTCTGTTTCATGAATTGATCATGTTTGTGTTGGAGTATGTGGAAATTTGTTGGGAAAACTGTCTTGATACTTTTATTTCTTTGTTTATGCGTTCTTCTTCAACAATATGCTTACCCTATCCAGCCAGCTGCCTTTGCTAAACTTGTGTGGAACATATCTGTAGTACTCAGAAAGGACAAACTAAAAGTTTAAGGAATGTAGAGATCTGTTTACCGACACTTGTACCTGATCAGTTGAATTCCCTTGTCTTATATGTGATCCAGTTTTACTCAGTTGAACAATGAATTCCTGTCAGTTTCCTGCCCTGTCTCTGCCACAAAGCTGGGAAGAGGACGGGAATCATCTCTTTGATGGAAAAGTAGCAAGAAAACTCGAAATTAAAGGGAGCAATCTGTTCCTTTCATTTATAAATCCAAGTATTTGATAGTTGTCAGATGGATTAATGGAATGTTATGGGGACTTGACCAGCTCAGGAGGAAGATAGGCCCTTTTGGTCGTTGGGGTGTAGGTTCAGAATTCTGTAGGGGCTGTTTTTCAGCACAGGAGTACAGGGAGGGGGGATTTCCCCATAGGAGTTGATAATGGGTTTGGACTCCATTTCCTGGGAAGTCCTTCAAGTGAGACTATAAACTGAGGTGCATGTACAAAATCTTGCATACACATAAAATCTGATCATCAACTTTCGGAAAGAAGAGAAGGCTGGTTGGGCTGTGTTGGTATGGATGACATATACACAGTATGTATCCTCTGTAAAAATCATCAAGGAATGAGCAATGCTTGAGTGACTAATGTTTGACTGAATGACATGGGAAACAAATGATAGCCCCAGCATGCAGCTTACCTGTCAGCTGTTTCCCGGGTAGCTAGCCCATTGTGTGAACATGAGCATAGATTATAAGGTGCTAACCAAAGATAGGCGCTGCATAAGTTACACTAACTAATGATATATAATGATAACAATCAAGAATGCAGGAAGATTTCATTCTTGTGTAACTCTTAACCAGACCTAATGAATGCGTTTGCTATTGGCTGAAATGGGTATGCCTTTTGGCTTAAATAGAAAGACTTGAATGTGTGTACTGTTGGCTCAGAAGGGTGTGCTGTTGGCTCAAATGGGTGTGCTGTTGGCTCAAATGGGTGTGCTGTTGGCTCAAATGGGAAGACTGGGATGTGTGAGCTGTTGGCTCAAATGGGAAGACTGGGATGTGTGAGCTGTTGGCTCAAATGGAAGACTGGGATAAGTGTGTTGTTGGCTCAAATGGGAAGACTGGAATGTGTGTGCTGCTGGCTCAAATGTGTGTAACATTAGCTCAAAAGGGAAGACTGGAAGGGTATTGTTGTTTAATCCACAGAATAGTAAGCTGGGCTGTTGTAAGAAAAACTACATGTTCTCTGGGCTTTGCTCTCATAGTGTCCTTGTAGTAGACTTCCACTTCACATTTGTGTATATGGTGAGTTTGTGTGAAAAGTCTTCAGTGTATGCTTGTTCATGGAGATAGTTGTTGAGTGGACATGGTGGTGGTTTTCCTTGAGAGGGGAATACTCACTCCTGCAGGCCCTGCAGCTGTTACCATCATAACTCGGAACAAAACAGACACCTCAGAAGAAACCCCATTAGATATCACAAAACGTCTTAGCAGCTTTTTGGTAGTTCCACTAAACGGAAGCCAAAAATAAGACTGATCTACAAACACACACACACACACACACACACACACACACAGAGTTCTTCATGTGATTGGCCACTGCACTTCACTCTAGCTATTCCAAATGAACCCCCAGATTAGCACCCTTTAAAGGCAAATAATTCCATCTTGGTGCAATACAGCAGACACTTGAAGTTGAACAGACAAGAAGCCTTCTGAACCCTAAATCAGCAGTGTAGGAAGGTGTGGAAAAGCTGATGACAACATGAACAGTGTGCATGCTGAAGGACAGTTATGTGTGTGATGATGGGAAAGACATCCAAACACATTTTAGCAGGAAAATTGATGATTAAAGAACACTGCCTGTGTTATTTAGTTTATTTTATTCATTTATTCTGTTCCATTTTCTTCTTCTGTCTTTCCTCCTCCCCCCCCCCCCCCCCCCCCCCTTTTTTTTTGTCCTTCTTTCTTTATCACAGCGAGTAAGTACAGTGGCTAATGGATTGCCATGAGTTGATGACATTAAGGAAAAAAAAGGTCCATTGAATTTTCACTAGATCATTATTAGTCATTTTGCAAATGGTTGTCTATGTTTAGATTATTTGTTTTCAATTGTTTTTTTTTTTTTTTTCGCAATTTGTTTTTCAAATGTTTCAGGATTGCCTGCCCACAGTACAGTTCAAATTTAAGAATTCTGAATACAAACACCTACAGTTTTTACTAGCTGATGGTTTTCTCATTGTTTACTTAAATATTGATAGATTTGTTGTGATAGAGTTTCCAGGAAAACGTGTATATTAGTTTTCACTTAATTTATTTTCTTTCAGTTTATTACTGTGAAATGGAGGGTTGTGAGAAACAAAACAAAACACGCATTTTGTCCCGCGTTTGGTTTGTTGTATTATTAAGAGGTAATTATCATACACAACATATTCATATTATTTATATGATCATATTGAAAACAGCTCATTTCAAATGCACTGTGCATGTGATCTGGACAGATTTGAGGGTCAAAAGGTCACATTGATAGATCCAGAAATCAACTTTTTTTAAATGAACAAAAAAGTTGATTTCTGGACATTGATAGATTCAGAAGTCAACTTTTTTTTTTGTTTATTTCTATCTATCTGTCAATATATATATATATATATATATATATATATCCTATCAAAACTGGTGATATATAGAATATATTCTTTTTTGTAGTGTATGACAAGACACGGTTATTAAAAACTTTTACAGGTATATGCTTATCTGGATGGTTGATAAATGTTGTTGGCCAGTGATTCTAAAAGCGCCTAGTTAATGGATCAGACTGAGTTATGAAAAGTAACCAGTTTAGATGTAACCTGCAGGTGAATCAGCATTATTACTCAACATTCATGCTGTCATGTATTTGTAACCGTAAGTGGGAAAGAGCAGAATTTTATCGCCGTACCGAACTTTAGCTTTTGTGTGTGCGTGTGTGTGTGTGTGTTTGTGTGTGTGTGTGTGTGTGTGTGTGTGCGTGCATGTGTGTGTGTATGTGTGAGTGTTGTGTGTGCCTCTGTGTATGTGTGTGTGTGTGTGTGTGTGTGTGTGTTTGTGTGTGTGAGAGGGGGGGGGGGGTTCAGAATGAGATTTCTTCTTGTGTCATCAGAACCTTAAAGGATCTGTGAACACAGTATGTTTGCAACATGTATGTATATGTCCTTGAGAGTGGACCTGCATGTTTGTCTGTGTGTGTGTGTCTGTATGTTTGCACATGCATATTCAGTGACAGTGGTTTTGTTGCTAAACGGTTTGTTGTCTTTACGTGTTGTGTAGAGATGTCAGACTAAGTATACTGTCTCTCTCTGCTGCAGGGGACTTCCTCATTGAATGACCAGGGCACCTCCGTGTGAACAGAATGGCACGTTAGCATCTGTCCTTCATCGTCGTCGTCATTACATCATCATCATCATCACACCATCATTACCCACACTCCTCCTTGCACCTGACATATCAAGGAAGCTGATGTCTCTGTCTCAATGGGCGACATGGGGTGGAGCGTGAAGCGAGAAGAAAGATGACCTACCGTCGTCTGCACAGCACCTTGGAACTGCTCATTTCTCTTTTCACTTCCCTTTTTTTGTTTTTTGCTATGGTCATTTTTCTCTGTGACATAAACCAAGGCTAGATGTGATTGTTGTTACTGGACTTCCATTGTGTATTTTGAGATCCTCTTTACACTCTTTTGTTTTACAAGAATATAAGTAGAGCAGCTGATTTTTTTTTCCAGAGTGTGACTTTTTTTCCCTCATGATGGAGAAAATATCTGAAAGAAAATTCTGTCCAAAACGTTTTGGGGAAAAAAATGTTGAAATGAAAATTTAACTAAATGAGAAGTTTAGTCTCTTACAGCTGTTCTTATCATTCCTGTGACAACGAATTTTGTTGTGCAGTGTGAAATTTTGGTTGCCTGGTGGAATAGCATGTCACCACAGCACAAATGTTACTTGGGCGTATACTGTGTTTGTATGTGCATGAGTGAGAGAAATTTGCACTCATGGATGTGTATGTGTCTTCCTTTTTTCCTTTCTATGGATTGATCAGACTACTTCTATATTTGACAGTGTTTGCATCTAGTAATGGATAGTTGCGAGTGGTGTTAAAGCAGTAACCTGATAAGCGAGATCACCAGACATTATAGTCACGCTGTGAATTGCAGTTCAACTTCAAGCTGTTTTTTTTCTTTTTACACATCTTCCCTGATTTGTGCTTTCTGTCTCTTCATCTCTGCATAATTGTGCATGCTCTCTGTGGTAAAAGAGGGGGGGGGGGGGGTGTGTGCTCTAAAAGACTTCTTTTATAAAACAAGGCAGTGATTACCTTATTCTGCCTCTTCTCCATGGGCTGTGACTCCCGGATCCCCATGACTGTTGCAAGTGACCTTATGATAGATGTGCATGACCATTTTTACTCTGCCACTTAAGGACAAGGGTAAGCATATTCTCGAGTTGAAGGTTGGAGCTCAGGTTTCTTCAGCACACCACATGCTGACATGGATGACAAGATCTTTAATGTGTTTGTTTGTTCTTTGTGTGGATACACACAGAAAAGGCATGAGTACTAGTGAGTTCACTGATTGTGGAGCTGGGAAAATATGTTGAATTTCCTGTTTGTTAACTCTCTTGACCCATGAACATAGATGTATGTGGTGGTAGAGACAACACTGCAATAAATGCTTTGTCTGGGTGAACATTCAGCTCACTTCTTGGAGAAAAACAAAAACAAAACCAAACCCACTCTGAACTGTAAACAAAAAATTCTTAATTGAGGAGAAGGATTGATTATACAACATTTAAGAAAACAGAGAAGAGAGATACTTCACTTTTTCCTTGACTGTTCTCAAGAAACAGGAAGAATAAGCTTATATATGTGTTGTTGTGGAAGAACGCCATTTCATCCACAGACCTTGTGACAGACACCTGTTTGGGACAAATGTCTTCCTGATGGTGAAAAAGGATGTACATTACTGATGTGCCATATGAAATGCTATTTTGTTTTTTGTGCTGATGGCTTCTAAAGAGTTAAAAAGGTCATACTGTCCATTGTTCAAAAATGGTATTGTCAGTAAAGGGACTTGGTGGTTTTAATCCAAATCAGCACTTTTTGTGTGATCTTGATGTGTACATGTTGTTCAAGGTAACGAGGAATGAAATAACTGTGAAGCATGAAAAGTGTTTTCTTTGTTTTTTTCTAATTGAGGAAAAAGAAGGTCAGAATTTAAACCAGTGTCATTATCTGTGAACGACAGGAACAGTTTGAATTCAGGCACCTTTTTTTTTTTTTTTTAATTGAACCTGCAGATACAGTTTATGTTGGCACTTAGAAGTGGAACTGAAACAAGGACTATTGTACAGGGTCCCTTATACAATATCTGTCTGTTTCAGTGGTGGTATGAACATGGTCTATTCTTTTTTAAAGGTTTACTGCAGCAGGGTCATTCTGTGTAAATGTCTACAGCAGGATTCATCTGTCAAAGATTTCTGTGAACAGGGTCTGCATAGGTACCAGTCAGTGAACGGTGTCAGTTTGACAGGCAGCTCACTGCCCGTAAAGCCTGTGCTGCAGGCTGTTACGTCACAGTTGTGTCCTCTTGTGAATTTGTGTAGTGTCTGTCCACTTCCACTGTTACTTACACATTACTGCTTCTGCATTCCATCGTTTTGATAGTTAGAATTCAACATTGGCCCAGTTAGCAGTATGTAACTGTCCAAGTCGTAGGTAATGATGAACTGCCTCCTGCAGAATGTAGAAATGGTTCCTGAAAAATGCAGGAATGGCAAGTTTAGTGTGTGTGTGTTGTGTGATCTTCCAGGGTGCTTTAGATATATTCAGATCCATTGAAAGTGGCCAGGCCCAGTAGTACAGGAAGTGGCTGAGAGTGAGTGTGCTTTTGCCCCTGCCCCACCCCTTTCACCCTAAAATCTTTGGGTGTAGGTGTATAAATCTGAGTAACATTTTTTTTTTTTTCTGCTGTGGTAAAAGAAAAGAAAAAAAAAAAAAGAAGAAAACTCCAGTGCTTTAAGAGTGAAAAAGAAAAACATTCTGGTCATACTCACAACAGCCCAGTCATGTTTAGTCTGATGATGTCTATTTTCAACAACAGTAGGTAATTCATAGAAATACGTATCATTGCAATTGCATGTATATGTTTGTGTGTGTTTTTTATGCAGGCCAGCATTATGTAGTTAATTGGTAGGCCTGCAGAAGATGAAAATGTTCTTAGCCGTAAAGTTTAGACTCTGTGTTTCTCCTATGCATTTAGAAGAGAAGATTTTAAATCTTGTGAATCAAAAAATTATCATGCCACATCTTTTGTACCCCTCCCTATTCAGTAAGACATGAATCGAATCAGTGACTTTTTTTTCTCACATTTATATTTTCTCCCATAGTTACAATGAAAAGATTGTAATGCAAGATAAGTAATGTAGTAGTATTCCCTAATAGAATTCTAGACTTGAATGCAGGATTTCAAGTTAGCCTGAAATTTAAGTTTTGAAGCTATTGTTACTGTGTTCAGTCATAAAAGTCAATGTTTTGGTGAAATCTGCAGCGTTCGCAGAAAGAGGCCTTTTCCCTTTCCCATCATTGTTTTTGTTTCGTCCTATGTCTGTGAAGTTGGGCTTGTATTAAACATTTCATGTTTTGGACAAGTATCGGCGCCATACAATGAAAATCAGCTGCCAAAGCCAGCAGTTTAGCTCAGGGAACATGAGGCATCATGTGAATATTTTTTTCTATGAACATGTTGTGTACCAGTTTCTTGCCAATTTCACCCCAAGCAGCGATAATTGTGAAAGATTTGTCTTTCCAAGTTGTGCAGGTAAAGTTTTGAAATGAAAAAAAAAAATTAAGGTTTGTTCCTATTAGTCAGATCTTGCACTTCTTTCATACAGTTAGTTAAGTCAAGTTCAGCTGAGTTAAGACGGTGAAAACATGAACGTACCAGAAAGTTTTCAGTTGTGTGTGTAATGGTGTTTTGGTTTGGGACTAGTATTTCCAGTCAGTGGCTTAAATATCCATTGCCATGACTGTGATTAAATTTAGAAAGGGGGGAAAAAAAGTCATGAAGTTGAGCTTTCTCATAAGATTTTTGCATTTTGTAGCTGAAGTTTGTAGGTTGGTTAAAAATAAAGAAGCTGGCAGAATTTGAATGTTAACAACAAAAAAAAAAATACTATAGGAACAGAAGTGCAAAAGTTCCTATAGAAACAGGAAATGGGTTGGTTAAAAATAAAGAAAGCTGGCAGAGTTTGAATGCTAAAAAAAAAAAAAAAACTATAGGAACAGAAGTGCAAAAATTCCCATAGAACAGGAAAAGGCTACGAGTTTGTATTCATTGGGATGTGGAATGTAGATGACATCTTAAGTTTGAATGAAAAAAAGGGGGTAAGGGATGGTGGAAGGTGGAGATGAAGAGCATGGAATATTTCCACTTTAACAGTATTGTATTCAACTTGTGAATTGTGATAATTTAGATGTCCAAGGGGCATTAGATTTTTTTTCTGGAAATCTGTGACGGGAAATGTTTTACTATGATGTTTTACTGTAAAAGTACCAGCACAGTCTGGCTGGGATCAGTTTTTTGGCTTTTTGATGAAGGTTTGGTTGTTCAAGGGGTTTCATTTAGCAGTCACATGGCACCTGTGTTCGAAACATAGAAAAGCTGTCACTCTGATTACGTGAAAATATACTTTTTTTAGTGGGATGCAGCTGGGAAGTGCTGCTGCAGTTAGAGACAGTGTCATTGTTTTACACTTTTTTTTGGTTTTGATCTACAGCGTGATTTTTTAAGCCTTTTTTCTTTTCTTTTTACTTTTTAACAGTGTCTTTTTTCAGTCAGACTGAAAAGAAAGTTGTTCAATATATGCTGTCATCTGTTTTTAATCAAAAGAGCTTTCCATGGAATCAGGATTATGCAAGATAATTGTCTTTCCATGGTGGGCTTCCAAGAACACTTCAGAAATTGGTATTCTAAAGTTATCTTTTAATGGCCAATAATAGAAAATTTAAAAAAAAAAAAAAAATAACTTTTGTTTTCCATGTTTCAGAAACGAACCCATTTTCTTCCATTTTCATAGCTCATCTTTTGCTTTCCATGACACATGAATTGCAGCCATCATTTCAACATTGTTAGGCTGACTGCTCAGTTGTCTCTGTTTTGCTCTAGATACAGTGATTTGGATTGTGGGAGCCTGTGTTCCTGCATATGGCCGTTGTTTTGTAGAGTGATGTGTAGATGAAAGTAGATCAAATATTGCACTGAAGCAGGGTTTGAATATCTGTGTGTACGCCATCGTCAGGAATGGTGCATTTTAAGCAGATGTTGTATTCTGTGGGGATGGTTCAGTTTGTGCGAGTGGTTGTTTCCTTTGGGATGACTAGACCGCTTGCAAATGTGTGTGCATGTGCACACAAGTTTGGTTGGTAGCAGTTTGATGTCAGAAAATTGGTGGAGGTGTAACCATCATAATGTTATCATAATGCTTTCATGCCGCATTTTTTTTAGCATATATAGTAAATATTTTGACAATACAAAAAAAAAATATGAAAAAAAAGGGGAGTGGAGTGTGTGGTGTGGTTATACCCATCAAGAAGTTCTGAAATAAAAGAAGAAACCTACTCATAGTTGCAATTGCCTGTGCAAACAAGGATGAGCAATAAAAAAGAAAGGTTTATATAAGGCTACATTCTTGTTTACAAAAGGTGATGGCCTTCTTGGGCAGATGTGAGAAGTGGAAATTCCTTATGATAAAATCGTAATTATTGTGTTCAGGGACCATCATTCAAAATGGCAGTATAAAAGTTAGTGTGTTGCAAAAGTTTTGTATGTTCAACATTCTACACAATCTTTGAATTGTGACTTAGTATCCAGTTTCAGTATAGTGGAAAACTTAAGTGCAGTTGATACTTTAAAAAAAAAAAAAAAAAAAAAAAAAAGAAAAAAATGCTTTGTTTACTTTGATATGACCCCTGGAGACTACATGCCAAAGAACTATGCAAGTGTTTGATCAGTAGAGTGCTGACAGTTGTTCTATGCTTAGATTCTGCTTTTTGCTGTCTTCTGTGCTTTGGTACTCTTTACCGTTTGTCAAAAAAGACTTGGATGAAAAAAAATGAATGGTGAGTAAGAGATACATGTAGGTTTAAATGTGGTAATTTCCAGGAATGCAATAATTATTTTTGAGGAGGAGATCTTGTGTCCAGCTATACAGTGCCCTTGTTTCTGATTAAAATTTAGTTTCATAACAGATTTTTCGAAAAGTGTTTTGCTGCTGCATGGTTCTGGTGCATTTTTAAGGATGGGGTAAGTTCTTTTCGTATAGTTCACAATAGTTTCAGTGTGATAATTGAAACAGTTTTTTTCTTTTATTTTGTTATTTCGCTTTGATAACACAAACAGCAAGATGAACAGATTGTCCAGTTCCAACATGGACTACTTGGTACTGTTTTTCCCCTCTTTCCTGTGATATTACCACTTAATACTTCAGACATCTTCAGCAAGTACTGAATACTATGGCATTTTAGTCCTTCACCTATCATACTATCACCAGTTAGTGTTCTGTACACACAGTATTGGCTCTTGTCACTTGAATGTAACCAGTCATAATCACACTGCAATATATACTTAAGCATTGTGTGCTTTGTTGTAGTTGCAGCAACATGTAACCTAGTCATATTCCACTCTGTGATGTGTTCGTTGGTTGTCAGTGACTTGGTCACAGAAGTTGTCTCAAGTTAACTAACAATTTATCCACCGTGTTTGCCAAGTTTTGTATGTGGAATGTCTTTGTGTGTGATGTACATCAGGCATCTGAGCATATTCAGTGGTAGTTTTTGTCGATAGTCTCGAACACCTTTAGTGGAAACTGAACTTTTATCAACAGTACAGTTGTATCGGCGTTTTTAAAAGTTCATATCTCTGATTTGCCATTGCAGATGGCTGGACTGTTATTACTGAAGACAGCGAAAGTTCAAAGCAGCTGGAGTTATCAGAGTAACTACTCGTGCCTATATACAGCTTCATTTCTGTGATGGCGAAAGTCATAAATAGAGAATAAAACAGTTGATATACTGGTCATCAACAAAGAATAATGTACAACTTCTTTTCCAGTTATTGCTTTTTTGTTTGGGGGGGGGGGGAGTATTGGTAGAAAAACAATGATGTCTGTCATCAAAAGAAGAGGCATGCAAATGTATTGAGGTTTGTTAATTTTTTTTTTCCTATTGATTTTATTAAAATTTGCACAGCTGTGGTATGGTGTGCTGGGAGAAAGTTGACAGCTTAAGAACAGATACATGTAGATCTAGATGTGTCCCAACCAGCTGTTTGATGAACAGTTTACGGATGACTCTCCGCAATAGTAAACTATATTGCATGATAAAGTGTAATTAATATGGGGTTTGCACTTTCTTTTAAAAGGTTTGATAGGAGGAGCAGGTTAGAAGAGAGAATTGGGACGCCCTGCATACTTGCACTTTTTGTTTTTTTTTTTGTTTTTAATTGAATGAGTCTGATGCCTGTTGTGCACACAATATCTCTATGCACCATATGGACTCGGTCCATCCGTGTCAGTTATCATGCAATTGGACGATTGTGTGGTTGTAGGCTGTCTTGACAGTGGAGTGTCATGGCTCTGTGTCTCCACACTGCAGCTTACCACACTTTATTGATTGTTTTGACTTGCACATTTCACACATGTAACAATGCAATTGGTGTGTTTGGTTCTATCTTTACTCATCATCAGATATTCTCAAGTTCTATTCTCTTTTTCTGTGTTCTCATTTTTGTCATTTTCCATGTTTACATGCTTTTTCCTTTTTTTTTTCCCTGTCTGTCAGTCTCTCCTCTTTCCTCAAAGCAAGATTACCCTCACTGTGTATTTGAATTTTTAGCAATGATTTGTGGTCCAAGAGCTTATTATTCAGTTCATAAAGCACAATGTGACCCCTGAAAGGATTTGTGTTGGTGCTTTAGTTATATGAAGCCTCCCACAGCTCTGCCCAGACTGCAGAAGCAGTTTACGCTATTTATAGGGCACATTTTTCTAACCAAATATATTTTCCTTGCAAAATCAGTGAATCAGGTAATTTTGATTGGGTGCATTATATCACTCAACATGTAATAAGTTCATTCTTAACAACTTCTTGTGACATAGGATCATTCATGAAAAAAATCAGGTTCTATAACAAAACTGATTTGACCTGGAGGTAGGATAACCATATTTAAACGGAATTCCATCAACTTCTGACATGAACATTGTAACAGTAAAAAAAAAAATAAATAAATGAAAAAAAAAGTTCAGTTGTCCATTTCTTTCATAATGAACATTTAAACAGAGACAATTTTCAGTTTTTAATGGCCTATGACAAGGAACACTTGTGCTAGTAGAACTATTGTTTATTGCTGTAATAGTTGTTTGTACCTCATCCGTTAGTATACTAGTTTAAAACCATTTTAAGATTCGAGTTTGGTGTGGTCTTCAGTCTGTTTCATCATTCATTTGATTTGAGCAATATGTTTCTTGTCACTCAGTTGTTCATTTCTTGTTCCCTCATCAGATTGTCTTATAAGTATTCTCTCATCATCTCATGGGTCTGCAGAATTCTTGTCTCATTTGTTGCAAGAATGAAAAAGTGATTCAGTTGCAGAGATCTACTTTACCAGAGCAGTATGGCTGGAAAAACATTACTTGAAAAAATGGGGTGAAAAATCTGGGCAATAAACATCTAGTATCAGGGTTAAGTGGAATCTTTTTTCTTCTTCAGCCATTTTTTTCCTAACAATTTTTTCCACTATATGCAAAATGGAAAGAAATGAAAGAGCAACAGTTTTGATTTTTGTGTGTCGGTGACCAGACAACTAGGCAAGACCTACTGATTTTGTATTGTCATGAAGATAGTGGACCAGATAAGAGCTTAATACATTGTTGCTAAACCAGGTGCCTTTTAACCAACTTTTTTATAATCATGAATATCAGTATAGTTTAAAAGTTATAGTATATGACTTTATTGTGAACTGCATAATATTTTCGGTTCTCTTGGATGACAGTATAATTGTTTAATTTACTACCACAAACTTGTTTTGGATCATTGTCAAACTGATGTTCCTAGATAAAAACCGTATTTTTGGAAAAACTTCAATATCTTTAAAAGCATGCCTAAGTGTTCAGACAACTTTGATCACTACCAATGATATACAAACACAATCATTTTGTTCTGTCATTGAATCAGATTTATATCCGGGTTATTGGATCAGTCATTATCACAACCATTTCAGTGTAATCACAGTGTATTGATGTGGTTATCATAGCATGGATATCAATCCAATAAACAAACACATGTAATGTTGTATGGACTCATGTTTTGTGCTCGAGAGAGCAAGAGTTGCAATACATCAACTTGTATGATTTCACTCGGTCTTTTTATGAGAGTGGGTGTGTGTAGTGGCTTTACTACCATGCTGATCTGATTTCACTCGGTCTTTATGAGAGTGGGTGTGTGTAGTGGCTTTACTACCATGCTGATCATGACAGCCACCCCATACATTGCCACACACAGCACTAAACAGTTATCAGTATCCAGTCAGCTTGAATCGGCTCATGAAAAGTAGATGCTGGACTGCTACTGTATCATTTCAGTGGTGTTCAGTTGTTCCTGATCCAATTTAACATATGTTGAACTCTGCCAGATACTTGAGATGCTTCCTGCCGAAGTCATAGTCGAGAGTCAAATGAACATCGAGGGGAAGTAGACTCTGTGGTCATTTCCTCCTGAAGTCATAGTTAAGGCAAATGAATATTGAGATAAAATAGAAACTATGGTCACTTTGACAGGGGCAGAAGAAGCACCTCACAATTTGAGACTTTTGTTCATAATTTTTTTTTCTTGTTCGATCAATGAGCACGATGAATTAATAAAATGAAGTTAAAATTCTAATCTGAGACAGCATAACCTGACACTTCCAGAGATACACCAGGGTCAACCAGGTCCAACTGATGCAGACATCTGAAAGGATCATTGAAATTTGGTTAGAAAATTTGATCACCACTTTCAGAGACATGCGAGTTAAATCAATGAAACGCAAGTAGTTCCAGTCATCCGATTTTGAGCCCATGACAGTGCAACTTTTGACTGAAAAATCTCACAAATAAAACCAAAAGACTTGAACCCATGGCCTCCCAGCCTGCATCATTAAGATGGATGCATAACATAATCAGATGTCTTCATCTCATCCAAAAGATCATTTAAACAGATGAACATACAGACCTTCACTTCGTAATGTCATACGAGGACAAAAATGAATGGAGGCTTTGGAAAGTGAAAGTGAGCAGAAACAGCTGGTATAGGAGGGAGGGGAGTTGGATGTGTGAGAACATGTCAGTCCTATAAATAGACTGAACCTCTGAAATGGGGGGGGGGGGAAGGGGGGGGGGGGAACCTCTTTACCATAGACATGCAGTACAACTAGGTATCTCTCCAATAATACTTTCTGTATTACGCCTGCTTCCACACAATTGCTTGTTCAGAGGTGAATTCGAATTGCACATAGTACAAAAGCAGCCACATGACACAATGACATTCGAAGCATGTGGTAAGAAAAAGAACATATATATATATATATTTCCACTACTGTTCAGAGGAAAGGGTGTTTGTTGGAGATGTACAGAAAAGGAGATACAAGCACAGCTGAAAAGAACACCACAGCTGAAAAGAAAAAGGCAAAGTAACCTGCAAGAAATCAAAACAAAAACAAAAAAAAAACAGCAATGTTACTGACATCCCAAGGAAAGTTTATTGTGATGAAAACAAATCATATCATCCCTGATCACTGACCTACAACAGACCACTATAACTGAATACGAAAGATCTGAACACTGAAAATATTGCAATTCAAATACCTACAGGTCTTTCAATTTCGCATAAACCTCTGTCTGTGCTTGCGTACAAAATGAGAGCATGTTTCTTAGCACATACAAAGGATTCAAATGCTCATTTGGATTATTCTTAAAGATCCAGATTAGTAAAACCATGAAGCAGTGGGGGCAAACGCATACGGCCAAAAATAATCGAGCATAAATAACACATTCGGCTGAGTTACATTTTACTGGACTATATTCCAAGAAAAGCAAACTATCCACTTGAAAAGAAAACACAATTTCGTATTTGAACTTTTAGTGTAAAGACTTACCATGTATTATGTGTTAAGTCAGTCACTTGCATAAATTTTAATGAGAGCATTTCATTTTAATGAAAATCAGCTTCAATATTAGAATTCTATTTTCACTTCTTCAAATTTCAGGGATGGGGGAAGACATTTTGTATCTTGCCTATTGGTTAGAATAAGTACTGGACAAAATAAGAGACAGGATGATAGTGTCTTCAAGCTTCACCTGTAGCAACAAATCAATCTAATTGCTCAGCTCTCTATTGCGCATAGGCCCAACATAGAACAACTCCATGTCAGCATGTGAATAGGGAGTAGGAAAGCACATCACATGCACTGTCAAACAAGGTTGTGCTGTTTACTGCATTTAAATCAGAATTTTTTTTTTTCTTCTCCAACTTTTTTTTTTCTATCCCTGCATGTTCAATGGAATTCTTCCCCCCCCCCCCCCCCCCCCCCCAGATCCCATTCAGTTTAAGGCAAAGTGATGGCAACACTTACAAAGAAGGAAATTAAGAAATAAAGAAATCACTGTTCAGGATCATACTGCCATGTATCTACTACCAACTAACCCGATTACGCCTGAGCAGTTTTTGATGCTTGTCCATAACAAGAAATCCCTAATTGTTTTTCAAACACTGTTCAAATCTGAAATTATGATAAATACGCCATCTGGATGTTAGGTAAGCCCACAGAACTGTTTCTTTTTTAACAGCTGGTCTCTGTTTGTTCCAAAACTAATTCAGGCAAGACTGATTTTTGTGTACATGAAACTCCGGTTTGTTCCAACTAAAAGTAAAAAGATTGAAGATTGACCTCTGCATTATCATGTACACTACCGTTTGTTCCAAATTAAAAATGAGAATGGTTTCTCCATTATGATGTAGATTGTTTTTTTTCGAAACTGAATGGCAGATTGATTTTTGCACTATTATGTAAACTGCTTTTTATTTCAAAATTGAAAGAAAAAGATGATTTCTGCATAATCAAGTAAACCACTGTTCGTTTCAAAACTAACAGTAAGACTTATACATTACATAGACCATTGTCTATTTCCAAAATAAAATCAAGACCTAGAGTAATTTATGCATTATTATGTAGACTACTTACAAAACTAGTAAAAGCAAGACTATATTCTGCACAAGCTGATATATAAACCATTGTTTGTTTCACACTAAAACCAAGACGGATTTCTTCATGAGATATAAACCACAGTTTTCTTCCACACTAACAAAAAAAGACATCTGCTTTATTACATAAACCATTGTTTCTTTCTAATTAAAAGAAAGACTGATTTCTACATTATATGTTAATAATTGTTTCAAAACCAAAAACTGACTGCTGTATATATTTAAACCATTGAACCAAACTGACAGCAAAACTACTGAAAAAAAACACACAAAAAAATTGGAGAAATGAGGACATGGGGAACAGCTCAGCCAAATGTGAAGAGATGAACAGTACCAAAAATCTATTGCAAAAGAAAGACTTAAACAACAATTCTCTTAGCCCTCACCTGGAAAACTTAAACCCTTCTGAATCTGTTCTTGAATGTTTCTTTTCCATTTTTGTTTCCTCTGAAGAAAATGTTTGGCCATAGACCTCAATGCACAAAGCCAACAATCTACAGAAACAGAACTGGCATGCCCAATACTGTCTCCCCAGTTTCCACTGCACTGTTTAGAATTAACGACTCTTGTGGCTGCCCTGCTAAATTTATTCCAGATGCTATGGATCTGCTTGGCCAAACTCCTCCAAATAACTTCAGACATGGACACTGGATGCTGACACAATGCCTTCTTTCTGAATCATCTTTTGAAAGTCACAGAGGTATCAAGAAGGCAGGCAAAATAAAACTGTTTTTATCGCTTGCTCCATCTTGTTTCCTTTGTATTTCAGTTTTCACACTCACAAACGAAAAGCTTGCTCACAGAAACAGTACATCACCATCTTACTGAAAAGAACTCACACCAGTAGGCTGATCAAAAATGATTACAATACATTTAGATCCACCCAACGTTCTACAGACAGAGCTACAGACCAATACCACCATCTGATATGACAGACACTCGCAAACAGATTGGGCAATGCTATCCTATGTTGCACAAGATGCAGAGACCATAATCCCACACCAACTCCTGAGCACTGTCCTCACTGCGCGAACAGCACAGACTGTGCAGGGAGAAACATCACTTAGTTTCAGTCCTCAGAACTAAAACCATCATGTACAGAGTCTCTTGGTGTAATACCGACCACAAATCCTCCTCATCAGCTGTCGTTCGGATTCTGGGCTGGCTCATCAAACCCTTCACTTTCTGTCACCAGAGCGCGTTCCAGGATCACACGGCCTTCCTTGTAGCGCTGGTTTTCTTCAGTGGCAAATTCGTAGATCCAGCCCAGTTTAGCATTGCATTTCTTGCATGAAACGTCACGGACCATGTGCCGCCCCGTCAGCATGACACGATCCTGCACCTCACTGAAGTTGAGGTTGACCACACGGTTGAAAAGAAAGGCTCTTCCGGTTGCACCTGTCCAGAAACACCACAGCAAAAGAACATTTTGTAACCGCATACAAATACTGGATTATTATTTTAATTGATCATAACTCAGACATAAGCCAGGTGGAACACTTGAAGGAAAAAAAAAAAAACAAATACAAAGCAAGTTGAAAATTTTATGAATGTGATGTCAGATGGGACAGTCACATAGTGCATTAATGGATGAATAAATAAACAAATAATTAAAAAATGAATAGAAAAAAAAAAAAACGAATCAATCACCACCTCGTAGGGCCACTTCTGTTATGTGTGTTAAAATCTATACCTTCCACAACAAAAGCACTAAATTTTCTATAGAGACAGTGCATCTGTACACGAGATAATGTCTGTGTGTGATGTACCATCATGAGGGCATGCATGTTTAATGCATATGTACATTCCTACATGTGACAGGCAGCAAAAAACAAACAAACAAAAAAGCTTCAATGGAAAATTAAATTAAAATAAATACCTGTAAAACGTGTGTGGATATCAGCTCTGAACGGTTGGTCAGCTGGGTATCACAGCTGGCACAAGAGAAGACGCGTGTGCCGCCAATGTGCTCCAGAAATATACGCCCCATGTTGTTCAATGCCTGTATAATGTAAAATCAAAATAGTATAAACTAAACCTGGATATATCTGCTCATATAAAATGTTGTTAAGCAGGAAAGGAAAGGGAAGGGTAAGGAGCAGGAAGGGGGATGTGGGTGCCAAAGAACTGTGTATTTTTAAAATAAAGATATAAACATAAGCGTGCTAACAAATCAAAGTCAACAAAACTTTTTCTCCTATAGATAAATTAAAAAAATCATTGCCTTCCAACCACACTGAAAAGGGTTCATTCCAACAACGAAGTCTTAAATCACTTTCAGCTGACAATGAACAGCACCCCACCCCCACCCCTCCCCCCCCCTCTCCCCGCCATTTTCACGGTGCTTGAGCTCTACTTATTCTATTTCTTTTTCCCCCATTTTTCAACCATTTCCTTTTCTACTGGCATACAGTGATTTTTGTTTTGTAAAACACACATTAACCTTTGTTTTTCTCTTGTTGAGTTCAAGCAAACCTCAAATGAAACTGCCTGAAGTGAAATTAAATTATGTGGGTTCTTGTAAATGTTGAATCATTATTTTTTTTAATTATATTTAACTGTCATTCTGAAACAAAAAAAAATCTTGAAAGTACATTCCAATATACAAAGGAAACTGTACACAAATTTTGATTTGAATCAGACCACCAGGAACACGGTTTCATTGAAATAAGACTAATTCATATTCCGCATGACAGATTACTGGAAAAAAAAAAAAAAATGGAAACATATTTTTTCAGTAATCTGTCATGCGGAACTGTATCAAAAGCTTTATGAAAATCAAGGTAAATTAATCAACAGAGTACTTATTCTCTAGACTGTCTGTAGACACTGTGGTGGCACCCAGGTATTTGAATTTTTGATTTACTTTAATCTTCTCAGATGTATTAAACTTATGGCCATGAACTGATGGAGAAGGCTTTTTTTCAGTCACTGAGTTTTCTGTTTTTGACAACTTGGAAGCTCTGGCTAGTTCTTATTTCTTGGTAGAAAAGCATAATTCAGTGTGACTGCTATGCTATTTTGTTGAGGTCTTTCTGTAGTGCCTCTTGAGCCTACTACTTATTATGCAAGTTGCTAAACTGGACTAGAGATTTTTTTGTCAAATAGAAAACAAAGAGTAAGAGTCGGTAATTGTATGTCGACAGAGAAAGATGTTATGAGTGGTATTCCCCAAGGGAGCATTTTAGGACCTGTACTGTTTACTATTTTTATAAATGACCTTCCAGATGAGGTGAATAGTTTTTGTAAAATTTTTGCTGACGATACAAAAATATATGACAAATCAGATAACTATAACAGTTTGCAACTACCTTCAAAACTGGTCAGACAAGTGGCTTCTGTATTTTAACATTGAAAAATGTAAAGTTTTTGCATGTTGGCAAAAACAATCCAGAGAACATGAATACAATTAATATGAAAATGAATGGTGGAGATAGGCTGATACAGAAATGTGAGGAAGAAAAGGATCTGGGTGTAATCTTTGATAAAGATTTACTTTTTGATACTCACATTCAAAACAGTATAAATAAAGCAAACCAAATGATCGGATTAATAAAAAGAACTTTTATTTACCTAAACAAAGAAACATTTTTAAAAATTATATAAAGCTATGGTTATACCGCATCTTGAATATGCCAATATAATCTGGTACCCACACTTGAAAAGACAATCAATAGCAATCGAAAGTGTACAGAGAAGAGCTACTAAAATCTTGCAAGAATGTACAGAGAGATGTCTTATACAGATAGATTAAATTACTTATATTTGCACTCTTTAAAAGGTAGACGTATTAGAGGTGATTTGACTGAAGTGTTCAAAATATTTCACCAACAAACGGACATACAGTGTGACTATTTTTTTGAAGCTGCTAAAACAGATAGATCAAGAAATTCGGAAGGCAAGATATTTGTTCATACTAATATGGGGAGATTCACGTTCAGTAATAGAGTTATTGCTAACTGGAACAATTTGCCAACAGCACTTAAATTTGCTAAAAATACTAATGTTTTTTTTAAGAATTTGCTGGACGAAGACTTGAAATTTTAAAGTACAGTTTAGAAGCTTTGATGAATAAGTAGGAAAATTTACATAGCATGCATTTCAACCCTGTTATAAAAGCAAAATAACAAGAGGGGACATTGAAAGGCTTAACGGCCTATGTATAAATTATGTCCCTACCACCACTAATACTACTACTACTACAGATATTAACATAGAGTAAGACAATGAGATTTCCAACATTAAGCAAACTACAAACTTAAAGCCAGCAAGATCTTTCACTGCCACTGAAAAAACAAACAAAACAAAACAAACAAAAAAAACGCTTCTCTCTATATATATATATTATAACTTATCTAAGAGAAGCAATTAAAACTGGAACTACAACCATAACAAAAGTACTATGCGTGTTGCACCACCCCATAAACACTGGGTGAACTACCAGGTATTATCAAACATCAAGTGTGAGGGAAATCACGTGACGGAAATAACAATACTGCACTGCCTATAGCTTGAGCAAGTTTTAGTTCTCTTCTAGTAGGAACATAAACATTTGGTATTCAGTGAAACAAAACACCCATCTGAATTCTGTCATGTTTCAGACCAGAATTGCTTAACTGGTTGCTTTCACAAAGAAAACCATACATTATGTTTGTCTGGGCCTAACGGGTGGAGGTCGACGAATGGTTTCACGAATGTGCACATGTATATATTGTCAATTGACCGAGTGGGAGCAATGAATCTGAGCATCACCTTCACAGATCTACATTACACTTCAATTTAAAATATCTACTGGTCTTGCAAACACACTCGAACGTACAGCATCACAAACAAGCACTTTTAGCACAGTGTGACTGAGACAGCCTGTGAACTTGTGACAGGTCAGTCTTTGTTCTCTCTGACAGTCTCCGTTATCTCATCCAGATTTCCTTTCGTCACTTGTGGATGAATGTACCCAATCATTACCATCTTGATCTTGTGAACGAAACACAAAATCTTTGTACGTACTGCTGCTTAATACAGCCAGAAATTGTTTGCACTGTCACAAAAGTGTATGACAAATAGTATATTTGGGTTTTCGACCGAAAAAAAAATGTCACAGAATCCAAGTCGATCGCTGTTCCTGCTAGCAGCGGGCATGACACTGACAGTGACTGTGAGAGCGATACCTACTCAGTCAACTTTTACAGCTGATTCTCATTCTCTTTTTTCTTCAACCGAAGCCTTCTCTGTAACACTATAACTTTGCTGTAAATACATCGATGCTCTCCTTCTCTTACAAACCTGTTTCAAGTAATTATAGAATAAGACAAATACCTCAAGTCTCACTAAATTCCTCTTGGTCAGTGGTTTGGTGTGTTGACAAGCTGAACGAACCAAAACATTGGCAGATGACGTCACATCACGTTTTCGCTTTTGCCTTATGGGACAAAAGGTTAAAGGTCAAAGCACTCGCAGCTGCGCAGTATGTTAAATTCGTCACTTCCGTTTAGGCCCAACCTCTAAAGCTACAGCAGACGGTTGCCGGTGCTTGATACCATCAGGTGGAAACTTGTTTGTTTAGGGCTATTCTGTGTACTTGAAACCGTACAATATGAGGTGGCTCTCAGACGACAAACGTAAGAAGGAACCAGAAATCTTTGATACCGTGGTGGACGGCCTCAAAAAGATATACAGATCAAAGTTATTACCGTTGGAGGAGACTTACAAGTTTCACGACTTCCATTCCCCATCTCTCGATGATCCAGACTTCGATTCCAAGCCGATGATTCTACTCATCGGGCAGTATTCCACAGGCAAAACGACGTTTATAAGATATCTGCTGGAGCAGGATTTCCCAGGTATCAGAATTGGGCCAGAACCCACGACTGACCGCTTCATCGTCGTGATGCACAACGACCAGGAAGGGGTTATCCCAGGCAACGCTTTGGTTGTTGATCCCCAGAAGCAGTTCCGTCCTCTCTCGAAGTTTGGCAACGCGCCTTTCTCAACAGATTTCAGTGTTCAAATTTGTCAAATCCAGTCTTAAATAGCATCATCACCATCGTTGACACACCAGGCATATTGTCTGGAGAAAAGCAGCGAATCGACAGAGGATATGACTTCACTGGTGTCTTGGAATGGTTTGCAGAGCGTGTAGACAGAATAATTCTGTTGTTTGATGCTCATAAGCTTGATATCTCGGATGAGTTTCGTCGTGCCATTGAAGCAATCAAAGGATATGATGACAAGATTCGAATTGTGCTGAACAAAGCAGACATGGTAGACCATCAACAACTGATGAGAGTGTATGGAGCACTCATGTGGTCACTAGGAAAGTTTCTGAGCACGCCTGAGGTAGCTCGTGTGTACATCGGTTCGTTTTGGGACCAGCCGTTGCACTTTGATATGAATCGTCGTTTGTTTGAACTGGAAGAACAAGACTTATTCAAAGATCTTCAGAGCCTGCCACGTAATGCTGCCCTTCGCAAACTGAATGACCTGATCAAAAGAGCTAGACTTGCTAAGGTAAGTTTGATGGCTGTTCCTCCAGTTTGATTACTTTACAGTCGCGTTTGAAGAATCTTTCAGTAATTAGTGCAGGTCAGGTCAGTGGATATTAGGTGAGATCTGTTGATTATGTGTATGGCAAAGTCTATAATTATTTACATGCGTACAATTTCTAAACAAAAGAAAAAAAAAAAAAACTGTTGAAAAACCTATTCTGCACTTCTTCCCCTGTTTCTGCCTCAACATACAATTACAAAACTGCTAGCCAACCAAAAATTTTGCACTTTTTTTTAAGACAAAGCCCATATGTGGAGTTTTTGTAAGGTTTCCACATTCAAGTTTTAAATGAAGTTATACTCTCATGTTTAAAAGAAGCCACATGTAGAGTGGAAATTGATATTGGTTTTTGGTTTATTGAAAAATATATAAATTGTATCACATATATCTTAATCAGTATAAAAGTATTGTGTGTAACTTATTACACTGAACTTAACATGGACATGGACATAAATTTCATGGAGAGTACAATAATGCAAATATTGCTGGTTATGGCCTAATCAGTTCTTGAAAGAGTTCAGAGATAGTGCTTTAACTTTTTAATTAGGCAAATTGTTTGAGGTGGTGGTGGTTCAGTTTCATAGATAATTTCCTCTGGTATTACTATTAGTCAGAAATGTTTCTTCATGAGTTTGAGGACTTTTCCAAAGATATCATGTATGCAACATGTGTTTATACGGTATACACACTGTGTGAATTTACACCACACACACACACACACACACACACACACGCACGCATGCACGCACGCACGCACGCGCACACACACACACACACACACACACACACACACACACACACACACACACACACACACACACACACACGTATGTGCACACACACATGCACACACACACACATCTATAGATGCAGCAAGACAAAAATGTGACTTCAAGAGAAAAGTTCTGTGAGAAATCCTTAAGTATGTCTTAGCCTGTGTTAGAGTTTTCTTTCAAATCAAATCCTCCTTTTTGTAAAAGTCTTGGTAGATTTAACACCCCCAAACTAAAACTTAAAGGATAATGGGAGAATTTCAGTTACTTATATCGTGCTTAGTGTCCAACAATTCTTATGAGTCTTTTAAAGTTGAGATTTCATCTACCAGTAAAGGTTTAAGAACTTGGGGGAGGAGGCAATGATTTTAGTTATTTTATTCTAAAAGTCAAACAATGCCCATGAATCTTCATATTCAGAGATTTCATGACCATGAAAAGTCAAATTTCAGAGGTCACAGTCAGTTTTATTTCCAGTTCCAGTATAATCTTGATGAAAAGATACATATGTCAGAAATAAAAGTAATGATTTTTTAAGGAACTTGTAAAAGTCTGCTACTCAAAAAATATTGATCATCAAATGTCAAACAACCAGTGAGATGCTGAATATTCTGGAGTTTACTTTCTCCAGTTATGTCAAATTCAAACAGTTTAACTGCTAGTTTTTATTGGCAGTAGTTTTAATACTCCCTGCTCTTAACTCTATAGATTTATGTGCAATACCTTTTTTTTTTTTTTTTTTTTTTTTTTTTTTGCATGTATTCAAATCCTTTTGTATAGTGTGTAGGGGATGTAATAGACTAATACAGTCTCCCCAAGGTGTCGGTTTAGCCAACACCGAAATTTGCAAACAGCACAATTAAATTCCAGCTGGTGCATTTGACAACATCATATCTGTTAAGTGCTATGACAAAACAAGAAATATCATTTGGGTCCAAGTTACAGATGTAAAGAATACCTGAACTCACCCACCTTCCTTCCACCCTCTCTGGTCAAGAAATAACGTTGTGACTTAATGACTTGAACACAAAGTTGCGTTGTGTCAGACTCTGCCAAAACAAGAGCCTAACTTGAAAAAGAATAGTTGAGGAGAACTGCTCATGTATGTAGAAAAGAGTACATGTATGTGACCATAATTTGATCTTTCAGATTTAAACAAACATTGTAAAAGTGAAACATGGTAAGCTCCATGGAATGAGGCCAGTAAATGAGTATTTCCACTCTGTGTCAGGATTAAAATTGATGAGAAAATCACCCTGTCATTATCAAACTGATTGTTTTACTATTGATATATCTATATATAGATTATCATGAGAGCCATGTGAAAAAACATTGATAAGCATGAGATCGTGAGTGTTTCCCTGGGTCTTAAAATCAGTTGATGATGATGACTCAGAAAAAAAAAAAAATGGCAGCAGACTCATTTGCCAGTGTGAGAAAACTCATGATGAAATTTAGTGAGTGCTTTAAAAACATTATAAGTAAATAACATATTTTTCGAAACATTCAGATCATGTTTGTAGATTGGCTTGATGTATTTTGTATTGTTAAATGTGTGTGAGAAGGAAGTTCACACTTTCTAACAGTGGACTCATAGTTAAAATTTGTATTGTCAGTGTTTTAGGTAGGTAGGTAGGTAGGTAGTAGCTTGTATCTGTAGGCTCGTGGCTTTCTTGTGCTCCTTATATATGTCAGTATTGCTCATGGGGTGTTAATCGTGTGTTTACATTTATTGGTATGAGAAAAGTCTCAGTCATGAAAGTCAAATTCTATGTCTTTAAAACATTCATCTGCATCAAGGAGGCTTTTGAAGTTGTTAAGGGTGTCAGTAAGTTTAATAATAGTTGGAAGAGAATTCCATCTGTTAAGTACTCTGATGGCAAACAAAATTCTTCTTTAGTTCTTAAGTTAATGTTAGAAAAAACGAACAAACAATTTGCCATCATTGCTTCTTGTGATATCCGACTTACTCACTTTGGAATAAAGAGTTAAAATCAATATATCCACTTGGTGAAATAGAAAAGAAAAAAAAGAGTCCTGCTTCCAGTGTATATTTTCACATTTTTTAAATAATGTTACTTGCAGTTGCACTAATGTCAGTGACCACTTTTTCTTGGAGGAAGGGACTACTGACTAGGGAAGAAGTTGGTATTCACATCAGTCTGAAAAAAAACAATCATGACAGGACAATTTATTTGCACTAATGTTTAAGTAACAATGTCGTGCACACATTTTCATCATGATAACAAGCGCACACTTGAAATATTATGCTTGAAATCCACAGACACACACACACACACACACACACACACACACACACATGCACACACACACACACACACATGCACACACACACACACACACACACACACACACACACACACACACACACACACACACACACACATACACACACACACACTCACACAACACTTGTAAAACAAGAGCAGTGAGACCGCAATAGTGCTAACCACATACATGTATGATGGAATGTGTGTGTGTGTGTGTATACATGTGTGTGTTTTGTGTGTGTGTGTGTGTTAGAGGCCTTCAGCCAAGATTTGTCTAACACCACCTGTGGTGGAGGAACATGGTGTCTAACCTTAATCATGGTGTCTGAATTCCAAACATGCAAACAATGGCAGCGTGAAATGCAACCCCAGGCCAGGTAAATACCATCCAGCCCAGGAAACTTATTTGTCTGTCATGGTGTTCTGTTGACACGGGGGCCACAAGGCTGCTGACCCTGAATTAACCATTCTTATCCTTCCCCCAGCCCTGCCTGTCTGTCCAAGCTGACCATAGCGCTTGTTGGAAGTAGTAGTACTTAGAACTGATTACAGTTCATTCCATCTCTTTTGCAGGAACTTTTGTTGCATTTGACAAAGTAAATCTGACAATTTATAAGCATGCAAACTTGTATTCAGTGTGAGTGGGGTTTAAGGGGTTGTACATGTCTTATTGTCTTATTGTGTCTGTGTGTGGCATACGGTTACATGAGGATGTACTTCAGCAACCATATCAGGAACCTGGGTTTGAGTTAAAATGGTAGTAAACTTATCAACAGTTTTTAAATGTAAGATGTTTAATTGGTTTCAGTGGAATTGGTGTATTGGTTAAATGGTTAAAAAAAAATCTACACTTATAGTCAAATACAATGCATGCTACACACAGAGAGTGACACACACACACACACACACACACACACACACACACACACACACACACACACACACACATTACTTCGTTTGTGTGTGCATATAATGAAAGCATGCACTCACACTCTCTCTCTCTCACACACACACATATGTACACACACACACACACACACACACACACACACACACACACACACACACACACACACACACACACACACACTTGAAATCAGGAAATGTTTGAGGTCATTACTTCAACATCTGCAACTGTAGAACAAAGACGTGATTTCCATAATATGAATAAATTACTATACAAGTTACAACTTCAAGTAGATGGTCAGCTTTTATTGAGAGGAAACTGAAACTAGTGAAAGTGTACAGGTCAGACTGATATTAGGCTTAGGTTTTCATAAGAAAACACACACACACACACACACACACACACACACACACAGTGACACACACACACACACACACTCACTCTCTCTCTCTCTCTCTCTCTCTCTCCAGCCCTGATGTGGCCCTTTGCGGTCGGCTGGGCTCTAAGCAACATTATCTTCTCTCTCTCTCTCTCTCTCTCTCTCTCTCTCTCTCTCTCTCTCTCTCTCTCTGTTGAAGGAAATGGGATTTGAAACCAGTATAGCATGGAGGGGGGGGGGGGGGGGGGGGGGGGGGGGGGGGGGGGGGGGGGGGGGGGGGGGGTGGGGGGGGGGGGGGGGGATGGATGGACAGGACAGAACACACAAATCTAGTCACAGACAACAGTAGTCTCATTTTGTTATTGATGTTTCTCAGCTTTGTGTGTTATCGTCTTTGTTTGTTTTTTCATCTGTAGATCTCATTTAAGCCACAATATTTGATTTCAACTCAGACTTTATATCTGGGAAATTAAAAAACATTATTTATGTTTAGATCTTTGTGCTACATACGTTAGAAATATTAGCACTTTGCATGTAGTTTGTTTCAAATTTAGTATTCATTGTTTGTGCCATAAAGTCATTAAGCTTGCATGTCTAGAATGGTAATGATATTGACTTTGTTTTGCCAGTTTTTAGTTTGAGTGTAATCTTCCGATTGTATGCCACAGGGAGAAAGTTAGTTCGATGTTTAAGCTCTGGCTGAGCAATAGACTGTAAGTTGTTTTGATCAAGTCTGGATAAACTGACACCCTGATCTATATCTAATGTTGTTCTGCTGGCTAGCACACTTCCTTTCCTTGGACTGGAGAAGTTCATTAAGAAGGGACTGGTCTGCTAGAAGCTGATTAATGTGTGGAAAACAGTACTATCTTCTGCAGGCACTAGAAATGGTAAAGATCTCTGTGCATTTTTTTTTTTAACACAGAACTTTAGCTGCAGTCTTTATTTTTCCCTGCTGCTGCTTCACTCCAAGAATCCAGAGACTCCACAGGCATCCATGCTGTTCTGTCGATTATAGCTTGTCTTTGATGTGACAATGCCATCTAGTCCAAATTGATCTGTTCCTGTAAATGTTTATAATCAGTTTGTTTAAGTCTAATTCACACAATATCCATCTGAGTGTACAGTCCTTTACCATCATCATCACCATCACCATCATCATTATCATCAATATCGTTATCATTGTCATTATCATTATTATTGGTAATTTCCAATTTCTTTTCAGGAACATATTACTGTGTCTCCTTTAAATTTTGTGGGGTTTTGTTGTTGTGGTAGTTTTGTTGTTTTTCTTCAACTGTCTAATCAGTTTTGCCAGGATAGTGGAAGTTGAACTTTTGGAAAATTTTCTTTCCACCAGTATTGCTAAACTATTTAGAGTAGACTCAGCAGAATTTTGTTTTGTTTTGTTTTTGTCTTGTGACCTACACCTGCTTATGAAAAAAAAAACCAAGAAAAGAAAACAGTAACATGCACACACAGATTATCAATTGTTTTGTTTGAAATAGAATTGTTTACTAGTTTGATCTGCCACAGAGAACTGTTCTCTTTTACTCTGTGCAAACCATGACCGTACACTTCATTGCCAAGAAAAGTTATCGCTAGATAGAGGAGGTCTGCCTGAATGTATCTGGTCTCTCCTAGGAACAGTCTAATTTTTTTTTTTTAAATCTTGTCAAGCTTCTTATACTGTTATAGTGGTAAAATCAAGTGGGTGGTGGTCTGTGTGTACAAGCACATAGTACTCGGATAACCTGGTCCAGTATTTTTAAGAACATAAGACACAGCATAATCATGTAAAATTCTTCATACAATATGGTGCCACAACTGTGAACAACCTATGGCTTCCATTTAAACTATCTCTTGTTAAAACTAACCTTTTTACACACCTTTTTTTATACTTGTGATATTGAGGTCAGTTTATGAATCTCTGGAACTTCTTTTCACAAACTTGTAAGTGCATAAATCACTGTTCAGATCAGTTCATAATTATAGGCTTTTTTTGTTATTTGTTTTTTTTTTAGTTTACTTGTTTTGTTTTGTTTGTTTAAACTTCTCAACTTCATGACTGATTGAAATTTTGGAGCACTTATCTAAAATATGAAAGAGAAGTACTTGAAACAGTGACTCTGGGAAGAACAATGCTTTCGCTTTCTGACGAATTATGATGTTGGAAGTTAGACAAAAGATTTTTCCATCACCCACAAACATTGCTGTCTTCTTTAAAATGAGAATGGAGGCCCACACAAACAAGTTAGGTATTAGGCTTTCAAGTCAGTACACCAAATTAACATGAATGTCAGCATGTGTTCTGACATTGTATCTCATTACCAAGTGTATCAAA
>JADBJO010002695.1:227500-255000 GCA_016801955.1 Conus betulinus | reverse complement strand
GCCTTAAACAGATAGTTCCATTCACAATGCCCAAACTGAAAGATCTCATTACTGTTAGTGAAGTATTCATATTTATCTTTAAACATTCTGTTTTACCTCTCATCTCACCTTCTCCTTCAAGGAGAAGTGAGATTACTCCAATGCCACAGGATAGCCCTGTTACAATTCTTACCATAGTTGGCACGGAGCCATCAGAAGCATCAAATGATCTTGAGACAACATAAGGAAAAAGGTCTCAAATTGATACCTCTTCATGCCCGTTTTTGTGTGACTTTGTTTTGATTTCAGCTCCACATCCATGTCCTTGGCGAGTTCATGTCAAAGTGGTTAGAGCTGGCAAATTCATCAGAACTGGTATTGGACAGAACTTTGTCCTCAACAGTCATTCACACAAGAAACACCGGTCATGCAACACACACAGACACCAAGATCTGTGTTGTTTGACTATACAAAAAGGTGGGGGAAAAAAAAAACTGTTTTGTGTCAAGTGCACTTGCCATAAGTTTGATTGTTGCTTTCCAGTGTCTTCCACTAGTTTTATGATTTCTGAAAACAACAAACCTGTTGTTTTATGATTCTGAAAACAACAAACCTATAGTTTTATGATTTCTGAAAACACAGACCTTTGCTTTCACTTGATGTCACTGTGTCAGCTGCTGTCTTATTCAAAGAAAGTTATGGACAATAATGAAATTTCACAATCACTTCCTCAGAGGCAGCCCGTCTCTTTCGGTTTGTTCATGGTGCAGTTGCTGAATTTGATCCCAACCCTCAATCTTCATTGATGTTTCCAGCTAAAGAAGTGCAGGTTTGGCAGCCTCTCAAACTTGTTATTAGAGCCATGGGTCTCTTTCATTTTTTGTGCAAAAAGGACAATGAAGATAATGGTAAAGAGATAATGAAGATACTGGTATGGAGTTGCAATCTGGTCTGACTACAAGATAGTCCTGTACTCTGTGACTCATTTCATAACATACCATAGCTCTACAACAGGTCTGAGATATACTGATACCTGCAGCATTGGTCAGCAAAGTTAAGGAACTTGCTTAGAACTGCATTCATTGAGTGGATGAAATTTTGAATGTGTGATTTCAATCTTCCCATTTTAGCCAATAGCACACTCTAATCTTCAAGGCTGATGCAAGCCAGGGCCAACAAATATCCCAGAAATAAATTTCTGAAATGAGATCCTCATCCATGACTTCCAAGTCTGCAAACCTGTGGCAACAAGTACATAGATAAAGGCAATTCAGAAAGTTTCTGAAATGAAATTTCTTTGCTGCTTGTCAGTGTTAGATACCATTCCCATTTCCATGTTGGAACTTTTTAAGGGACCACAGCCATGCCAGAACTTTACATTGATTTCAAAGTTCATGTATGTTCAGTAATATTGTCACATCACAGATCAGCTCTGCCCTTACTGTTCTATGGTGAATGTGTATGTGTGTGTGTGCAGGTACATGCTTACATCATCAGCCACCTGAAAAAGGAGATGCCCTCCATGTTTGGCAAGGATAACAAGAAGAAGGAGCTGATCAACAAGCTGGGAGAGACCTTTGCCACCATCCAGAGGGAGCATCAGATATCGCCAGGAGACTTCCCTGACCTGAAACGCATGCAGGAGCAGCTGGCCTTCCATGACTTCACCAAGTTCCATGCTATCAGACCCAAGCTGCTGGAGGCAGTGGACAACATGCTGGCCAAAGACATAGCCCGCCTCATGCAGATGATTCCTCATGAAGATGAAAATGCTCCAGAAAATGGAGCCACTGTGCAAGGGGGAGCCTTTGAAGGATACACAGAATCGCCCTTTGGAATTGGCGTGGAGAAGGTGTGGACATGGGTAGAGGGGAGCAAGAATGGGTGGTGGGAAGGGAGAAATATGAATATGATGATGTCTTTGAGAAGTTGAACCCTGTTAATGGCAAGATCTCAGGGGCGGCTGCCAAATCGGAAATGGTCAAATCCAAGTTGCCAAACTCTGTGCTGAGCAAAGTTTGGAAACTGGCCGATGTTGATCGAGATGGCATGCTTGACGCCGAGGAATGGGCTCTGGCCAACCACCTCATCAAGATCAAGCTTGATGGTCATGACCTGCCCACAGAGCTTCCAGAACATCTGATTCCTCCCAGCAAAAAGAATGACTTGGCATGAGTGAAGTGACCCTGTGTTGTGAAGAAAATGACCTTAATTAAAGGGGGGTGGGGGGGGGGGGGGGGGGCATTGTGGCTGACTCATACGCTGGCGGGAGGAGGAGGAGGACAGAGTGCTCAGTATGTGCACTGTGAATGACTGTGTCCAGAGCTGTGCATCATGCCATATTGACACTCTATGCAAGTAGCTGTCAAAACCATCTGGCAAGTCGCAGATGACATCATCATTCAGTAGGACACTCAGCATTACATGTACATGTATATATGGCTTTGATGAATGGTTCCTCCTCCTTGGTGAATGATTCATCCTTGGGCATGCTTAACAGGTGTGGACAGTGTAGAGCAGGTGTGGACAGTGTAGAGCTTGTTTCTTCGGATGATTGCATTTCATGCCACTCTGTAGCCAAATCTGTGCAAAGTATGTTGCATCTTCAGAAAGGATCAGTTTGTAAAACAGCTCCATTATCATTATGTATTGAAGTCTGATACAGCTTTATGTTGTACCTCATTTTTCTTACTATTGGAAGTGAATATTCTTGAACTCAGGACATACTGTTGTCATGCAGCCTTAACTAAAAAGGTAAAGGTTTATTTCTTTTGGTCAGTTTTCAGTCATGTTAAGAACATGAGTTTCTTTCATTTGTTAAAACAGAAAACTGGCAGTTTCGAAAAGTGTGTATTGTAACGGAGTTGCTGTCCGACTAAAGAAAATGAGCGTAGAGCTTTTCAAATTCTGTATTGCATTTTACAATGTCATCTCACATTCTCTGGGTCACAGACACTGTCTTACTGATGATTTTTTTTGAGAATGGAATATGTATGGATGTTAATCAGTGTGGGGCTGCTTTTTGCAGTCAGTGGCTGAGATTTGTCGTTTAGATACAAGGCAAACCGTCATTATGCTGCCTGATATGAAAACCAAATTCCAAGAACCTGTAACACCCAGAGTTTGTTTCTTTTTACACACCCAGAGTTGTTTCTTTTTTCTGTTTGTTTTGCAAATTTTTAAAGATTTTTTTCCCCCAGTACTTTGCCAAGAAAAGTTAGTCCTCGATGTACATACATATTCATTAGCTTTTCAAATTTGAGCAAGTTATTTTTTTCTTCTTTTTTGACTTTATGATTTGACGAAAGATTATTATTTTTTTGAACAATCGTAACTTTTATCCACATTTATTTATCAGTATCATTTTTGGTATTCAGTAATACTATCCACAGTTTTGATTGTATTCTACACAGGAAGCATGACAAGTTTTTAAAAAATTCTTTTCTTTCTCAATTCTTCTGTCAATTTTTGGCGCGCGCGCACACACACACACACACACACACACACACACATACTTGCCTAGACTGTGCATGTACACAGTCAGATGTTACAATGCTTCTGTCAGTATCAACTCAAATCATTGATTGTCCCATATGATCCACAGTGCTCACTGTGACCACAGCATATTGCCCTCAAGGCATGATCACAGCTGCAGGCTTTGTCAGGCACACAGCACATGCTTGAAGTTTGTGTCTGTCCGTAAACATGGTTCACTTTAAGGTTTAACATCACCAGGCTGCCCTGTAACAAATGACAGATGTACACACTTTTTGATGCCATGCAAATATTGTTGACAGTGCAGTCTGCAAGGCAATCTGTCAAAAACGGTTGACATTACAGTCTACAAAGCAATCTGTCAAACGCTGTTAACAGTGCAGTCTACATGGCAATCTGTCAAATGCTGTTGACATTACAGTCTACAAAGCAATCTGTCAAATGCTGTTAAAACAGTGCAGTCTACATGGCAATCTGTTAAATGCTCTTGACCGTGCCGTTTACCTACCAATGCAGTCTGTCCTTAGAGAAAGAAAGTAGCTATCAAAAAGCTGCATCTGAGGCAAGAATAGGAAACTGCTGAGAAATATGGGGATTTGCTTATCTGCGACCCATAGCAGACACAGCATTCTGAGATTTGACAGTAAGACTGCTGATGCTGAAAATAGAGCTAATAGACCTGGTTTTGAACTCGAAATAGTCAGTGAGCTGACTGGTGAAAACATTTCTGTACAAATAAAATCAAGGTGTTTTTTTTTTTTTTTAAACTCTCAGCCCTGACATCGCAACTGCTTGTGTCACTTTTCTAGCCTGGCATGGTTTGGCTATTTCAATGGAAAATTTGGGCTGCTTTACTTAGACTTCATAACTTTGGAATATGAAAGGTGCACACAGCTACAATTTTTTTTTTTTTTTTTTTTTAACCATGTAAATTTGCATTGGGTTTGGAAATATCAGGTGATGCACATTTCTAGAAAAGATTCTTCATATGCTTCTATTTCATACTCTGACATGCTGTATTATTACAGTTATTATAAAATACAAAGTGACAGCATCATAATCAAGTATGTTTTCAGCAAACTATAAATTTATATGGCTTTGTACTTGTAGCGTTACTTGTTAAGAAAGACTTCAATAATTTCATTGAAAAATTGCTACACTGTAAGGTTATTTCATTGGCTGATGGTGTCATAGGAAAAACACTGAGGAAATGGAAAACACACAAAATCATTTGAAACTCATCATTTATTGAAACCAGCACATGATGTAAGAAGAATATAGCTTTAAGATATGTCTCTGCAAGCATTATTATGCAAGGAATAAGAATTCTTTGTGCTAGATTTGAACCGAGATTGATGGCCATTTGCGTTCCTATACACTGGACCAGAGCTCTGATGCCAGGCGGAAAGAGTTAAGGATGCACTCTACATCCATGGTAAAGTTATACACGTTGTAGCCTGGAAACTGTGTGCTATCCTTGCTCTCAAAAACATGCACACCACACACACACACACACACACACACACACACACGTATGCACGCACACACACACACACACACACACACACACACACACACACACACACAAACACACACACACACACACACATATTAATTTCTTGCTGTAGAAATCAGAAGTTCCAATAAATCGAGTAAAGAACATTGGTTGATCGAGTCACTTAAACAACTTCTGTTAAATATTTATTTGTGAGCAGACAAGCTTGTCTGACAGTTTGTCTACAAATTGGCATCCAGTTTGTGAAGGATCAGCTGAACACCACTTGAGAAGCCACCTGAAGAAGAATCTAGAAACTTTTTTTTCATTAAGGGGGAGATGTATATAAACAGATAGATATATTTATCCTATAGATATATAAGTATTTAAATGCAATGTTTTCCAAAGCTACCAAAGGCAAGCAGAAAGAACATGATGGTCTGCAGAATCTGGTGTAATATTTACTCACCAGTTGTCAGCTCCATCACAAAGTCCATTCCACCAGATGTGAAAGTTTGAAGTCAAGGGGAAAGAAAAAGATCTTATATTCTTTTGATTTAATTTTTTCTCTTTTTTTGGTCTGAATCAGTGCATGTAGTCTGAATCGATACAATATTGCTAGACAAATATTGACAGCCTTTTCTTTGAGCAATAGTGAAATGCTCGATGTTCACTACAACTTAACCCCTCTAAAGGAGGGAGATTCTCTCAATGTGATTTTTTCCATAATTTTTGTTTTGTGTTTTCTTGTTGTTTTTTGATGTGTTTCATATCCAAATTCTTTATTATTCTTTTATTTTGTGTATGTTTTTCTAACCTTTACATCTTGCAATAAACCCAACTTATCTATGAAGTTTATTAATGTCTGTCATTTTTTTTTTATTTGTGATGATTGTGTTTACTTTGAAACTTGCTATCAAAAAGCAGAACTGGTATGTGGTTTCAGGACAAAATATATATGCAGACAGATGATTTGGCACCAGTAGATCTGTAAGTTAATACATGCCGAGAAGTTGTGTCCATATGACTGGGTGCACATAAACGCCTACATCATTCAGGAGGAAAACAACACTATCAGTATTCAGGTGCATTTCATATCAACCACAGATGCAGCATATTAAGGAGCATCCATGATGCAGTCCCATATGCTAGGTTGTTTTGCTTGTAGGATTTCTGACATGTTATCAATTTACAGACAGATTTCCATTTTTCGAAGGCTAGTTACATTTTCAAAATTGTTAGGCAAATTTAGACATAAGCAAAGGTGTTTTTTCTTCGTGGATATGAGCATTTTCATATTAATCGCTGAAAGATTTTTGTTGTTGTAATTTTGCCTGACAAGTACCCAGCTAATTGAAATCAAGTTTCACAGTCTTCAGTTTCAGCTGAATGTTTTTAGATGTGGACAATCCTTCCACCTTTGTGTCTCCTTTTTGCAAAGGTGAATGAAAGTTGAATTAAAAGGCTGAAGTTCCACTTTACATTTTCTTAGTGTTAGCTGGACATTTAAGAGTAAATACCATCATAGAGTGTTTGTGTTGCATCGTTTTTGATAATGTTAACTGAATGGAGAAATGAGTTTCAGGCAGAATTAAGGTTGACAGTGCAGGGTCTGTTCAGGGTGGTTACAACATAAAGAATGAAAGAAGCCAAAAAAAAAAAGAGGTCACTGCTTTTATGGAAGCAAAAAAAATGTATATACAACATGTTACATCAATTGTTGATAAAAAAAAAAAAAAAAAAATAGGCCACACTGAATGTGCCAGCCAACTGGCTTCATTGAACACACAGATTCAGAGATTGAACATAGGATCCTGTGTACAATACCTGAATGATATTGTGATCTGTTGGTACTGAATTTTAATAGTTATATATGTGCAAGATATGTGCTTGTCATGTATGTAGCCGATATGGAGGAATTGAATTTTAATATTCATATATGTGTAAGACATGCAGCACCTTTCGCTTGCCATTTATGTAGCCTGAAGTGGTGTATCTCTATGTCTGCATCTACCTGCATGTTTTGTAAGAGAATGTGAAACACTGAAATCTGTCGTCATCTTTGTTCATTTGGCATGTGGGCAGCAATAACTTGCTTCATTATTGAATTCTGTTGTGACTGGATGCGGAATCGGCATACTTTTTGATGTGATATTTGATGTCTTTTGGTTTCTTGTGAGATTAACTGAGCCAAAGCACCCATTGAGTGGGATGATGTATCTTCTTGTATGGTGACCTTAAGGTGTAGGTCGCATTCTGGTCCTTAGACTTTGTGTCAGGTAAATGATCAGTTCTCATGACTCGTGTTGCTGTGTTCTGAATTCTTCCTGCTGTCCTTTCCACACCCCCAGCACAGTGAGTGGTCAGTGTGACACTGTAGTGTGTTTTCCTTGCCCAATGACCATGTGTGTCAAATTAGTACAGTTGTTACATGCCTAGCACAGAGATATGCTGTCAAGTGTAAAATTAGTGGTCCTTTCCATGCCCAGCACAGCGACATACTGTTCAGTGTGAAACTGTTGTCCTTTACATGCCCAGCACAGTGTGGAATTAGTGTCTTGGCCATGCCTAGCACAGTGTCAGAGTGCGCAGTGTGGAACTGATGTCCTTTCCATGCCCGCTACAAACTGGTCAGTGTGGTACTAACTTACATCCTTTCCATTCCCTATACAGGAACAGACTGTTCAGTGTAAAAATCAGTGTTCTGTTTCCAGCACAGTGACAAATCCTTTCCATTCCCCATACAGGAACAGACTGTTCAGTGTAGAATCGACGTCTTATTTCCAGCACAGTAACATGCTGTTCAGTGTGCAGCGAGTATCCCAAGCGTGCTCAGAAATAGTGCCCCTTCTGTGCCCTGCACAGTGATTTTTCAGTGTAGCGTAGTGAAAGTAATTTCTGTAAGTCTGTCCCTGTTGCAGTGCTCCTCTCTCTTCTGCACCTTCTTTGTTCTTCTACGATCATGCGCTCTCTTTTCGTTTCAAACCAATCCCAATAGATCCACTCAAAAAAAAAAAAAAAAAAAAAATTCCCTTTCCCTTATAGCCCATCTTACCCTTTTCTGCTCCATGTTCTTTTAAAGCTAGGCGGAATGTGACCTACAACCAAAGCAAAATGCATTTTCAGCACCATGGTTGATGACGGGGGTCAAAGTTTTTTGTTTTGATTTTTCTTTGTTTTCTGTGTTTGTAGTTTATTGACCGAGCATTACTCTTCTTGTGTTTGAGGTTACTTCACATATCGTCTTATCGAAATCCTGTACCTCAGTGCCAGCCAGGTCCATGTCATGTGATGTTTGGTACCATTAGTATCATTGGTAGTTAGCATATATAGACACACTAAATAAAAAAAAAGATGTTGGGGCCATGTTAATAGTAGTAAAGAACATCCACTGGCTTGCCTTTGAGCAGGTTGGGCAAAAGTGTTCTATGAATCAGTAGTAGAGGGCAAAAGACAAGGTTACAGCTTCCTATAAACTAAAAGCCATTTCCCTAGATTTTGAGGTGTCAGACAGATTGATGGTGATCAGAAACCATGAAATGGGAGTTAATGTTAATATGAATTTTAATGTTTTATCTGGATTGGTGTGTGTGTGTGTATGCATGTGTGTGTGCAACCATTTCCCCCCTCCCCCAGCCAACCTTTTTTTGTTTTTTAAGACAAAAATGTGAGCAACACTTGTTTGCGTTTAATTCAGTTTGATTGTAGTGATTCTAATACTTTTATGACATGTTACACTGTTTGAGAGAAAGGGGGAGGGTTGGTTGGTTTTGGGTTTGGTTTACATTAACATGGTTACAGTGTACTATCATGTCTTGGCTTTTCTGATTTTTTTTTTTTTTGGGAAATGATTCACTTTGAATGTGGGCGGCAGCCAGTTGCCAGTATGGATTTGGTGCTTGTTTTCTTGGGTATTTGTTTAAACAGTTGATTGAGTGAAATTCACTGGGTGACAGTTGCAGAAGGAAAAAAAATGATGTTTAGAACATTTGATGTCAAGGAAGGTGTTGTGCCCTTGCTTTTAATCATTCTCTCATTTTACCTTGCTGTTCATACAACTTTTGTTTTATATTGTATAGGTTTGCTGATGTAATTTGTAGACACATTTGAATGTACATAAGGACACCAAGAAGTTAAGAATGATTACCATCAGCACTAATGAAAATGTCCTGTGGAGAATTTCCAGTGCCAAAGCTCCCCATTGTATTTTCATGGTGTATTGTTTATTTCCACTCACAGCCTAGTGATATGAATTCTTGATTACAGAAAAATCTTACCTGCAATCAGTGTAGAAGGCATTAGAAGCAGAGGACATGCTAGCAAATGACCTTTTTTCTGTTCCAAGAACAGTTTAGTTTTGATGTTTAGCTGTTGTAACAAACTATGGCCTGCAGCACATTGTTCTGCTTTGCCCTGCTCAGCTACCAGGAATATCAGTGATGATGCGACTCTGGGGAAAAGTTTTCCAATATTATTTACCATGTCAAGCACTCCTATCAGATCAGGCAGAGGCTTGACCAATTTTCTGGTGTATAAGTTTTTTATTGCTTCTGTAGGATTATTATTTAACTTGTAGTGAATTTAGAAAATAAGTATGTTTGTAGTGAAATTAGAAAATAAGTACCTTTTATATTGGATATATTAATCATCTTATCTGCACCCTTTTACAAAAAAAAAATGGCCTACAGTTGAAGCACAAGACCCCAGGAACTGGGTTCATTCTGACACAGGTATTCCTGAAAATGAGAAGTGAGACAGATCATGAAGAAACAGAACAACAGCTTTGTGGAAAAGGGTGTTTTGTTTTGTTTTGTTTAATTATTTTATATAAATGTATACAACCTTTGTGATCTTTGACATTATAGAATTCAGGATACTAGCAAGTCAGTGATACACTGTATTTTTTACATACTACATTTAAAGTGTTTTTTTAATCTCTAATTACTTGTAGCAGCATTTTTCATTCAGTGTATGAAGAAAAGACTGGAGGCATTTTTGTTTATTTAGATATTGATTTTATTTATTTTTGTTGAAATTCATGCACTTAAGGTGCATATTCATAGAACTAAAAGATTTGGTTTGCCTCGTTTTACTTAGTTTCCGCCTCCCCCAACCCTCCCTCCCCTAGAGCTAACTTAAGTATCCATGACTGGAACAATCTAGAAATCTAGAAATCATGTGTCCCCCCCCCCCCCCCCCCCCCCCCCCTATCCATGCCCATACTTGTAGAATAATTGGTCTTTGTAGTCAGTTATTGCTCATTCATCATATTAGGGGTAGTCAGAAGTGTCACACTCACAGTAAATCTTACTGTGCGTTACTATCCTATTGAAGCTACAACATGAAACATTTGGTCTTTTCTCTGTTGTGCCTATTATGCACCCTGGGACTTTTGTTTGCCATTCTTATTGTGACTGGGGTAGTTTGTTCTTGTTTCTTTCTTCTTTTTTTTTTTTTTTTTAAAATTGATATTTCCAGCAAAATAGATTAAATGACCTGTTTCTGATAAAACACCATATCTGCTTCACTGAAAAGCAAACTTAAGACATAGTTTTTCAAGTCTCCTAAATCCTATATATCCCTGTCAGATGATAAATCATCAACAAGGGTTGTAATAATCATGAATTTGTCTAAACTAGATATATTCGGGAGGGAAAAATGGATGGATAGATTAAAAAATATATATATAAAATAACATAGAGGAAGGAGTGGGAGGTTGTCAACAAAAGTAAACAACTGAGCATTCCTTCTAAAGTAAAGAGATAAGGTTACCGTTAAAAGAAAATGACTGAGCAATGCTGTCTTAACTCTGGAGTAAGTAAATAAAAAGTGGAGGGAAAGCATGTACGAAAGCAAAAGACTGAGCATTCCTTTCATGATAAGTCTATGGAAGATTCAAGCTGCAGAAGCTGAAATGTCAAGCTTTTCCATTGTTGTCAGCTTGAATGTTGTGGCCTAAAACTAGCACTTGGAAAACTCCTGCTGGGAGCATGATAGATTTTTGGGACGTGAAGCACTTTACCTTACCAAAGGAGGACATGACAGTCTTACTGGAGGCAAGGAGGAGGTTACAGCAAGGACAAATGTATGCTCAGCCAAAGTAACAGGTTTCTTACAAAATATCTTATGTTGACATGAATTCCAGTTATGTTTCAAGGATCCAATATTAATGTAAAAGTGCTTGCCAACATACTTTCAAATTTTGTAATATTGACCTTTGCATATGGAAAAGATAATTCTCTCTCCCTTCCTTGCAAAAAGGAGGGAAGTCTCTCAGAGAAGTAAATATTGATTACATATACCCATTCATTAATGCTTTGTTCTAAAACAGCTGTTCAAAATCATTATCGCAGTTTTGATTTAGCGCCATTTATGTGAACAGAAATCCTACTCCAGCAATAGCTGTTTCTTTTCCATCCTGGCATGTTTCCCTGGTATTAAATTTTTCATTCTTTTTGAAAGATGAATTATGCACAAACAAAAAACGTGGATCAATCAGTTACTATTTTCCTTCTTGTAAAACCGGCTTGAAGTGGACATTAACTGGAATGTTTGTTGTATTAACTACTTAATGAATAGTCCATTTAATAACCTGTGGATGGCATGCAGAGTTTATCTTTGTTGTATCTTCTTCAGACTGTGTTGACTCACTGGTGTCCGCTCAAAGTCCTCTAACATCTATTTATAACATACTCCATGTATAATGTTATATCCCAGCGGCAGAATTCTATTTTGTCACACACAAAAGTTAATTTGTTTTAATGGTGTATATTCCCTGCATGGTCATTGTTAGCTTATACATGAATGAAATGACTTTGTTACTATCCAGTCTTTAACAAGTAAAATATGTGATAGCAAGGGTGTGTGTGTTTACGATGCATCTCCCGAGAATGAGAAGAGCCAAGTCCGCACTGACAAGCTTATTCACTCAGTCTCTCTCTTCCTCTCTCTCACTCACACACCGCTATCTTTATCTCACTCTCAAAAACATTCAGCTTTACTTCTCTGTTTTGCTTAAACACTTATTTACATTCTCAGGACAAATAAATAGCCGATCTGTCTGTCACGCTCTTTCTCTTTGACATGCTTTACTTCTCTGTTTTGCTTAAACACTTATTTCATTCTCAGGACAAATAAATAGCCGATCTGTCTGTCACGCTCTTTCTCTTTGACATGTACACTTTCCCTTTATCATAAATGCATAAACTGTCAAGAATGACTAATAGGACACCTGTTCAATGTAATCACCAACAGGCAGCAAACATGTAATGAACACATAACACTACTCTGTACAGTGATTGCAAGCACAACTGTTGAACATCAACCAACATGAAACCAACTTTGCACATGCATTTACTGTTCTTGTAGCAGCTTACAGTTGTCACGCTCCCTCAGTTTTCAAGGCATGGCTTTTGTTATTAGATTTATTGTAACTTCAGGACTGCAAAAATTTTTATCAGCTAAAAGACCACAAACGTTATTGACAGGAATCTTTTCTTCAACAACTAAGATGAAAAAATCAGAACTAAGAGGAACTGATTCACATCTGAAACATATTTTTCTATTTATATGAAAATCGACTTCCACACATTCAACATGATCTTCATTTTCCTGATTCATATACTTGTGTGCGTGCATGCATGAATACTTCAAACTGCATGTGTGTTGGGTAAGAGCTATGCACCATAGGAGAAGACCAGATAAAAAATCTTTTGTTTACAAGCATAAAAAAAATGCACTGAGGTGCGTTTCTTTCTTCCTTTTTTTTTTTTTTTTTCTCTCTTAAAAACATGCAGTGCAAGAGAGAGAAAGACATATTTTGACTTGACATGACTACATTACCAAACTGTGTGAAAAGAAACATTTGGGTCCGTTTCAAAATTGCCTTTCAATAAAGCCCTGCAGTGATTTTATCAAAAAAAAGTCAATGAAGATAAATGGACCAGATGATTTCACACTACCAAAGAGTTTATATGAAACTGAAAAGCCAGATTTCCTTCATTTAGTCTTCTGAGATCAAGCAAGCACAAATATAGATACCAAAAGACATCTGCTGTCAGCTGACTGTGAAAAGTACAGGGCACTTCTCTATGAACTCAAATCAGATTTTCATCGATGCTCTCTTCATTTTCACCAATTCATTTTCAGCCCATTGTTCAGATTTACTTCAACATGAAACAGAATGAAGTTGAAGGAAACAAATTCTGATAAACCAAAGGTAATATAGCAACAAGGGTAGATATCCCTGGTGTCAGCTGACCATTCTAGAATACCAACGATAGGCTGCAAAAACACAATTTTCACACTGAGCACCGGCAGGATTCTAATACATATAACTGACTAAGAACTCAATGCTGTATATGAACTGACTATATACCCTTCCAAAAATTGGGGGAGGGGGGTTAGGGAGGTGGGGTGAGGGGAATCAGTCATTTGTGAGTTGGTCATTGAATATTAATCACTAGCTATGGGTAACACAGCTTTGCACATTAGTATGATCAAGTCTCATACATTTTCTTCTGCCAGAATTACTTTTAGGTCAGCAAAACAGATGAGTACCTACCACACAATTTTGAGTTTGTATGGCCGAGCTGATTAACTTGTGCAACAGATACTAGACTTCACAGTCATCAATTCTCTACCACAAGGATCTTGTTGCATCATTAAATGTGATGCACATGGGTTAATTCCGTCCCAAAATGACTTTGGTGAGACCAACCTTGCATGTTTGATCGGGAAGTTTTAAATGAGGCTGGACAACAGATTCAAACCTGAATATTCTGATTAGATATATTCCATCTGGACCGACCATCTTACGCCCATTACATTACTGACAATTCCCGTGGGACCCCACCCTATCTGCTGACAGAGCTGATCACACTGGACATGTTAGCATTCCTTCCAGGCACAGCTCTCCCAACAAAGTACATGATCTACTCACTGAACCTCGCAATGGTTAGCACCTGTCTAGTGTGGAAATCAATGTCTTTCAAAAGTGAACACACAGTATGCACCCAGATCCCTATACACAGAGCTGCCTTCTTCTTTATACTGAACAAACATTAAACATCTGTCAGCGCCCACAAATCAAATTCTGGTGTTAAAACACATACGTTTACAGACACAACAATCACAAGAAAACAACACTGAGAAAAAAAAAAAAAGAAATCCTGCAGCTGACATCAGTTCTTCATGTAGGTTTGATTGGTCGTCCACGTCTGGAAAAAAAAGAAAAGAAAAGGAAAATGACAATGTTCTATGCTATGAGAATCTGAAGATTCTAATGGCACATAAGTCAAACCTGTCCTACCAAAGGAAATGTGGAGCATGCTGATGATCCAGATTCATATACAATCCAGATTCTATACCAGTTCAGCAAATCAAATTCCCTTCTTCCCATCCAATAATGAGAACTAAGCACAAAAAAAAAATAAATTCTTATCTAAATCTTTCCCTTTTAATGGTGGCCAGGACCAAAGTTGTGCCCCAAAATGCTGACCCGCAAATCACTGAAAATTGTCCACGTACATACACAGGCTATCTCCTTTACCATGACTGCTACACCAACACTCTTAAAAACACAAAAAATCTAAAGATCACACACACACAGGCACGCCCCACCCACACATATGCACAATGCACACCCCTCTCCCTCCCCCCCTCATTTCTTTCTCTCCTTTCACACAGCACACAGCAAGCACACCCACCGTGACTTTGCGATCTCAGCCACTCCTTTACAGCTGCGACACTCCCAGCGGCCAGATGGTAGACATCGCAGACCCACACAGAACGTGTGGTACCCACGGTCACACCGGTCACAGAACAGCATCTTGTCCTGAACATGAAAAGTGTAGGAATTCTTTTTATCCCTGCTGAAAAACGCGCATGTGCCCAGGGCAGATGCAACTTATGTGCTAAATTCCTTTTCTTCAAAAGAAGACTAATGTATGAAGAAATCTACGCTGAACAAATCTATGTAAGTCTGCTGAATGCATTTTGTCCTTGGCAATGATTTTGCCAACATGGCCTTGTCCATTGTCTTCTTAAGTGTTGTCCATTATATTGAGTTCACTGTCCAACTGCATACCTTCATAAGCATGCATGAAACTAAACAAACATAAATCACATGACTGCTTATGAGGCCAAAAAAAGTTTTCATGTTAAAAGCTTAAAAAAAGCAGGTGCTTGTGATGGCATGCAACACGACAAGTTTCTAGATAAAATCATGTTTGTTTTTGTGCGTGTGTGTGTGAACAGGCGAACTTAACGAGGAAAAAAAAAAAAAGAAATATATAGATAGCACTCGAAGCCCTGTTTGAATAACCCTGCCTGACAACTGAGGGAAACCTGTCTTACAAAACCATATGTAATGCACCTGATCATGCAAATTCAACATGAGAATGAATTAATATCCACAAAATGCTTGAAATTCTTGTTGTAACTGAGTTACACGCACGCGCGCGCACACACACACACACACACACACACACACACACACACACCATCGTGTTCAGCTTTACACACTCTGCGTCTCACCTCATCATAGGGGTCCATGCATTCGACACAGGTCTTACACTCCATACACTGCCAGGGATAGGTGGTCACCACCTGCACCATCTTGTCCGTCAGATCCAAGCATGTAGGTGGGCTAAAACACCACCACACAAAATGGTCACATGTCACACCAGTTACAGAACACACTAAACTGAAGAGAAAATAAAACTGGGGCAGAGACAAAAGAGCCAACAACTGATATCCCTAAAACCCCATTCTCACCCCCCTCCCCCCTTCCATCATCCCTCTCTTGTCTTACAAGATGTGCAAAGCTGCACTTTCTTTAAGCAGGTCTACACCATGCACACAAACACCTGTATATCCACCTGTCCCTTTCATATGGTTACTAAGAGTACAAGAACTAACAATAACGTAACCTCCACAGTTTTACACACATGCGATGTTATCAACTGTCAAACTGAACAACTGATCACTCATTTATGCATCATCTACCAGCAGTGATCCTTAAGCTGGCGCTGTATATCCACTGGTAATTATTGGAAACTCAACGGTAATTATCAGAACATCTTCAGGGTTTCCAGTTCAATACATTCCAACCATCTGCCAATCCATCTTAAAATAATAGTAAAACAGTATATATGCTAACCTTCCTGGATGCAAGTAAACAGCCCATAGGTCCATCCTACTCAAATGGGACACATTTACCAAACATTGTGAAAATGGTATTTATACGAATTCTACTCAAATAGTCAAAATGTTAACTTTCAGAATAGCTCCACAAAATCTGCCAACCTTCCTAAGGATGTTTTTACCTATCTTTCCACACTCAGAACATTTGATCATCTTGGTCTCCACTCTCTTGTATTTCAGGAACAGCACAGCATCTTGCAGATACGACACTTGTCTTTGTCTTCATCCTCCTCCACCTGAAAAAAAAAATTTCTTAAGAATCTAAATGATCTATTCTGTGCATCTAAAAAGGTACTGCTAAATAACAAAGGGTTAGCGTCGTCGGAGAAAGGTCGTGAGTTCAAATCCCATCAGTGGTTAGCGCGTTAGCGTCGCCCTCCGGCTGGGAGGTCGTGAGTTCAAATCCCATCAGAGTCATGTGGGTTTTCTGTCCCGACCGGCTCCTACCCAGAGTTGAGTTTGCTGCAGACTCAGTTGGGAAGAATGGGACCACACAGTCGAGTTTCATCCACTTAATGGATGCGTCTCTGAGAGTGTTGCTCAAATTTCTGATCAACACTGCAGGCGCCTGTGTATCTCTTGGGCCTGGTTGACACCGGGATATATTATGAAAGGAAGCGTAGAGTACAGCCCTGTCATTTAGTCTCAGACCGAAATGGAAATCCGTAGCATCATCTTCATCATCCTCATTCTCATCGATCAGCATTATATAAAAAAAAAAAAAATTAAAAAAAAAAAAAAAGTCTCAAATTCTGTGGCCCTTCATGCCCTGCTCTCATGGTGACCTCAATTTCGATGTCCTCTCCACGTCTGTGGCCTTAGTTTTTGTTCCGTCGGGGTCACCGGTATCAGAGGGTCCATGGGGGCTGTCGTTGAACAGACGTGGTGGCGCCCTCCGGGGGAAGAGCTCACTCACGCCGGCTTTGCGACTAAGCAATTATTGTCATCAGTAGGGGGCTTAGTAGGTGGTGTCCTGCGTATGTTAGATCAGAACAGGTGCCACTGAACACCACCGAAGTGACTCGGCAGCAGTGCAGTGTCTCCTCCGTGGGTTGCCTCTTGACGACTTGACATTGACTGCTCCCTGTGGATTGCCGGCGCTGGGGCTACAGTGGGACCAGCCGGGCTGTGGCTGTGGACGGGGTGTCGGAATGAGCGGCGTGGGTGCACTGCCTCTGAGATGGCGCAGAAGTTGGGACAGCAAAAAAAAAAAAAAAAAAAAAAAAAAAAAAGGTCTGAGAAATGACGATGTAGTAAGCCTGTTTGAACGATGGTACGCACACAAAAATATGAACAAACATGTTAAACTAACATGCAACCTTTCTGGCAATGATTAAGTCATCTGATGGACTCACAGCCTATGACTGTTTCAGGCATAAAACAATGGATGATGAGTCACTCTGAAGTCTGTACCATTCATAGTTTTGACAGATGTCATCAACACAGCACTTAAAACTGAACAAACAAAATTAAAAAAAAAAAGACAGGTGAAATTTGGTCATGTGAAAAACCTATGCCATGGCCTGAGCATGAACAGTTTATGTTCTTCAAATCTGAAAAAAAAAAGTTGAAATTTAATCGTTATTCACTCAAGTTTCCAATGCATGTGATTACTGAATGAAAAACCAATCTTGCTCTTGAGTGTCTTTGAAACCAGTCCACTGCCCATCTACTTTAAAAAACTATTTTATTGACCCGCTTCAATGGAAATGTCTTTCTTTTCTTAACATTTTGAGACAGAAAAAAAAGAGAAGAAATCTTTCATTTAATGAAAATCTTCTTCTATGGCAGGCAAAAAAAAAAAAAGGAAAAAGAAAATATTCAAAATGTTTATTTCTCAATGGTCAATCAAATACACAACAGAAACACAGGATGAACATCCTCACATCCTAGTACCAAACCCACCTTCTCTTTGCTGGGGGCAGGAGAGGCAGGCTGCACTGCAGGGGAAGTGGGGAACCAATGGGGTGGAAGCAGTCCCAGACGTCTCCTTCTCCTCCACGTTGGTCTCCAGCTTCCGCTTGCCTTTCAGCACTTTGCCCGGCGACTTAGCGGGGGTCTTGGCAGGGGTCTTGCTCACCTTCTTCCCAGTCTTCTTGCCTGGGGTCACAGCAGGTTCAGCCGGGGTGGCAGGGACAGCAGCTGGCTGACTGGTGTCTGCGCTGTTTCCTTTGGCGGTGGCTGCAGCAGCAGCAGCAGCAGCAGCCGTGTTTCTGAATCGCTGCTGCCACTGCCACTGCCGCTACTGTCTGATGACGACCCGCTCTTATCCTGAACAGATATCCTGCTCTTTACGGCCATTGCATGTCTTTTTTTTTTTAAAGGTCAGTCATAAAAACCATTTACATCTCTTTCTGTGGGATTGTCTTCATAAATAATTCAGAATACTTTTAGCTTCTATCTATCTTCCCAATCCTTTCCCTCAGCCCTATACACCTTTCTACAAGTAAGAAAAGAAATAAAGGAAATCTTAAATGAGGCAGGGCAGGGCACAGGAAACAGTAAACAACTATCAAATAGGGTAACTCTTGCTCCTATGATGAAATACTTATATGCCAGTAACTCCTAACGAATGCTGCTTTGAAAACCAAATGACCTTGCAAAAATGACAACACAGAGCACAGAGAACAAACAAGGAGACATTCCCAGTCAGGTCATGGTGATTCTGAGTACTGTGTGTTTGTTCTTGCCAAGTCTAGCTGGAGTTACGTCAATTGTGAACAGCTAGTGCATTGCATGAGCGAGAAAAACAAAAGAATTGTGTGAGTGCTTCCACAGCATGCATACTGAGGCTAGGGTCACAAAGGGAGACAAGAGTTCACTGCCCTGCTAAACTACTCTTGGAAACCAGTTCCTTGACATCAGGCAAGACTCAGCTCATAGCCAAAGAACATGGACAGTGTACAAACTCAGGTGATCAACAACACCATACTGTCATTTGCCAGCATTCACAGCATCAGGAAAGCTCTGAGACCATCAACATACATGCTAATATGTCAAAAACTGAAGCAATGTTTAGCTTACCGAAGTACAAACGACCCCCAAATTACTGATGTTTAATTTTTACCACATAAAGAACATTAGTAAGGTTTTTCTCATGCTTCCAGGCTGTGAATTAAAGATGAAAGGAAAAATATTTCCACACAGCTGTTATCATGAATAGGCATCTAAATAAATGAACTGGTATTCAAAAATTCATTAAAAAAAAAAAAAAAAAAAAAACTTGAGCAGCACATCAATGAAGCAATACAGCTATGACAGCAACCTAGAAATCACCAGAAGAAACAAAAGGAAGCCTACAGACGTAGCCACCCCTTACCTCACTGCTGTCATCAGAGGATTCACCACTGCCTGCAGGCTTGGCCAGAGTGTTGGACATTTTCTGGGGAGGGTCGTACAGAGCAGTGTTCAGAGGGAATAGCGCAGTTCATCACTTGTGTAGCTGAGACACACAGACAGCGACCATGAGGAGATAAATTGTATGTGAACTAATGATAATATTCAAAGTAATGATAATAACAGTAATAATAACACACATGCTTTGTTCTTGCATTTCTCTACCAAAAGACTTGTTGCATTCACGAAACTGCACACGTTTCTGCTCTTTTCAATGACTTCTGAACTGTCCACCGAGTTCAGCATTTACTGATTGAATCTCAGAAGATATATCACTTCATTTCTAAAGAAATGTAAACATCCACTAAAAACAAGATTTGTTCTTAGCGTCACTCAGCTTGTCTTATTTTGGGACATACATGCCTACGTAATGCCATGCCACTAGTTCACTCTGTTGTGGTGCTTATAATGAGAACTGAGGTATTCAAGTTGTCCTCAGAAAACTTTTTTTTTTTCCCTGAAGTATCTCCTCAAAATCTGCCATGGATGTGCAGCTGAACAGCTGAGTGGCAAAGTTGCAAAACAAATGGGACATGTCGACCCCTTCTTATCAGCACTGACCTGCAGTAGTGATCCTGGAACTGCCCAGGATGAGGGCCACAGGGTAGGCACTGGGCTTGGTGCATTCAGGAGGCAGCTTCTTATACCGTCCCTCTGGGTACTGGATCATCTACAACAGCAAGGCTGGGATACTTCAACTGTAGAATGCAACATGAGCGGCAACCAACATAACCACGTAACTACAAAATGGAATCGGTTTGCTCTGACTTGCATATGTATTGTCTACGACATCACCTTTGAACTGGATCACGAATATACAACAGAATTCTTTCTCAACCTCACACATTATTGGCTCCTCTACTACCTCGCCCTCCTCACCCCTTACCACAGGAAAGCCAGCATGCTTCAACCGTAATATGCTACATGAGCAGCAATACCAGTACTTGTACCAGAGCCTGTGATCTATCCTTGTATTACCGGTCTGCTGATCCAGCAGTATGGTATACCCCTACAGTACAGACGATACTGATACAACTGGTAAGTAATACAGTTATTTCCGGTGGTGAAGTTTAAACAGGGGGAGGACTTAACAATGTTGCTTCTGAACTCAACTGTAGTGCTTTTGCTTGTAAACAAATGCATGTTTGTTTTATCATCATCACTCTGGATTTTCTATTTTTCCCTTTTTTTCTTCTTTCTTGCAGAGGACATTTAAGGTATGATCCACTTGTGTGTTCAAATTGGAGGCTGATCTGTCTCAGTGCTATATCAGTATCTGGTATTAGTATGAGAGTAAGCTACTGTCATTGTTTGCTTTCTTTATATTGGCAAACAAGCATGGCAGCTAGCAATGTATGCAGGTTATGATAAATGGATTCAATTTTTTGTGATTGAACACATTACCATCTTTAGACATTACCATGTAAAATGACCGAATAATACAGGATTACAACAAACACTATTACCAAGCAGACAGAATCAGATTCCTGCAAATTATAATTGAAACATGAAAAATATTTCAAAAACAGACAGCAAACAAACAAAACATGGACTGATAATACTTAACAATGAATACAAACATTTTCAGCAATAAAATGTATACATCACTAAACTTGTTCCAGATATTTCCACATGCCAAAGCCCCCCAAACATCTCCATGAGTACAGCCTATGTGCATCTCGCAAATGAGATATGGCAGATGCCTGTGTGTGTGTGCAAGCTTGTATACATAAAAAAAAAAACCCACGCCTGTGTGAAAAATCCCAGCTTTGTGTCTGGCATTTCAGTGCTGACAAGGAGTCACTCACAAATGTCTGCAGGTCAAAGAAGGCCAGGCGTTCCTCTCTCTTCTCTCGTAGCAAGTGACGGTTGTACTCTGCTGCTGACTTGGCCGCCTTCTTCATGTAGTCTGCCATCTTGCTCTTCTCAAGCTTGGGCTGAGCCTGCAGAGACGGTCAACATGAATGCTTAACGTCCTTTTTCCCCGGCACGTTGTCAGGATGGTCACCAAAACGAATTTGACTTTTCTGACTTAGGATCTCATCACTCTGCTCCCCAGGAGCACTGTGTAAAGAAGAGGACTGATCACAACACCTCTGCTCTGAAGTACGCGACTGAGGAGAGAGAACAGGTTAAGACTCTGACTCTCCAAACATCTACCATAGCATCTCTTTCATCTAGCGTTTTGACATGATAACATGTGAACAAGATATTATCACACTGACAGCAAAAATATGAAATACACAGTGGAACATCACAATATTTATAAAATACTTATCAAAAGGTATAGTCAACTCATTTTAACCAAAGTACATACACATAAAAATCATGTAATACACCTTGTACAAACAAAACATTATTTAGGGTAGCCCTTGAAGACGTCAACACAAAGCGTTTACAGTAAATAAAACCCAAAATGTAAATAGTAATGACCTTCAATCAGAATGCAAGCCACATTTAATCAATTGTTGATTTTCAACAGAAAATAACACGATAATATTTCTTGATACTTACATGATGAACAAAATAATAACTGAGGAAAACAGTGCACACAAACAATTCTTCTTCATGGAAACAATGCCTCTGGAAAGACTTATAGAGAAAAAAATGGGAGGGGACTGGGGGGGGGGGGGGGGGGGGGGGGGGGGGATTGGGAGAAACATGACAAGAAAGTACATGAAATGAAATAAGTACATAAATACTGAGTCATCAATAGAATGAGGGAATTTTTCAGCCTATGCTTGAGGATCCGAAAGGGATATAAAGGAGGTAAAAATGTGTGAGCAGCCAAGGTGGTCAGTTACACTACTGAGTGTCCCAAGCATTGTCAGTACCACCAGAGCTGACAACAGCTAAGGATCCTATGTCACAGCCCTCACCTGGATCTCTCAAGACATGCCATCTCCTACAGGTTGACCACTTCAGTACTTCTTAATGTTGGATGCCCTTATGACATGAGTCAGGCATTCTGAGGTTTTTTTGTTTTTTTTTTGTCTTTTTTTTCACATTACTTCCATGTGCCCCACTCCAGCTCCCTGTTAAAAAATCGCACCCCTACTTGTCCCTTCACAGCCTTGACACCTGCAATCAGCAAGGAGCAATCAATGTCGTGTCATCACAGGGCTACCCGCCAGAGGATACACTGCACTGCTGAGAAGTCACCTTGGTTGTGTGTTCAGTGGCACCTCTTCTCATCCAATATAGGCAGGACACCACCAACTAAGCTCCCTACGGATGACAGTAATCACCTGGTAAGTACTCCCCTCAAGAGGGCACTACCATATCTATCCAAAGACAGTCTATCCAAAGACACCTCCCGAACACTTGTGACCTTGACAAGACCTCACCAATGGAACGGGCCTGGACAGGAAATTAAAACTGAGGTCTCCATGAGCACAGGGCATGAAAGGGTCACGTAATTCACGTTTTTTTTTAATGCTGATCAGTGAGGGTAAGGTTAATGAAGATGACAGAATTCCAGTTTAGTCTGAGACTACAAGACGGAGCTGTACCCTACACTTAATTACATTACACACAGTGGCATCAACCAGGCTGAAGAGATACAAACACATGCAGTGCTGGTCAGGAAACAGAAGCAACATTGTCAGAGACACAGCCAACAGGTGGGTAAAGTCTGACTGTGTGGTTCCAGTCTAACCACAGAAAACTACATTCTGAATGGGCACCAGTTGGGGCTGAAAAATCCTGCAAGTTATGGTTCAGATGGGAATTAAACCATGAACTCCCAGCTCACAATATGAGATACTGAACACTGCGCCATGGTGTCTTAATGACCGTTTTGTCTTACTTTCTATCTCATCTCAGTCCCATTATTTCCCACATCACTCATTCCAGCTCTTCCCAAACACAGCCACATCCACCCTTATCCTGTCAAAGCCAGAGTACCAGCTTATATATGAAGCAAGCAATATAAAGTTATCTTGACAGGTAAATGCCCATGATAATGAGGATACCTGATTGTTTACTAGTTCCAATCACAGGTGTTCATCATGAAAATCTCCTACCTATATTGTTTCATAGTTCCAATCACAGGTGTTCATCAGTTCATGCTAAAAATCTCCTACCTATACTCTGCGACATAAGCATAGTCTTCTCACTCTCTTTACATAAAACTGTCAAGCACTAACAGTGCATACAAACACGTTTCTGGCAAAGTCAGGTAAAAATCAGTCAGAAATAACACTACCACTATGTGAGGCAAGACGTGTTCCTGCCAGCAAAAATCCCACCTGCTTCAGGGAAATTCTAAACCTCAACCCAAGAAGTCATTATCTTTCTGATTCCTCTTTACCAAAACTGCTTGATTCTTAAAATTCGTTCAACTGGTGCAGTCATAAAGAAACAGCAACTTGCTGATCTTGTTTAAAGTCATAACACTACATGACTTTATACATCAAAATGTCTCTGAATATCCTAAGACAGGTTAACCTAATCCCAATTCACATGTAACACATCATCTACTAATTGTCATGAAATCAGAACAGCTGCAAACCCTCTGAAGTCAAAATACAGGAATCAGGGGATGAAGGGAGTGGGGGGCGGGTGAGGTGGGGTCAGTTTGGCTTTGGACTGAAAGCATTGTGACCCCTTACTGATTCAGCAGATGAATGCAGGTCTTTCTACTCCATGTAACTGCCAACATTCGCATAACATTATTTGGGCTGTATTTTGCAATATAAAAAAAATGACCCTGTATACACCACATTTTTAAAAACAGAATCTTGAAATTATAGATTTTTTTACATCAAATTTTGGAAGTCATGGACGATTTTCTAAACAGGGAAATTCTAGAAAAATTCAGGCGGGTTGCAGCTATGGGGGGTCAGCATACCAAGAACCCATCTCAAGCTGGCAGTGACTCCTTCCAGACACACAAACATATCAACTGGATTGAAATCACTGGACACAGGATGTAAAGTGCAGCTGACATTCATAAACACACTCACCACTTCATATTCTTTATGCTTGTCACTTATCTTCTGTTTCTCTCTCTCGTGCAGAAGAGTGGCATACTCCTGTCCAGCCAAAAGAAGAAGCCACATAAAAAATGCACAAAGAAAATTATCTCACACACACACACACACACACACACACACACACACACACATGCAAATCTAAAACTACTTTAGTAATGAACATGAAGAATATGTGAAAAAGAAAAAAAAAAGTGAAATAAAATTACATCTAAAATACTTACTGAAAAATGAAAAAGAAAACAAAAAAATTTATAGAAAAGAAAGAACAAACAAAGAGATGGGGTAGAAGAAATCTTTTTTTGTAAATCTCTTTAAACACTAAAACAGTACTTATTCAGCAATAGTGGTATACAAGGTTGACATGACGTGACTACTTATGTGAAAGAAACCCACTCCTAAAAGTGAAAATCTTAACACCACAAAGACAAAATCAAAACTGCTCACACCATTACCAATGTAAAGTCTCACCTAGTAGCCAAACCCATCAAATACCATCTTCAAGTTCAACAGCACATTTGTAACTGTTAGCAGGATGAAAAAAAGGATAAACTTATGAATATTTCTCAATTCTGTTAAAATTAAACTGTTCATGATGACATGTAATCGTGAGAACAGGAAAGATTGCAGTTGTACATAGACATTCTCTCTCTCTCTCTCTCTCTCTCTCTCTCTCTCACACACACACACACACACACACACACACACACACACACACACACACACAGAGTTTACAGACAGGGGAACTAACTCACATGGTATTTATCAGGGTAGTCCTTCATCATCAGGTCATACACCTCCTCACTCCTGATGGCCGTCAGACCTGCCATACAGACACAACACAAAGCTGTGTGCATTTTTTTTTTCCACTATTATTTGAAGCCCAGACACTTGCAAAGAGCTATATCAGGTCTGAAATCACTTGAAAACAACAACAAAAAATTATCATCACAATCTTTATCTAACATACATCAGTGGATCACTTGGTTGATGATGATAAGGTTCAAATATCTTTTAAAACATTTACAACAAGAAAACAGGTTGCTGGATAGAAGGAGGAAGATAGGGCATGGGTATGCTTTTAGCAAGAAAAACTTATCTACAGAAGTAAGTTCACTCACCTAAAACTTGTTGATGGGGGAAAAGAGAGATAGTAGGTGTGTGTATATTATGTGTGTGTGTGTGTGTGTGTGTGTGTGTGTGTGTGTGTGTGAGAGAGAGAGAGAGAGTGAGAGTGTTTAAGTGTGTGTGTGTGTGTGTGTGCGTGTGCATGTGTGTGTTGCGTGTGTGCACGCGCGCATGTGTGTTTGCGCGCATGTGTGTTCGCGCGCATGTGCATGTGTGTTTCCTTCTCTTCTTGGAGGGTGAGGTGGGTGTCACAACTAAACTGTTTCCTCTTTAATGCACCCAAAAGCATTTATCAGGTTTCATACATTTGAAATTTGTTATCCATTTGCTGGTTCCATTTCTCTTGCCAGAGGTTCGGATGAAACTCTTATGTCAGTAGTCAAAATGCCTGAAGCAACAAAAGATGTTACATTTTAACTTAAATGAAGTTCCAAATAAAATCTGTTTAACTGCCAAAATTTCAACTGATAACGACATTGCCCTTGCTTAACAAAAGATTCACTTGCAGTGTTTCACCAAATTTCACAAGTTCATCATCTATTTTTCTGCTTTAGTATATGGAAAGAATAATAAATTATGACTTCTAACTCACTTTGTTGAGACAGATCAGAGATAATATAAACTTGCACTGCCTCTGAGGCAACTGTTCCCATTATGTGTAGACCTCAGAGTGATCATCATTAAACTTGTTTAGTCTAGTCTCATTGCGTACATTCAATTTTCAATAATTATCATTATTCCTTGCTCTAATCCAACAGGCCTCATTAGTGAGAACTTTTCCAACTTCCATTTTGCACTATCATCTCTTTTGTTTTTCATCTTTCACTACGCCTACTTCCAAAATCCTTCACCCCACACACCCCCCATGAACAAAAACAGCAGGTCGTGACAAAACCACCGGGGACAAGACAAGACACCACACTGCTACGTCCTACACAAGCAGAAACCCAGACTCCCTAACTAAGGCACCTCAGAACCCGATATACCACACACAGACCCCCCTCCTCCTACCCCCCAAATCAGTCTCAGGCTCTGCGACAAACACACCATCACAACACGCCACCCTCTCTGAGAGGTGTGCATCTCCCAGTGGCTGTCTCTTCCCAGTCCGCAACTTCACACCTCAGTTTCACCTTCTTACCTGTCTCTTTCTGCCCGACCCCTGCAGAGTTCAAACCCTCTTTTACCTGCCAGACTTAATTAGCCCCATGTCTCGAATGTCGCCCCCATCCCCAGAAGACTCCCAGCAAGGGCGCAAGATCCAGACTAATTAGGGGCCCCTCCCTGTGTGTGAAGACTTTAACGCCGGAAGGCAAAAGGCCCACATGGACAGGCAGGGGGGAGACAGAGGGAAACAGAGGCAAAAAAGGGGGAGTGGAAGGAGACAAGGAAGGTATAAGCCACAATGGGTAGGAACGGGAGGGAGGCGACAGCTTGAGGAGGGAGGAAAGTGTGAACCAGGATCAGAGAGCAGCGGCAACGAGGGACAATCACTGGCCATCCCTCTCCTTTTCTGTGGACTTCCTGCTGACGGGAGGGAATCTGTTTTTTGTTGCCTGAAGGGACATCGGCTGATGAGCCCAGCAGGGGGTTGGCCCAAACCTGTCAACCTCTTTGTTTGGCTGTTCAGAGGGGTGTAAAATCTTTTCCTGCTAAATTATCAATGTGAAGCTTAGCTGAAGGTTCAGCTGAGGATCATAATATTTCTTTTATGTAGAGTGTACGGAAAGAGAGAAAGTGAAAGAGCAAGACAGGAACAGGGACAGAGACAGAGACTGAAAGAGTGACACACACACAGACAGAGAGAA
>JADBJO010002695.1:197500-222500 GCA_016801955.1 Conus betulinus | reverse complement strand
ACACACACACTCTCTCTCTCTCTCTCTCTCTCTCTAACACAACAAAGTGATAATTAATTTTTTCCATTACATTTACCTAGTTGATATCAACCCCATAAAGTAACAATAGCAACAACATATATTAGCACAAAATAAAAACAACTAAATTTACTGATGTATATCTGCAAAGTAACATTTACCAAAAGTTAACAACATTCACCAACTTCATACCACAAATAAACATCATTTACAGATTTCAAAAAGTCTTTTTAAGGCTCCACAAAAAATCACCAAGACAAAACACCATGCGGTTTGACCACTTAGGTCTTCCTCAGGCAAGATACACAACACTCAGGACAATGAAAATGAATGACCAATCACCTACCTTCATCCAATTCGGTGCAAGATGGGCGCTGAATGAAAACGAGCAACATTTACAGACTCAGCATCAAAACAACTGAGGACAAAACAAAGACAGGAAAAAACTCATGCAATACCACTTACCAAGGTCACTCTGAGTTTCTGTCACCACACCTTTCTCCCTGAGGAACTCTTTCTCAAGTTTGTCGCAAGTTCTCCGAGTCAGGTCTGAAAACAGTGATTCACGAAACACACAGTCTGTCACAAATCATGTTGGATGTGCAAAGCTACCAGTTTTAAGCAAAACTTAGAAATTTCTGTTCAGTCATGGTGAGGTTGTACCCCCAATTCTGAAGTCATGGTGATGGTCGTCAGCAAGCACAGCCCCCACTCCTTCTCCCTCATCTCTTCCGCTTTGGCCCCCTCCCTTCCATTATTTAACCCTTTCATCACCAGTGTATTGAAAATGCCATGGCATCTATGGTCAACATTTGCACCATTACTCCTGTTTCAGAAAACCTGGCTGGGGGGACCAACAAACTGCTGTTTCTGATCTTTACTACTAGAGAGTACTGTTCGACCATATGTAGAGTGTCAGTGTGTCTTTTCCTGCTGTTTATGCCCTTATCAGACCCAGTGCCTTAACAAAGGCAGAGAGAGAACCCATTTTGATTGGTAGCAGAGAAAGTGAGATGACATACTTGAACCAAATATAGCGCAGTGGTCTGTATTTTCTAAATAATGTCACCCTCACTCTCACTCTCCAGTTAAGGTTTGGTAACTCCTGCAAGACAATGACAGACATCCCATAAGACGGGAACAGCGTTCATTTGGATAGTTGCTGCAGCTCACGCATAGCTTAAAAGCAGTTTGTCTGTCCCCCTTATCACAAGTATTTCCTGAACACAGTCTATTCAAATGATACTACTACAGTAAGACTGACATAGGGAGAACAACAGACAGCCATTTCCAGAGTTAAAACTAGGAACATTTTTCATCTTATACTTTAAGTCTTTACAGGACTGCTTCAAGAATGAAGGTTCAAGCGTTTTGGGAACAGGGAGTAAGCAGCTGCACTAGACAGTAAATCTCTGAAGACTTGTTGCGAAAAGATTAAAGGAAGAAAACAAGTACGTATGCATATAGAATACTGTATTCAGATTAGGATTCCTGGATTAGCAACAAACTAGTGTGTGTGTGTGTGTGTGTGTGTGTATGTGTAGACTTCTTAAAGGACCACAGCTTGCTGTATGAAGCATTTAATGCTTCAACTGTGTGTTTATGTTGGGAGAGGGATAATGGGGTAGAGAACATGTATGATCCACTAATCCCTTTATGTATACAGAGGTGTAAGGAGTGAGAGGTGAAGGGAAGAAAGTGCACTTGTGTGTGTGAGTATTGGGAGGAGGGGGGGGGGGGGGGGTGAGGGGCCACATTCATCACTGAGTAGAAAGAAGATGGGTGGGGCAGAGGGTGAGGGGTTGCCCGTTTGTCCACTCTGGTCTTCTTCTTCTTTTTCTTTTTTTTCAATTCTTCACTGCATCTAATGTGACAGCACCATGGCTGATTCAAGGACTTTCTGAGGGATGGGCAGATACACAGGTCAGATTGTAACTGTTGATTAATGAATGTTCATGTGCTGGTGCAGAACTTGCATTTCAGCCACTGAATAGGAGTACAAATGCTCCTTTCAGCGCCGACAAAAACTTCAAGTAAACTATAGATATAGCCCTGTCCCCCATACTTGATCACACCTTCTCCCTTGAGTGCATGTGTGTCCAAAAGCCAATCCCAGTGGGGGTGTAGGTTTGAACACTGACCAGTATTGGACTGCCACCATCTTTAATTCACTGATGTCTCTCTCTCTCTCTCTCTCTCTCTCTCTCTCTCTCTCTCTGCTACAACATGTTCTTTCTGTTCAGGCAATGGATAAGATAAGAACATAATACATGAGTCAAGATAGGCAGACTGCCCCTAATTTTTCTTTTTTCCTCTTCATACTAGTATAACAATATTGCAGAAAACAGTTATTTTGTACAAAGGTTCCTGCAAATTGTTACTGCAATGACATGTTTGTTTTTCATCTTCACCCATCATATGACTCCACAAAAGAATCAATGATGGCATCTCTTAACAAGCACGATCAATATCCATCCACCCATCCCCATATTCCCATGACAATGAGTACCTATGTCTTTTATTGAGGTTACATGAGCTGTACAATGCCACTTCCAAGAAATGGTATGGAAGTTTAAACAAAATGTGAGGAAAAGCAGAGGGCACGCTCTGAATGGGGTTACAAAGTAAATGTGTAAAACCAAAACAACAATGTAGGGTTGGTCCTTTTTCAGAATTTTCTCATCTACACACTGTCCTTCCCTCGCCTGTTCAAAATAACATCAACAGCAATGAATCCTGATGACCCTAACAGTCTTTCTGCCTGTGGCCGAAAGCCAATTCTTTATCTATTAGTTAATGATGTCACAGACTTTTAAACATTTCACTTGAATTTGATCAAAGTTATGTGCATAAGCAATATTTACACACACCAATCAATGCCACATTTTGTAGGGGTATGGGGGGGAAAGCAATCCCTACTGACTGTACACTTACCTGGATATTTGCGTTTGAAGGACAGAACACCCAGGTACTCGCTTATCTGTTCTTGAAGCAGATACCACTCTCCTCCGTCCTGTGGCCACTGGTATTCAAACACACGTTCCGCAGGGAAGGGCTGCAATCTGCACATACCAGATTTATCATCACATCAATTATCATTCTTCTGAGAATGAATCATTCGCTAGTTTCCATAACGCCATGAACATTGTGCAAAAAGGGCCTGCAAGTAGTAACCTACAACACTACCCAAGATTTCTTGATATTGGTCTGTGTGCCTACAAATACACATGTCAAATCACGCACTGAATCATCAACTGCTTTGTGGATTTGTAATTTACTCTTTATGAATTTTTTTTTTTATCAACATCATCATAAAATCAATAATGTTATCGGACAAAATTTTTTTGCAACGCATTTTTCAACTTTGCACCAACCCAGTCCATTCAACTTTAAGCATGTACCTGTTCCTCTTCAGGAGCAGGGAAGATACAGAAGCAAAGGAGAGGAGATAAGGGTCAATAACCACCCTAGAAAATTTGAAAGCTTTAAAACTACTTCAATGACTGCTTTCATTATGAGAATATCTCTGTCATACTATCACTCACAGCAGACTTCAACTTGCTCAACATTTTCAAAAGCTGTACTTACCCATCCTCAATTTCATTCTTCGAATCTTGAATATCAGAAATACTGCTTCTCCTGGCGCGTTTGGGACGAGATGGTTTTTTCCACCATGGAGTTGGACTGTGACGATTCATCCACAAAGCTGAAGTTAGAGTTCTCTCCCTCCAGCAGTGATTTGGTTCCCATGACAGGCATGCTGCTGTTGGCATTTTCTCCAAAAGGAACTACCGCACACTGGGACCTTCACTTCATAAAAATCTTCAGACTCATCCAGTCCGCCACTCAGCACAGAGTCTAGGTTTGACAAAAGTTTGGAATCTTCCGACATTACAGAGTCCACATTTGGTACCAGCTTGGAATCATCCGACATCACCGAGTCCATGTTAGATGCCAGTTTGGGATTCTTCGGACACAACTGAGTCCACATGAGATAACAACTTACAACCCTCCGTCATGATAGAGCCCACACTGGTGTGCAGGTATGGAATCTTCATTCATAACAACATCCGCATCTAATGCCTGTCTCGAATCTTCACCCACAGCAGTCTCCATATTCGGTGCCACGCCAGATTCCACCTTGGCATCTTCAGAATGGAGCAAGTCTGTATTTGCTTGCTGTCTGCTGTCTGAGGGTGTGTCTGAAGGCATGTCTGATTCTGTATTTGGTGCCAGTTTAGTGTCAGCGGTCATAAGCATGTCTGCATCTGGTTCCCGTCTGCTCTCTTCAGGTGTGTCAGTGACAGACTGAACCACATCCAGGGTGTCTTTTTCCCTGTCCTGATCTGTGTCTTCAGTTACCATTTTCTCTTCTGCATCACCTTGCTGTTCTTTGGAGTCATCTGTTTCCATGGGCTCTGCTGTCTCCATGGGTTCAGCTTGTGATGACGTGACGTTTTCATTGTCCAGACCTGCACTGGCAGCAGCTAGGTCTTGAATCTGTTGTTTGTCATTTTCGTCACTGACCAGTTTACTGACAACTTCACCAACATCTTCACTCATACCTTCACTGATATCATCATTGACATCCTTCATGTCCACTGTACTGACTGGTTCAGTCACACAGTCAGCCTCAGCCTCAACCTTTACTGTCATGTTCTCTTCCTTTGACACTGTGCTCACGTCTGAATCTTTCTTCATCTCTTTGTCCATTTCAACATCCCTAACATGTTCCTTCACATCAGCATCTTTGTCCAAACCAGTTTTTCTCCACACGGGGTCATCAGGCGCCAGTTCCGCCTGTGCCATGTCCTTGCTTACGTCTACATCTTTGCTCACCTCTGTCTCCATTTTTGGTGGCGCATCAGAAGCAATTCCTGGATGACTCTGTGCTCTACACACTGTGCGGAGGCATCCCCTCCAGAACCAATGTCCCCCACACAAAACTTCCCCTCTTCAGCCTCCACTCCAGACGTCTGCTGTTTGGGGTCTGCTTCCGCATCTGGCAGGAGTGGCGACGTTTCAAAGCCATCAGAACTGTGGCCTGTGGATTCTGGGGGCTTGGGAACAAGGTTTGAGCCGTTGTCATCAAGCATTCCTGATGGAGAGTTTGAGGACCGTGGTGAAGAATTGTCACTCTCTCCGCATACTGGGATGCGATGAAAGACAGAGCAGAGAAACGGGGTGTTGCTAGGGTTGGCAGTTGAGGATTCTTCCTTTGGAGCAGACTTTGAATCCAAAATCTTGCCTTGAATGCATAAATAACAGAAAAAATGATGTAAGAAAAATCTGACTGAATAAATACACAAACACATTTTTTTCCAAAGAAGCATACAGCTACTGGGCAAAAAAAATAATGGTTTGAAAGGTCCACTGCAAACGGCAATAACAATTGTAACATACCTGGACCAAGGTTATGATAAAGTAACTTCGTATTGTCAATTCAAAAGCTAAAGGCAATCAACACAAGCAATGAATCACATGCGTGAATCCCTTTCTTATCAAAACCTCATTTACTCCAATTCAGTCAAGAAATTTGGCTTATGACCTACTCGACCATAAAAGGCATGTCACTTACCTAATAGATTTAAGAAAATAATGAAATCAAAGACATTATACAGTATTCATCTGTATGCCTGAAAATTGTAAGTGTAATCTGAGGTCAGTTAAGAATAAAAGGTTTCATTATGTATGAAAAGACGATCCCTTTCTCTTCCTCTAAAACACATGTATGCATGCTCGCATGCATGCATGCACACACACACACACACACACACACACACACACACACACTCACTGAGGTTCATAGAAACTATTCAAATGAAAATAACAAGGAGCAAGGATTATTATGAGCTGAATAGATCTTAAAACTAAAAAAAACACGAAAAGTTCTATGACTGTAAAAACAGAAAAAAAAAATCTTTTTAAAAAAAAATTACAAATGAACAAACAAGATGAAAACATCCTTCTGTTGAACAGCAGAAATTTGAACAAGACAAAGTGCCAGACTAGGAACTCCTTGCCAAATCTGCAACAACAATAAGGCATGTTGTCCAAAGTCATCCCCAGGAGCCTCTGGCAAATAAGACATTAATCTCACCATCCAAACAGAAATCAAGGATCCTTCTGTGCAACACAAACTGTCGCGACAAAATGAAATACCGCACTTTGCGATGTTATTCCCTGATTATGACAAGAGGAAATTGAGAGAACTGAAAGGAACTCTTCCATCTTATGACTCACCTTCCTTCCTGTTCCTTCAAGACGCTTTCGGAGAGGAAGGGGGGTTAATGCCATCGTTTGTTGTTTCTGGCCCCATCCTCGTCTCTTCATCAATGTTGTACACCAACTCCGGAGCACGACACATCATGCAGGTGGCTCTGAGTTGAACCAGCTTCTGTCAGCTGCACACACAACAGACTACATTCATTGATGACTGATAAGAAACAGTTACTGAAAGAAACAAGTCAATGAATCACATCTACGATGAAGGTAAAATGTCAAGTAAAAAAGCGCACCAGTGAACAGGAGGTAACAAAGATCTGGTGCAGAAAACTGAAACACATGAAAGGATCCACATAAAAGACAGTGAGACAAGAAGAAAGACAAACTCACACTAGTCACAGGGTCAGACTGAGAGACTCTGAGAAAGACAATGCAACTCAGCACTCAACTGAGTGAATGAATGAATGAACACAAATATAAAACATAAAATATAAAACATTTGATCAACTAAAAATTGCCTGGCTTAGCCTTAGCCACAAAGGCTAAGCCAGGCAATTTCTAGATGATTAAATGTTTAAAGTTAGTGAGAGTAAGATCTGAACCACCCAGAGTTATATGAGGAGAGACATAATTATAGAACATCAAACAAAGGAATACAAAGTTCCCTTTGTTAAGCCAATGGCACACACACATGTTTCTCAAAACATAAACACCATAATGCACAAATGTACAACTTTATGCACACACACACACACACACACACACACACACACACACACACACACACACACACACACTAAAAATTCTCAGCAATAATGTATATAATACATTCAGCATTTTCTGACAACTGATGCATTAGTAATGCAAGGATAGTGACTTTTTTTCCTGTTAAACCAATATAGGTTTGAACTACTGTCTGCTTATTCTAGAGCTCTTTGTCATTTTGTATACTTCATGGTTTATGTGCATTGATTTCTAGCTAGTCCATCCAAACACGCTGAGTGTTTGTTTACCTTATCTTACTGTACAACTATGTTTCCTGCTTTCAAATCACTCTGGAGAATATGAAAAGCAGTCAAACAAAAAAACATATGACAGACTGGAAATGAGAATAAAAGATGAAGGTGCAAACCAGTACAAAGCAAATGAGAATTAAGTGAAGTTTGACTTGAGCAACTCAGTCTTTGCTTGTTGCTTTTTTTTATGATTAATGCATTTGTTACAATTCATACCAGTTTTGCCTTCTTGACTTTCTTTCTCAGACTTATGTTAAACTATAGATACTGGTTTCATTATTCAATGTTCCACCCCAGACTGAAGAACTGACTTTCAAGGCTTGTGTGCTTCTGTGATAACCATATTCCAAACAGTTCTCAGTCAAAACCAATCCACTGTATGACCAACAGGGAGATCGGTGCATTGCAACAGCAAACACTGAGTAAGACACACAAGCAATGCTTAGTTTTGACCATATTCGGATCACCGGTCTTCCACAGTCCTGATTATGACTGACTGGTAAACATAAGTATGAAGGTTTGCGAACTGCTGCTGATCACAAGAGTTTTTATGCTGTTTTTATTTGTCAGGGACTTAATGTCAGGTTTCACAGTATTGCTTTTGTAAAAGTCCCATTCTGTCTATCTCCATACATTGATGAACAAGTCAGCAATGTTACCTAAAAAGCAATCAACTATGCTGAATGTACAAAGGTTACACGTGCTTCATATCTGAACAGGTGAAAATCCATTTTGAAAAAAAAAAAAGCAAAAAAAAAATTTACAAAACACTTGAAAAAAAAAAAAAGGGCTGGGCCTTCCTTCCTCCCTCCAACATGCAAATTCTTTCACTCAGTCATAAGGTTTCAGCTGTTAACAAAGTAAAACTCTTGATGAAGTAAACCATTCTGTTCTAGTTTGACAGAAGAATTGTTCAAATTTCTTTCTAATTCATTACTTCTTTCTGTAACTATGTTTTTGATGTGAAAGAAAGAAAGGAAATGGCTTTTGTCTATACCACTGATGACTGCAAACACAATACACTTCCTTCAGTAAAAATTCAACCAACAATATTTTCTGTTATATCCATGATACTATTGCTGTTTAAAATAACAACAAGAACTAGAATCAAAATAAAGGAACTATCAAGCCTTCAAATCTTGAATCACGTTGAAGCCTGAATACTATGGACCCTGCTTGTTTGTTTGGTATGAAATGGTGGCTACCAAATTTACAATTTTGTTTAAAATAAAATATGGTGATCTCTCGATCACATGCATTCATTCCCTAGTCCCTCCTTTTTCTCCAGGGAGAGACAGATAGAGACAGTCAGAGAGAGAGAGAGAGAGAGTGATGTTTTTGATCTCCATTCAGTCATAAAACTCTTCTGACAAGAGGGCATATAAGTGCAAACATATTTCAGTAAAAATTAGTCACTCCAGCCCCTTTCCCCAACCTGTCTTCTCTGCAACTCCATTCTCTATCCCCTCCTCTCCACATATGCAAAAGCGCACCCGCACCGCACACACACACACACACATCCATGCACACACACCAATGCACACACATATCAGCATATTATTTTGGCAATTTACTTTTTGGATTAAATGTTTACCACAAATTCTCCTCACAAAGTTATCAAACACGTACAGAACTGCTTAGACTTTTTTTATCAACCCAAATAATGTGAATCTCTTTTACATTATTTACCATAAGTACGTATCTTTATTCTTTAAGTAGATACCCTGCCATAAAAACTAAGTAAAATAACCACTCACAAAAAAATGAGTATGGGAAAGAATCCTTACAAAACACACACACACACACACACACACACACACACACACACACACACACACACACACACACAAACCAGCACATGTGGATTACTGTCACTAGTCAGACAGAAAGACACTTAATTCTTTCCTTGTGGAATCACACAAAATGAAAGATGGGGGGAAAATGAAGAGAGAATGGGCAGTTGTTCACTGAGAAGTAACAAAATTTAAATAGGAAGGTCACATACACAATTAGACCACTTGAGAGTTAAACTAGTAGATCACTTTCTCCTCAGTACCCGTTGCTAAAGCAGTAACCGCCACTGTTCCAAGAAAGGTCACTTTCATTATAAATTCTTTTAATGTTAGGCCTTTTCTTTAGCATTTTGTTTAAGACAAGAAAAGAAAACTATGCATAACATACTGAAGAGCTATGAAATGTATCTTTGTCTGGAGCTCCCCTTGAGAGAAACTGATATACACATTTAAAACAAACAAAAATCAAACGTTGCTCATTTTATTTCTCAACAAAATGTAATTTTTGTCAGCCAGTGCATTATGCTAAAAAAATATCATCATCATGAAAAAAATTAATGCTGACTGTGACAGTATCTCATGAAAGAAAAGAACATTGAAAAAAAAATCACATTGTTTAGTATTTCCAAGCTTTTGAAAAATACGAGTCAAATGATGGTGGTTGCTGTCACTACAGTTTTATGGGTAATTTCAAATTCATGTAGATCTATGATAACCATCAACTCCAGACCATTAACAGTGGCTGTGTATACCCATTAGTTTCAAAATTTGCACAACAAACAAAAAAAATTCTCTTAACTGCTCTTCATATTTTGTGGTATTCTCCGTATGGACCAAGACATTCTCACTGGGATGGGTTTTTTTTAAATGTTTAAAAAAGAAAAAGTCTCTGGTATCATTTTAATATAGATCAGAAACTTCCCCTCATCTAAAAAATGTGGGTAGGAAACAAACTGTTAAGAGGAATTCAAGCACTAGGTGAAATAAGGGTAACATCTTGGAACCTCTTCTGGTAATAACTGGTTCGAAAAGGAAATCTTTAATAAGGGGAAAAAGTCACATATTCTGGTGAAGAACAGGTTCAAAATCAAATGATAAAAAATGAATCAACTTATACATTTTAATTCTGGGATTATATACTATCATAAGGAAAGAAAATCATGTAAAGTTAAGTAATCTTGATACTATGACTTTTTTTTTTTCTTTCACTGTTCAAAGAAACAGTATTCTCCGACAATGTAAAGGAGACAGAATACTGTTCACTGACCCACTCAACTAAAATAACTATAAATATCTATAAGGTGGGGAATTTGTAGGCTTGTTTTGTGATGCTTCTTAAAAGTTTATATGCTTAATTTAACAGCTTTGTTTAATTATCCTTCTTCAATTTCATTTTCAATTTCTGGAGTAAACAATCAAAAAAGTGTCTGTGAATCATTCCTCTAGTTTTTGTTTTAACCTGAAATCAGTGTATCTTTCATAACACTGAAATAACTGACTTCAACATAGATGGACACCTTCTCATGTTTTAGGCCAAATACTGAATATTCTTCCATCCCAAATCAAATCACAAAAGGTAAACCAATTATCTCTCCCACTAGTCAACCACAATAATTGAATCAATACAATAAAACACCCTCTTCTGTGTGAAAGATTGCAAAGCCTTGTTGTCCTAAGACCCTGATCCTGATCATGTAGTTCTCGATCAGACCTTTCAGACGGGCAGTCACACTACTTTAATAGTGGCTCTCTGGGAATTATCCCAATCAGCACTGTTTCCCCTTTCAGTTTCACTGGCACATGTTCCTAAGCAAGTATCCCCTATGTACTTAATTCACCTTGATAGCTTTAATACAGTATGTGTAATTGGAGAGGCACTGTAAAAACCTCATGCATTCATTCACACATAGGTCCTCAATTCAAAGTTTTATCGGGGAACATTTCAATAATTGGAATCTGATTCAGTGTTAACTCCTGAAGTGTTTACTCTACACTTTGGAGTGTTTGCCTACACACGCTTTAACACTACCTTGCCAGATCAGTCCAGACATAAGCTTGGGAGGTTTGTCAGGATTCTTGCCAAAACCCTCTATAGAACTAACTATAAATTATAGTAGTACTAAGTCCAAATCCGAGTCTGTCACTCTGTCAGTCTCCAGTCACACTGACTGACTGAGTCTAGTTGTAGTCAATGCAGTCATTACTGTCTACTGCTGTTCTGTTGCAGTGCTATGTTGAAAATATCTCCTATTAAAACTGGAGGCCCTAGCACTGGTCTGCCACTGGCACACTCATCACAATGTGGCTAACGAACCAACTAAAGTATTTATAAAGTAAGTTGAGAGACGTCTCTTATGAGCCAAAATATCATACTACCAGAGTTGTTGTCTGCTCATTACTTTGACCATTCTCGATCAGGATGCACTTCTGCTAAGCTTGTCTCCCTGCATAGCATTCATGTATCACTACACTCCAAAGTCCCCCCCCCCCCCCCCCCCCCCCCCCCCCCCCCCCCCCCCCCCCCCCCCCCCCCCTTTAAACCAAGATCCCAGTCCTGCACTCTATCAACTAAAGCTATATTCTGGAGTTAAAAGTTGAGGAAGAAAACATATTCAATAACGGATGGGTCTGCTTGTTTGTATGTTTGGCTTCATTCAACAGATATAATTCTTAAGCCCATGGCATGGTAGCTGGGAGACGGCGGAGGCCGTGAGAGGATGAGGAGCATGACGCCGGTGATGACCTCCGTCGTAATTGTAGCAAAAATTTTATTCTTTCAATGCACACAGAGCGAACGTAATCAATTCAATGGACAAAAAAAGTATTAGATTTCCTATCAGGCAAATAATTATGATGCCTTCTTGCTCTCAAAAATGAAAATAATATGCGAGTCCGAGTCTCTTCACAGAAACGGAGGCCGACGAGACCCTGCTTTCGAATTCAAAGAACTCAAGACAATTGTCTTCAAGAACATGCCCACTTGACTGAACAGCTAAATCACTTCGTTTCGTAATAAAGGCTCTCGTACACAAAATAGCTTACCGAATTTTGGGACCCAGAATGAGTCAATGTTGTTGTGCTTGATGGTTTTTCCATGGGCATTCTTTGTCCCGAAGACGCCATTTTCAAACTCTTTTGGTTTTTTTCGAAAAGAGTTATCTCGCACTGACAAGGATCCGCGATAGCTCTTGAAAAATTTTATCGGGTAACCAGAATTTGATACTTTCTCTCGTTCCAGACGGCGAGCTGCTTCTCCAACCACTATTCCATAACAAACTTATTGCAAAGTAGAACTTCTTGTCTTGGCCCTCTACATTGAAAATAACAACACCAACTGAACGAGTGAATGAAAGGCTTAATCCCTGTCCCTTCCCCCACTTAGTCCGCCTAATTTATGTAGCGGCAGTAGGCTCGGCATAAATGCGAGTTTATCCCACTCATTCCACATACCGTTCTCTGATCTGAATCGGGCACCCCTCACGAGTGGTTAGAACTCACCACCTTCAGATCCGCAAGCAAACTGACGCGCCAACCGTTGGACCGATGCACAGAAGCTCACATGCAACAGCAGCAGCATAAGCAGCAGCGACAACAACAACTCAAAAACGAACGAAAACTGGCAGACAGATGAACACACAGAGAGTAAAAAGGAAGACGAAAAAGAGAAACGTGTAGAGATATCACTTCATTCAGCTGCGTTGGTAGGTATGAAATTATAAACGAACAGTCAAAAAAAAAAAAAAAAAAATTTAATCAGTTATCCGACTTCAAACTTCTGAAAAAAAATGCCATATATCGCATATAATCGTTCAAGCTGTTTTGAATCTCCCCCCCCCCCCCCCCCCCCCCCCCCCCCCCCGGAAAGACTGGTCAAAACATTAAAGTCTCGGGGGGGGGGGGGGGGGGGAGAGAGAGAGAGAGAGAGAGAGAGAGAGAGAGGAGACTTATTCCCAAGGGTAACAGATTAGCAAGAATATGTTTTTTCCACCTGGTCCTTGTCCCAGTTCAGGAACTAAAGACATCATTACAAAAACACTACTACACAATAACAACAAGAACAGTGAAAATTCGTAATTGCATTAAAGAAAAAAAGTATACACTAAAATCTCTCTCTCTCTCTCTCTCTCTCTCTCTCTCTCTCTCTCTCTCTCTCTCTCTCTCACACACACACACACACACACACACACACACACACACACACACACACACACACCGAGAGACACACACGACGACACAGACAGACAGACAGACAGACAGACAGAGAGACAGACAGACAAACAGACAGGCAGAAACTTCTCTGTGTGTGTGTGTGTGTGTGTTGTGTGTGTGTGTGTGTGTGTGTGTGTGTGTGTGTGTGTGTGTGTGTGTGTGGGAGTCTGTGTCTGTGTGCCTGTGTGGTATGTGTCTGTGTGTGTCTGTGTGTGTTGAATGAGGGTAGGGAGTGGGAGTTGCCGGTATGTGCTTGTAGATCTATGCGTGTGTGTGTGTGTGTGTGTGTGTGTGTGTGTGTGTGTGTGTGTGTAGGAGGAGGGTCGGGAGTGGGGGTCGCAGTGTGTGTGCATGGGTCTATGTATGCACGGTGTGTGTGGGGGGGGGGGGGGGGGGGGGGGGGGGAGGGAAGGGGGAGAAGGGCACCCAATACACCCATACACATGATGTTTCCTTTTCGGTCTCCTTGATATCCCTCTCTGTTTATTTATCTCCCCTTCATCCCTCTCTGTCTATTTATCTCCCCTTCCCTCTCTGTCTCTCTCTTTCCCCTCTAACCCTAACTGCTTCTCTCCCTCCCATCATCCAGCCACAGTTACATTATTTGTAAGATAATATATATATATATATATATATATATATATATATATATATATATATATATATATATATATATATATAATGCTGAACAATTAAGCAGTGGGGGAAAACAAGTGCAGGCCAACAATTCTTCCATCATTATAGTAACGACTTGGCAAAGATTTGAAATTGAGGGGGGGAAAAAATGAAGATGAAGTAAATGGGAAAATGTATATCATAAATATGGAAACCCTTCACTAGCTGCATGAGGAAACTATCGCGCAATCCCTCTCGAAGACAGATCTATGTGTATCGCCTGCTCCGAGGCCTTTCGTCCGCTGGATCGGACTCATCAGGGAGACACGGCTGATTGTGTCTGTGCTCTTGGCGTCAGATAGAGACACACCACAGTCCATAATTCTGTGGTGTTCCGACCACCAAGGGTTCGAAAAAGAATCCAACAGCACCCCCCAAGCAGCCAGCGAAAGGGGTGTAGGGGTGTATATATATATATATATATATACCAGCCGCCGTGGCGAAGTGGTAAGCGTCGCGGACTCCCGGCTGGGAGGTCGTGGGTTCGAATCCCATCAGAAGGTTTTTCTGCCCCGACCGGCTCCTACCCAGAGTTGAGTTTGCTGCGGACTCAGTTGGGAAGACTGGGACCACACAGTCGAGTTTCATCCATTTAATGGATGCGTTTCTGAGAGTGTTGCTCAAATTTCCTGACCAACACTGCAGGTGTCTGTATCTCTCGGGCCTGGTTGACGCCGGGATATATTATGAAAGGAAGCGTAGAGTACAGCCCTGTCATGTAGTCTCAGACCGAAATGGAAATCCGTAGCATCATCTTAATCATCCTCATTCTCATCGCATCAGCATTAAAAAAAAAAAAGTCTCAAATTCTGTGGCCCTTCATGCCCTGCTCTCATGGTGACCTCAATTTCGATGTCCTCTCCACGTCTGTGGCCTTGGTTTGGTTCCGTCCGGGCCACCGTATCGGCGAGTCCATGGGGGCTGTCGTTGGACGGACGTGGTGGCGCCCTCCGGAGGGAGAGCTCACTCACGTCGGCTCCGCGACTAAGCAATTATTGTCGTCAGTAGGGGGCTTAGTAGGTGGCGTCCTGCGCATGTTAGATCAGAACAGGCGCCACTGAACACCACTGAGGTGACTCGGCAGCAGTGCAGTGTCTCCTCCGGTGGGTTGCCTCTTGACGACCTGACATTGACTGCTCCCTGTGGATTGCCGGTGCCGGGGCTGTGGCGGGGCCCGCCGGGCTGTGGCTGTGGACGGGGTGTCGGAATGAGCGGCGTGGGTGCACTGCCTCTGAGGTGGCGCAGAGGTTGGGACAGCAAAAAAAAAAAAAAAAAAAAAAAAAAAAAAAATATATATATATATATATATATATATAAGATCAGATGATGTGTGAAATCATGTTAACATTGAATGCAACGGCTGTATTGCTCATATTTGACGAGCAAATCCTGTGAGGAAGATGGATGGTTGAAAAATAAAGAAGAAAGAAGAAGAAGAGAACAAGAAGAAGAAAAATTTAAATTACATTGCAAAAGCAGATATGAATTTGGACTTTTAACTTTGAAGTTTACTCGTGCATCCTATCTTATTTACATGTTATCCTAGGCTTTTGTTGATGCCCTCAAAGTAACAGGACTGGATCTTTACAGACAGACAGAGAGAGAGAGAGAGAGATACAGACAGACAGATAAAAACAGATAAGATTGTATTTGCTGTATGTTTTCAGTTTCCTTCCCTCGGATAACCACGGTTTCCACCATCGCCCACACCATTTGAGCGGAGGGTGAGTTGTCAGAACTGCACATGTCGTCAGATGGGGAGCCAGACACACTATGTCACATAGCTGTGTGTCCCACCTTGCCATCGTCACGGCCACTGCCACTGTCGCTGACGACACCGTCAATCTGCTTGTCGATGTGACCTACCCAACCCAGCAAACACCCACCTTTTCCGACCGCCGTCGCTGCTCTGACCTCCGGCTTTGGACGTCTCAGAAGATGGCCTCGGCTCCCATTTCACAGTCTGCCTCTTACTGGCCTGCACCGGCTTTCAACGATCCCAACTTCAATCTGTCGTCGGCATCCACGGCCGCTGTGTCTTCAGCTGACATGACTTCCATGTACAATCTTCCAGACTCACAGTATCACTCCGGACATGGAAGCTGGTACGGAAATACGGAAGCTGGAAACGACCTGTGCTGGCCAGCAGACTTTCTGGTCAAACAATGGGAATGACTGCCAGGAATACGAACACTATGACAGCAATGTTATCAGCAGTTTGGGCAACGTTGATGGCTACTCTGGAGCCCACTCACTGCATGATGGTAATTATCGAAACAGCAGCCACTGGACAACGTCTCACCTGGACCACGCATCGTATTCTGATGCATATCGTGAATGGTATGAACAAGGAGGTAGTATGCAGCATAACAGAGGGTCAGGCTTTTGCCAATTCAAAGACATTTCTACGGCTGATGAGAAGTTTATATGAAGAAATGGGGTGTAGCGATTATGACCAAGGCCACGACATAAATAATTATGACGCCCAACAAAATCTTCAGAACATTTATACAGATTCTCCAAACTTTTTCACGCTTAGCTGCTCCCAGTCACCGAGCATTTCAATACGTCGAACTGAACAAGAACCGTCTCTAGGCTTACAAAGCATTTGTCAAGTAACTAACCCGTTTCAAGAAAATGTCTGTGGCCCTCAATGGCAGAACACTAACATTCAAGAAACGTACTCACCCTCAGCATGTTTCTCTGAAATCACTGACGACAGGAATGTTAAAGAACTTAATGGCATGAACGCTGAGCCCCGAGAACAAGCAAAATCAGATTTTAGTTTTGAACTTTCAAATAACACCGGTCACAAAGAAAAACGTGAAGCATTAAAAAACGCAACGCAGAATGGTAGAGACATCGAAACAAGCTGTGATGAATCGAGAGACATAAGTGAAGAAATTATTCTGCACGCATCTGACTCGAACACTTCTTGTTCTTCAAACAGTTTGTCGGTGAATCAGGAAACAGTGCGCCATCATCACCGTGATGGGATGAACATGGCTGTACATGACTGCCACCATCACACACCGACATTCCCTGCCCACCGCTACTCTGAACCACAGAGCGGACAGACTCGTAACACTGAAAAGCCCTTCTTCTCTGGAATAAGAGATGGCCAACATCAAACGATGCACAGTAACAGCCTGTCTACTGGTTCCAACCAACCTTTGGCTCAGACCTTTCCGCGACCTGTTTCGCCTGTTAGTCTCACCAGATCATCACTACCGGAATCTTCAAGTTCAGCACAACCCCTTTCCAACTCTAAAGCTGCAGGACTCTCACCAGATGGGAGTAAAACACCCTGTCATGTTCAAACACATTCTCCAAACACCACGCCGTCGTCTCAGCAGTCTGTCAAAGCAGTTGAAGTTTCATGCAAACATGGCGGCCCTGCCAGCCCGTCTGAATCTTCAATGTCGCCGTTGTCATCAAACGCTCCATCTGCTATCGACGCCGATCAGCCTGTCATTGATGTGGATCATCTTCTGTCCAGTGGCATCACAGTGGCAGGATTTAAACCCAGACCTATCATCCGAAAACGGCCAAAGGTAGGTTGTCGTTGTTATTGTTGTCTTAATGAACCGAGGTCGGATACTTTATTCATGTTCACTAAAGACAAGCGACGGTCATTTTCAGTAATTATTGTAGTCCAGCTACTTGACATGACTTCAATGATGGCCCAGAGCACGTCTTGTTTGTTTGTTTGTTTTTGTTTGTTTGTTTTGAGTTTTTTTTAGTCAATGCAGATTAAACGATTGATAAGATTCGTTCTCATGGTGTTAAATCTTAAAAAAAAAAAAAAAAAAAAAAAAAGTTTTTGAACTTAACATCCTTTATGGTCGTCAGCTACTGACGCAATGCAAAAAAAAAAAAAAAGGGTGAGTAAAGGATATTAGTTATGTCCTTTGCAAGCTGAACTTAATGTTTTTTATTCTGCAATGGTGGACTTCAATTCCCACGTTCACTATGGGGTCGGTCCTTCATCGCATGACCGTTTTGAGTTTATCGTACCAGCCACACTCAATTTTGGGGGCGGGCGCCGTGCAGAATTTGCATCAGTGTTCGTTCGTATTTCCATAACTCATCGAAACACTTGTTCTGACACTTCTGCACATTAAGGAGGTCAATATACCCGGAAACAGGGATAACTTGGACCCTTGGACATACCTGGGGAACTGGAAATTATCTCCCGTCACTCATTTGCTTCCTAGGATTTTCCTGGGCCTCCTAAATGATCGGGATGGCAGTTTCCCTGTCCCAGTCATTTAGTGGTTGCACCCTTCATTTGTTGTGCAGAGAGAACATGCTAAGTTGCACATCACTTCATCACCTTTGACAGGGAAGTGTATGAAAAGTCGAGTGTGGGTTGTCACTGGATGAAAATATAGTACACAAAATCCATCCGATCTCGAAATGTAACATTTACAGCCTTCGAACTCTACACTCTATGTCAATTTTCTTATCACCCGTGTCAGGTATGTTTGTTTTGTTTGTGTATGTGTCTGTCTGTTAGTAAGATAACTCAAAAACTATGGAATCGATTTTAATAACTTCAATTGGTTTGAAACATGAAATATGTTCCAGAGATGGACCCATTAAATTTTGGTGCGGATATGAGGACCAAATCCATCATTGAGGGTAGGATTCAGAATACCAAGAAGAAGAAGAAGAAGAAGAAGAAGAAGAAGAAGAGGAGAGGGGGAGGAGGAGGAGGAGGAGGAAGAAGAAGAAGAAGAAGAAGAAGAAGAAGAAGAAGAAGAAAAGAAGAAGGAGGAGGAGGAGGAAAACAAGAACAAGAACAAGAACAAACAAGAAGAACAAGAAGATAAAAAACAAAACCTGCTCAACTGGTTGTAACGACACTTAGTGGAAACACGTAACTGATTCAAAGACGTTCCCAATCAAATTCTGGTGCAGATCCGGATCAAACGGTAGATCCAGGATCCGTTCGACCTTGGCAGTGGCCTGCGCTCTACCAAACGTCCTTCTAGCTGTAAACATTTAATACGTTTCTATCGTTGGTGGCAGTTACTTTGTCCTGAAACTGGTTTAAAGGTTTTTTTTTTTTTTTTTTTTTTTTTTTTTTTTTTGCGAGGTGAGTGGGGGTGGGGTGGGGTGGGGGATGGGTTGGAGGCTGGTTAGAAAGAGAGGAGAGAAGAAAGGAAAGAGAGAAGGAAGAAAGTGCGGCCCTGAATGTGAAGCCTGGAGGGTACACCAACATCACGCATGACTGGATTTATTGCTTGATAGTTTTCTTTCGGGAAGATAGATCACACCAGACAAATTGGGTACTGACTCCGTGCACGCAACGTAGGCTTCAATAATTCCGCCGCCCCTGCTACCGTCACCACGACAAACTGAAGCCGGTATACAGTGCTATGGGGCATAGAGAGGTAAGAGAGACATCGCAGAGGAAGACTTCAAAGTCCTGGTTGGACAGCCGGAATGACAAGAATAGTTTTTATAATTTATTAACCCCTTTGCAATTGACTGAGGACAGAGACTACGGAGATCTGTTTATTTGTTTGTGTGTGTGTTTTTTCTGTCCTCCCGTTCTTTTAGTTTTTCTATTCCCTTTTTTTTCAAATCTTTTTCTTTTCATTTTATCTTTTTTTTCTTGAGGGTGAGAGGGTGGGTGGGGAGGGTTGCTACCCTCATTTTTCATGCCATTTCAGTAGATTACATCCACTCCACTCATTCTCACTTGCCGTCCTCACCGCAGCCACGGCACTGGCGATCCAAAGGCAACACTCAACATCAAGTCGTCAGGAGGCAACCCAACAGTGAAGACATCGCACCGCTGCCGAGTCACTTTGATAGTGTCCAGTGTGGCTTTCTGCCGTGCCAATACACGCAGGACACCTACTAAGCTACCCACTATCGTCAATCATTCCTTAGTCGTGCAGCCAACGTGAGTGACCACCCTCTCTCCGAGGAGTGCCACCCAGTTCGTCTGAAAACAGTTCCCATGAACTTGTCGATACTGAAGACTCTTACACGAACTCGCCTTGGGCATAGACGAGGAGAGGAAATAAAAATTAAGATCATCATGAGAGCTGGGCATGAAGGGTCACAGATTCGAGACTTTTTTATGCTGATTGATGACGATCGGGATGATGAAATGACAGTATGGGAGTTTCGTTCCGGTCAGAGACTACATGACAGAACGTAATATGTCAAACCAGGTTCGAGAGAAACAGACACCTGTAGTGTTGGTCAGTCAGGATATCTGAGCAACGCTCTCAGAGATGCACCCATTAAGCGAAAGAAATTCGACTTTGTGGTTCCAGTCTTCGCATTTAAGCCCATAGCAAACCGAACTCTGTGTGTAGGAACCGCTATCTTTGACGGTCCAAGCTTTGGGGAGGGAGTGTTGGTTTAGGGGAACAGACCGCTTTCACGGTTCATGTTCTGTGCTTACCGTGTGGCTGAAAATGAGAACACTGAATACGAAAACTTTCCGTTCAATCGTATTACAACAACTACGGACAATACACACCATACACACTACCTCAAATGTATTGAAAAAAAAAAAAAAGTTTATTATTGAAAGTTGAGAACGTTACATCAAATTGAATTAGGCTACATTCTCTATCATACTATGCTCGACATACCTGTTTACCAAAATAATTCCAAATCCATAAACTGAAATAATATTTCTTATCGAAAGCATTTTGTGGAGGCCAATGGAGACTTTGTGTGTGTGTGTGTGTGTGTGTGTGTGTGTGTGTGTGTGTGTGTGTGTGTGTGTGTGTGTGTGTGTGTGTGTGTGTGTGTGTGTGTGTGTGTGTGTGTGTGTGTGTGTGTATGAGCACTCAGAGCTTAGCAGAGACAGGACGAACAAAACCTCCTCCTCCTCCTCCTCCTCCTCCTCCTCTCTTCTTCTTCTTCTTCTTCTCTTCTTCTTCTTCTTCTCATTGTCATCATTGTCATTACCATCATCATCATCATCATCATCATCATCATCATCATCATCATCATCACAATTTACATTAATAGTTTGTATCTTAATACCACATGACTTAAACAGAACAAGCGTTTGTAAAACTGAAAAAAATGTCCGTCTGGTAACTAGTGAGTTCGTTATGGAGCCTTCATAGTCTCTTGAAGGTCGTGATAGACTGCCTGCATTTTTTTTGGGGTAGTTGCCCTGTTCTTCCAAGACGACTCAGACCTTCGGTTTGCTCCTGGTGCGTCGGGCAGCAGTGAGTACAGCCAAACGTTGGAAGATACTTCGCGGAAGTAAGCAACCAGACTTTGTTTTGTCATACCAGGGGAACGACAGTGTGCCATGCGGAGAAATCTACACTTAGTGGCAATGGCGAATCGACACTGTGCACGTATTTTCAAATCCGCCGTGACACACCCGACACCTAAACATACGGCAGAACAGGAACCGGCAAACAGGCACCTCACCGTCAAAAACCTCGATACCTAAGCGAACTTCTATTATAGGACAAACTGAGACAAAGACGAGTCGAGTAGATTATGTAATCATACCACCAGGAGCAGCAGATGGAAATACCCAAAGCTCCAATAAACCATTTAGCACACATTGTCCCCATTGGGTTGGATCTAACTGATCATTACCATCTTCCAACCTTATAATAGCAAGCGTGTGTTGTGTTTGTCCTACAGGTTTTCTGTGCACTTATTTCTCCAGTCGAGTAATCCTTTTTATTTTTATTTTATTTTTATTATTATTTTTTTTTTTTTTTTTTTTTTTTGCATCCAGTCAAAAAGATAACGGTACTCACCATTTCTCTGATCAACAAAGGTGATGACGCCGACGGCCCACAAGGACGGAACCTACTGGCACAAGCGCAAGAAGAACAACGATTCTGCTAAGAGATCCCGGGAAGCCAAGAAACAGAAGGAGAAGAACTTCTACCGGCGAGCCTTGGAGCTGGAGTACGAGAACTACTTCCTCAAGGAGCGTCTGGGCCAGTTGGAAGCTCAGCTGCATGCTGTCACCGGGGTTGTTCCTGGCCCTCCCCCTCCTCCCCCTTCTGGGCTCTGTTATTCCTCCTATGCCTCCTATTCCTCCTTCTGCTGCTCTTCCCCCTCCTCCTCCTCCTCCTCCGATGCCTCCTGTTCCTTTAGCTGGTCCTCTTCCTCCTGCTATGGCCCCTAGTGGACATTCTACTGCTGTTCCCATTGCTGACTATGTCACCAGTACGACCAATGCAGGACCACCCTGAGTTTGAGGAACAGTGTGCTATTGTGATTAAAGTGATCGATGTTCCTATCGCTGGTTATGTCACCAGAGCTATCAGCGCAGAAACATTTAGCGGTTTAAGGAACAGTATAATAATTGTACTTCAGGTGACTGATGTTACCATTGCTGATTATGTCACCAGAACTACCAATGCAGGCCCATTTTTTCGGTTCAAGGAACAGTATACTATTGTATTTGAGGTTATGATGTTCCCATAATCCCCTGGATTATGTGTCTGTAGCCACCAATGCAGAGCTACCTTCCTTTTAAGGAACAGAATATTGTCATGATTGAGGCGATTCCCATTGCTGATGTGTGTCGCTGTAGCTTAATATGTATGTTTTGTTTAAAGAACAGTATGCGATTGTGACTAAGGTGATTTCTGTTGTTAGTTATGTCACTGTAGATACCAATAGAGGGACACCTTGCCTTTAAGAACATTATACGATCGTGATTAGACTGATTCCCATTGCTGATTATGTGTACTGTAACTACCAATGCAGGGCCACCTTCCGTTTAAGTAACAACATACTGTCATGATCAAGATGATTACCATTGCTGATTATGTCACTGTAACTACCAATGAGGGCCATCTTGTACATTTATTACCATCGTGACTAAGACGATTCCCATTGTTCAAGGTGTCATTGTGGGTTCCCTTGCAGAGTCACCTTGCCTTTGAGGAACAGTATATGATCGAGATGAAGATGATTCCCATTGCTGATTATGTCTCTCTGTCGCGGTTAAGGAGATCGATCTTTGCCCGCCAGGGAGGTTGTGCGTGTGTTTTTGGCTGTATATCAGCAAGATTAGTCAAAACGTTCTGGATCAATTAAAAGAAAGTTGTGAAAAGATGGAAAGTAGCCCAGTGACGAACCAGTAAAATTTTGTACAGTACTGCATCAAAAAGGGGATTCATGAATTTTCAAAAAACGTTCTTTAACATTGCAATGCATCACATTTTTTTCAACATTTTGGAATATTTCTATTAAAAAAAAAAAAAAAAAAAAAAAAAAGCATAGGCCAAAGAAAAATTCGAGCTTAACATTGATATATACGAACTTTCAAAAAAATGGTATAGACCATGCTAACAACGGACAAACAAAGTAACATTCATTAGATTGGAGGAGGGTGTAATTACTATACACTTCGCAACAAATTAAGGAAGGAGCCTGCAACTACTATAAGTGTGTGTGCGAAAATAATGAGGATTCAGCTCATTACAAACAGTACAGATGTTGGGAGATATGTCGGGAGATATAAGATGGATTGAGATACGGTTAGATTGTAACACTACAAACAGAGCAGAGAAGTGACTTTTCGACAAATCTGTGTTATTCGACTTCGCAAATAACAGACATAAGAAATGCACAAAACAACGATTTGCAGATGGCTGTCAGCAGAAGCAAAGATGACCGCCATCAGGGGAATACTGTTGTGTGCATTTGTGTATTTATGATGTCTGAAGATGAGATCAATTTGTCGACAATTCGCCAGTCTGTTTTGCATTTTGTATTTAGAAAAGGGGGCAAACTGCTCACGTTTTATTCACAAGTAATGAATGCCTGTGACATGAGAATGAAAGGCACGGGGTTTAGGTGGTGAAGTAGACGGGTATGTTAATACAAATCTAGTAGCAACACCCAATGACAAACGCGAAAAGTGTAGGTGGCAGTCAACACCAACACTAGCAGACTACAGAACAAGTTTTCATTTCTGTTAACGTTTGACCACTTACTGCATCAGTTCTTACCTAGGCGCTATAATCTTACCGTTTACCTTTACCCCCCCCTCTCCCTCCACCTCCCCTTTTTTCATCTTGCTGCCACTACCAGTCCCTCTTTCCTCCCTTTTCTCTCTCCCTCTTCTCGACAAGTATTTATTCTGCCGTAAAGAAACAATCTGAAATGTCCTGACTTTCATTGCTGCTCTCTCTCTCTCTCTCTCTCTCTCTCTCTCTCTCTCTCTCTCTCTCTCTCTCTCTCCTCCTCATGCATTGACCACATTTTACTCCTTCAAGGTAGAAAGTTCATCCCAGAAATGTATATATGCCTGATGGTGTGGTCATTTTCTCCTTTCTTTTAATCAGCAGGTCGCTTACGTATTGAAAAAGTGCAATATCTGTGTGATGTAACAATCCCGAGGTAAGTGTAAGGCATTTTACACTAATATGTGATCTAGCTTAGCGTTATGTTTAGTAAGATGTTAATTCATACCTCCACCTCCGCTTGGTAGAAATGGCAATGAATGATCTGATCTTGTCGAAATGTACAGTAACGTGTGGTCTAGCTTAGCTCTGTATTCAAAGATACATAAATTCCTGTTCTTGGAGGAAATGGCATTAAATGGTCTGATCTTGTTCAAATGTACCTTAATATTGTCAAAATTTGTTAATATGATATCATTTATAAGCTGACATGTCTTTTACCAGTATATAAAGCAACTGTTGTAAGTGATCATAATTCATAAGAAATTTTCAGTTCTGCAACATTGATTTTATCGCCGACAACGTTTATCGCAGATTTATGTCCACCACAGTTCAGCGGCATCTTGATGTATGAGGTGAATGGATGGGTCTTGACCATAATTATTCATCACTCTGCGAGTTTGATAACGCTCATCTTTCACTTGTTGAGAAAATGTCAATGTTAAAGTTTACTGCACACACACACACACACACACACACACACACACACACACACACACACACACACACACACACACACACACACACACACACACACACACACACACACACACACACGCACGCACGCACGCACACGCACGCATGCACGCGCGCGCGCACACACACACACACAGACACACACACACACACACAC
>JADBJO010002695.1:182500-192500 GCA_016801955.1 Conus betulinus | reverse complement strand
CACTGATGTAGTGGTCAGCGTTGTGACAAGTGGATGTACGTAGGGCGGGGGGGGGGGTGGGGGTGGGGGCATGGTAGAGGGTAGAGGGAAGCGCAGAGGGGCGAGGTGAGGGAAGAGGGTAGGGTCTGGTGGAGGGGGAGGGGGAGATCACATGAAGTGTGTATGCATATGTATCTCAGTGTGTCTGCATGTGTTTGCGCGCAAGTGCATGTGTACATGCATGTATACATGCGTGCACGTGTGTGTGTGTGTGTGTGTGCGCATATGTGTGTGTGAGCATGTGCGCATGCATGTGTATATGTGTGTGTGTGAATGCACATGTGTGTGTGTGTGTGTGTGTGTGTGTGTGTGTGTGTGTGTGTGAGAGAGAGAGAGAGAGAGAGAGAGAGAGAGAGAGAGAGAGAGAGAGAGAGAGAGAGAGAACCATTTCAAAAATCAAATACACAAGTGTTTGAGGCAAATTTTGCTTCCAGACAAATTTCAATAAATTGGAAACTACTCAAAAATTTCAATGTTGGAAGTTCAATCTAACACAGCATATGCTTTGCACCTGCAGCAAGGAATTACAACTTTAACCACAAGATACAGACTATTAGACCTGAGAAAGCAAAGCAGCTAACCTTATAGGGTGCCCTTAACCTATACTAGTTGTGTGTATGTGTGTGTGTGTGTGAGTATGTGTGTGAGTATGTGTGTGAGTGCTGACATGTATGAACATGTGATTGTTTATAGTTATACACTTGTATATTATGATTGTACACATGTGCGCCATGTGGGTTTCCCCATTACATCTGCTTGAAGGGGGAAGGTGGAGATAACTTCATTTCATGTAGAAATGGAATATATTATATCATGCATCAAAATAGAAAAAAAAAAATCACATTCAGGAAAACATGACAGATCATTCTGAAGTCTTTCTGAAAATAAGCAAAGGATGTAATACTGATGTATGAGAAGGGGTCTGGTTAGGCAGTGCAATTTCTGTTGAAGGTACATTAAATGTGTCACAGGAGAAATGGATTGAGCAGCCATTATTTTAGCTTGTCATTGTCTTCAAGTGGTATTTTTAGATGTCAGAATAGCCGAGTTCACTTGTTGGAAGTAAAGTATTGACTGTGATTACTGACACTTTTTGCTATCAGGACACTCTTTTTGTTCTTTTTAAGAAAGTGACATGTATTTTTTAGTATCAAATTATAATTGGAAGTTTTACAATCCTATGAGTTTTTCTTGGTGATGTAACAACTCCATTTCATGTGATGATGAGAAAAATCTGGTGTCTGATTTTGTGCACATGTAGATGTGTACATATATGTGCATATATATGTGTGTGTGTGAGGTAGGGTGGTGGGGGGGGTGGAAGGGGGGCGGTAAACTGGCATGAATGTCAGTTGTATTCTGTGTAAACTTTTAAAATGTATAAGCTGAAACAGCATGCAACACTGCAGAGTGGCTTTCTGGTAGTTGTTGCTGTTGCTGTATAAATCACACTGTGCATCCTTTTGTGGTGGGAGATCTGATCACACCTTCCCCTCCCACACATAATTATCATGCTACAAGGTAAAGTGATGCAAACAGACATTATAATGAATTGAGGAGGATACCTAAACAACAGTAAAAGAAACAACAATAACAATGACAACAGCAACAAAACCACCTCAGAAACAAAAATGCTAGCTGAAGCAAATTTCATTGAAATGGAAGCTGAACAGTTTACTGTAAAGTGTAACAGTTAGAAGTACTGTTCTTAACAATAACAGGCAGTGCAGATCTACAGTGCTAGTGAATCATCATCATGATGACAAGCAAAGGAAGGAATGTGGACAGGTAGGGTGGGGGATAGGATGGGGGATTGAGGGAGGTGGTGGAAGGAGAGGGACAGTGGGGTTGAGGGGCGCATCAGAAACTGGTGGAAGGGGAGGGGGAGGAGAGGTTAGACTGGGGATGGAAGGGAGGGCATAGGGGGTGCAGGTAAAAGGTGGAAAGAAATCACACTGGCTAGACAGTATACTATTAGTTTTCTCCTTTTTGACTCATATGTTCAACAAAATGAGTCTATATACTCACCCTGTTTTTTGTGTTCTGTGTGTGTGTGTGTGTGTGTGTGTGTGTGTGTGTGTGTGTGGTCTTTTTAAACCTCTATCAAGGTTTGTTGTAAACTTTAACATTGGCCTTTTCTTTGCAAATACAAGCATTTGTATAGTTATAACCAAATTTGGCAGAATTATGGATATTGATAGGACAGAATTTTAGCCATCCCACTCATGGCATTGTCACCCTTTCATTATGGTATATCTCGGATAAATGTTTTCAACAATTTTTCAGCATTACAAAAACAAGTGCTTTCTTTTAAATTGTGGTCAGCTATGGTTATAGCTTTTATGCTTTGTTAAAAAAAAAGAAAATTCTGTGACATGTTTGTGAATGCCGTTAGACATATTAACAAAGAATATTCTATCAAGATAAAACCTTTTAATACCATACATTCTACCAAGCAGATGTGCAGACTGAAATAAATATATATTAAATGTAGGCTAAATACATCTTGCACAATATGGGCAAGAGATGTGAATAGATCATTTATCATGAATGTGGTCAAACCACATTAAAGCAGCAAAGAAAAGTTTCTTGTTTCAACAATTGTATAAAGATTTCATTAATCAATTACATAGTTGCCCAAACAACCTTAAATACACACAAAATAATGGAAAAAGTCCAAAACGGATGTATCAAGCAAGAGAAATCATGATATCATATCATGTTGAAATATGTATCGTCTCAAACTTTGCTATTGAAGACCTGATACTGATTGCTGTCTGTGGTGTGCTGATGTTGCGACAGGACAAGCATGAGTGAGGCAGTATGTGGGTCGGCAGAAATGAATGACTTGAAACTAATACTATGGAAATGAGACATTTAAAAACATGACAATAACACTCATTTGGAAGAAAGTCATACTAAGATATGACAATCAGTCTCACTCATTTGTTAGAAGGTCATACTAAGACATGACAATCAGTTAGGAAAAGGTTAATAGGTGCACAGTGTCTGTCAGGATATGCTCACTGGCAGCTCACATTCCCATTTCATCCTGGAACACTATGCCTTCTTGCCAGGCTCACTCCTCTCGTCTATACCAATCTGTATGCATGAACCATCCCCACCACCGTCCCAAAAGTTCCAGACAAAATGCGTCATCTCTTTCACAAAGGCCATGCTCTGTGGATATTTGAATGTATTTGATTTTTATCACGCAAGCAAAATCTGCATGCCTCCCTCACTCCCCATTTCTCCAGCCGACTCTTTGCCTTTCAGACTCATGTGATGTGTATTTTACATATAAGTCAACAGAGGCAAATTGCTTCTGTTGTACATTTCGTTCAATTTGTAAAGTCTCAGATTTTTTGCAGTCCCTGTGAATTTATTCTGTATAAAAAAAAAAAAAAATGGATCACCTATTTTTTATTTTCCAGAATATCGGATACTTGGCAAAAAGGGCGAAGGTACCTTTTCAGAGGTACTGAAAGTCCAACACATCAAAGATGGCACGTATAGGGCGTGTAAAAAGATGAAACAGAATTATGACAGGTGAGTCCATTTATTAACAGTGTGGAATGTTTTGTTCGCTTGTCTGTAGATGCTATTTGTTGTTTGTCAGGAAAGGAAATTATGACATGGATTCTAAATAATTATCAACATCAGGAGAAAACAATTAAGGAGTTGTCTAATGAATACATATAACATTTTCAGTGGGTTGAACACTGACAATGACTAGATTTTCACTCTAGCAACAATTTGAAAAAATAAAAAGAGAAGACAAAATGATCAATTTGAACATTTACTTAATCAAACTTAAGAGAAAAAAATCAAACAATAACACAAATCAAAATTCATTTAAGATTTGATTACACACACACACACACACACACACACACACACACACACACACACACATGTCCATACACACACACACACACACACACACACACACACACACACACAATCAATATACAAACACGTTCAAACATCTGTTGAATAGAGATAAAAGAAAAAAGTAAGCATATTTTGTAGAATTTGACTGGGCAGCATACAGACATAAGTAGCATACACCACAACCATTTAAAAAAATGTCATTTAGTGAATGGTTAGAGAGCTACCGATAAGCCTGCTAATTGTGAGTGCACTATTATTGGTCTGTGTGTGCATGCACATGTGCTTGCGGACCTCTGTGTGTGTGTGTGTACGTGTGTGTGAGCGCCTGCACGTGTATTATTTTCTATTCAAGTGTTTTGTTCTTGATGGACCATCATAAAACAATGGACAAAAATAGAAGGAAAAAAGAATGGCCGAGCATTTGTAACTTCTTTGTAAATAACCTGATCAAAGTTGACCCCGCGCCTTTTGACATCACAGAGTCACATACGCTCAAAATGAGCTCGAACAAAGATGACGTCACAATCACAATTTTTCCCTCCGGGCCTTTTCCCGTCTCGTTGACTAGCAAAACAATAACAGCAACGATAGCTCGCCTGAGGGTTTTTTTTTTTTTTTTTTTTTTTTTTTTTTTTTAGTCTGTGAGTGGTAGTGATAGATGGGGGGGAATATAAAATACTGGGGGGCGTGCTTTCCTTAGAGCCCCCCATTCTCATATCCACACCTCAGTTACTAAAGGTGGTTCTGTTGCCCTTTTGTCTGCACGGCCTGGGGAGGAGATAAATCATTCAGTTGTGTGCACTGTTACATTGAGGTGTAACGACCATTCCCGTCCACCCTTCCCGTCCTTTCCCTTTCTTTTGCCCCGTATAGATCTCCTTTCACGGCCCTGTGTCCCTGAGGGGTGGAAACGGAAACTTCGTGGGTTTGGGCTTCCATAATTCAGAACGTTGAGCGCTAGACAGATAGGAAACACATCGTGAGAAAAACAACCATGAAACGCTGATCAGCGTCCGCGCACCATGCAGAGAGAGAGAGAGAGAGAGAGAGAGAGAGGGGGGGGGGGGGGGGGAGGGAGTAGACTTTTCAGCAAAGGAAACTAGGACTTTTTTTTTTTTAGGAACAAGGCTTCTTATCCTACCCCACCCCTCTCTCCGTTTTTCAAGTCTGGATTTTTTTTTTTTTCTCTCCAGTTTTGTCTTACCCATCACCCATAGTGCACACCCATACCTCTGCCTCTCTCTCTCTGTCTCTCTGTCTCTTCTCTCTCTCTCTCTGTCTCTCTCTCTCTCTCCCTCTCTCTCTCTCTCCCTTCCGTCTCTGTCTCTCTCTCCCCCCCCCCCTCTCTCTCTCTCTCTCTCTCTCTCTCTCTCGGCGCATTGTATGACAAATATCGGAACATTTACCGGGCGTTTATCAAGAATTTACAAGCCCAAGGGTGGGGGTTGGGGGGAAAAACGGGTGAAGAAAGAAAACGAGAAAGAAAAATAAGAGAAATATATTAATAAATATTAAACCATTCACTAACAGCAAATGGTAACCATCGTAATCCATCCTGAAGACAGAACCATTCATATGGCATGCTTCGAGACCTTTCGTCCGCTGGATCGGACTCATCAGGGAGGCACGGTGGATTGTGTCTGTGCTCCCTTGGCATCATTCTCACCAACGAGGTTCAAAAGTAGATATATTAGAGAGAGAGAGAGAGAGAGAGAGAGAGAGAGAGAGAGAGAGCATGGTTTGAAATAAAAGAAAAGCCGTGTAGAGGTAGCCGGGAATAAGAATACGGAGATAGTATTATTATTAATGATAATGGTAATAATTATTATAACATTTATTATTTAATTCATTTAAGAAAAGTGGCACCTGTCCCTCGCAAGGCTCCGGGCGCCATTGCAATATAAAAACTGAACGTTTAAGAATAAAGAGAACAAAAGGAAGCACATCAGACTAAAGCATATAAACTATAACATCATAAGACCAACATACATTAAAAACATAGAATAATACATGCAGAAGAAACAGAAACGTATTGTGAGCCAAAATATTGCTCAAAATATGAGAAGGAGGAGGGGGGGTAATGGTACTTGAGGCCAGAAGATGAGGAGGAGGGGGGGGTAGGAGGGGGGGGGGGGGGGGGGGGGGGGGGGGGGGGTGGGTTGGGGGGGGGGGGGGGGGGGGGGGGGGGGGGGGGGGGGGGGGGGACGGGAGGAATGGGGACTCGCAGTACCGCCTGCCCTACATAGTTTATTTTTCTTCTTCCTTATTCGCTCCCCCTCACACGTCCCTCTCAACAGCTCGGACCTCGTCTGTCGTTTTCCGCTGATCCCTCAAGGTGCCATTTTTAGCTTGGTGACCAGCACGGCCGCTGCTGGCCAGATCGCAGTCCGGCTTCGGAGCACTGATGTCTCGGGCAGCTCTGAAGAACGTGTTCAGCAGTACATCATCCCACTCCACACACGGACACTCGTCTGTCTGCCCGATGCCTAATTTTGTGTACATGTGGTTGGCGGCGACCAAGTTTGTGGCCACCCCTCCGTGAGACGGAATGAATTATCCTGAGGTGGGGAGGAGAAAAAAAAAAAAGTAAGAAAAGAAGAAATCAGGGGAAGATAACGCCTGTCGTTCCATTGCAAATAGAGTTTCCTTTTGTCAGTGTATGTATCGAGCAAATAGGTCTAGGTCCAATAGTCAAATATTTGACTTGAAGCACACGCCCGGATAATGAGCGGGATATCGACGATCTGTCTGCATTTCCAAGCGCACTGTTTTTTGCATCCCCCCCCCCCCCCCCCCCCCCTCTCTCTCCTCCCTGGATTTGCCCTCTCTTCTCTCTCTCTCTCTGATGTGCCCTCTCTCTCTCGGCTGCCTCTCTCTCTCTATGTCTCTGATCTCGCTGATGTTGGCCAAGCTGATAGGCTTTGGGTGTGCGGCGTCTGTCCCATGAAAACGGGGCGGGGTCACTTTCGCTGAACGCGAGCTCTAATACAGATAATCGTTCTTGCAGGCTACTGGCGAACATCGTCTATTGTCTTTCCCGGCTACTTCTAGCTCTGACAAACAACATGCGTCTTGCTTTCATCCGAGATTAAGTGGACTTAAGTGGGGGAAAAAGATTAGAAATTGTTCTTAACGTTGTTACAGCTCTCTCTCTCCCGATCCTCTCTCTCTCTGCCGCTCTCGCTCTCTCTCTCTCTCTCTCTCTCTCTCTCTCTCTCGCTCTCTCTCTCTCTCTCTCTCTCTCTCTCTCTCTCTCTCTCTCTCTAATTATTATTATGTCGTGTTTGTGTTACAGAGTGGGTTGTACGATTCCAAGAATGTTTGTAAACTTTCGTGCGATTTGCAGACGAAGCCAACTAATTACAGAAGTGTAATAATAACGAAGGAACATTCTGCTTTGCTTACAACTCTTCCTCAGTTTCTCACAGAATACCGACACGCACTCGGACACTCAAACACTGAACAAGTGGATCGAAAGGAAACCGGAGAACAAAAATCATCGAACGACCACCGCACCAGTAAGAGGAAACTAAACCGAGTTCATAAATCACAGTGCTGCCCACCCCCACCCCACCCCCACCTCCCTCCTATGCTCCTCCTCTCTCTCCCAGTCTCCTTCACCCTATCTCCCCACACCTTCCCGTCCTAGTACCCTCCACCCCGACCCCCACCCCACCCCACCTCACCCGCCTTACCTCTTCTGTAAGAGATAACAACACCGAACGCATGGTGAAGGGGATCAAGGCATGGAATCAAAACACCCTCTTGCCATGTTTGTTCACTGTTGGTGAATTACAGGCAGACAGGCGGGTAGGTAGACTGGTAAGATGACAGCATGCTTCGAGACTTCTTTCTCTCCTGTAAAATTCCGCAAAGCGTATCCACCAATCAGAGGATGCTTCTTACGAATATTTAACGAAAAGTTATTGTAGTGATTAGTTTGTTTAAACTCGCTTTGGCTGGCTGGCTGTCACCTTTTCGTAGAGTAGAGCCTATATTCACTGTGTTAGCAAAGAGATTGCATAGTTTTAAACTCCTTTTTTAAACTCTTTCTTTCTCTGTTACTTTTATTCTTATAACCTATGTTAGTCATATATTTTGTGTTGGGCCACACAGTTCGCTTCATTTCTGTACACATTTTTGTTATTGCCATCTAGACTCAGGTCAACAATTGTCTGAACAACAATAATGGTAATGACAGTAATAACGATGATAATATAATGATAATAATGATAATGATAGTGACAATAGTAATGATATTAATAATTATGATAATATTGATGATACTACTAGTAATAAGACAGCTAGGTAAGGGAAGTTACTTTTATGGTTGTACACTAGCAGTTGCTTTTTAATCTGCGGTCAGTGAAACGGAAACAAAACAAAAACACTTTGTCATATAGCAAGAAGGCTCTTCATTCATAGCCATGTTCTTCTGTTATATTTGGCTTCGTCGCACACGCCAGTCTCAACGACGCGCTCCTAAGGCATAACAGTGTTCGTTTGAAGAACACGTTACGATTCTTAGGCTCCATCAGAGGAGTTATCTAACTTGTTTTATGTGTCTCGGTTGCACACAGTGCATGGGGCACACGAATGGAAAAATATTTAAGCACTTCCAGTTTTTAGGTAAACGCAACGACAAGGTGGTTGACCTGTTGGAGACCAGTAACGGACAAGGTCCGGAAAAGAACTGTTTCCATCGTTATCTCCCAGTGGGCAAGTGTTGCTTGCAGGCAAGTACATCTGTACTGGTCACCATATAGTAACAGTACCACCACCTAACGACAGTACTCTCTTCGATAAGCACTGACCGTTCACGGCGAAGAAATAGGGTAGTACTAGGCCAACCGCCTAGCCCGGGAAATGAACAAGAAAGTTTAAAGAACCTTAATTCACGAGAATCTAGTACCTGAATCTGCGTCTATTTATTACAAACCGTAACTTAAAATTTACAAACGAGATAAACATTGTTCTTTACAGCTTTAGGCTACAGTAATTCTAATACTTTTCTAAATGGGTGGCACTCCTTTTCCCTTCGTTCTCTTCAGTTACACTGTGAATAGAAACATCCTCGGATGATATTCATTGCGGATTTTTCTAGATAGGAAAGGACAAGTAGCCTTCAAGCATATATCTTGTAACAAAAGAAAATTGCTACTCTCTTCTCTTTGTTGGGAATTCTTTGTTTTAGAACAGACAATTTTATAGTAAGAGTATTCATTCATAGTCCATTTCTTGAGCTGTTTAATGTAATTTCCTGTCAAACATTAAAAAAAAAAAAAAAAAAAAAACAAAAAACTTCCGGCGTTATCGTGCAAGATGTAACAGCACAGAGGTTCGAATCGAAAATCACATTCTAAGAAGCGGAGTATGATGACCCCGAGCTTTTAGCTCTACAGTGCATCACCTTCTCATCGACAGCACCAGACATCTGATCTTCTCCTGGAGGATGTTGTTCCACGGTGGAACAAGCTCTGTAGCCAACTGGCCCATTGTCGGCGGCTGGTTCGGGAGGACGCTCACATGCCGAAACAGACGATCCCAGAGATGTTCTTTAGGGTTGACAGAGAGCTGGGCCGAGGGTTCACGACGTCGACGTTTGCAGCGTTCAAGTGATTCCGTTTTACGAAAGTTGAATGGATGGCGCGTTGTGCACAAACACCGGACCTGGCTAGTGCTGCTGAAGAATCGGAACGAGTGGTTGCAGAGTTTCATGGATGCAGCTATTAGCAGTGAGGTTTCCTGAAACTTTGACGAGGTTGCCCCCCCCCCCCCCCCCCCCCCCCCCCCCCCCCCCCCCCCCCCCCCCCCCCCCCCCCCCTCCCGGCTCTCCACACACCAAGACACTTTCTCTGTCGAAATCTGCCGCCGTTTGAACGCTGTTTGGATTAATTCGTTCACTTCTTCCTTCGGAGCTCTGCCGTTATGCCGTCCAAGACGAACCTTGATTCATCGGACCGGACAATACCACGTCAATGGTTGTTAGTTCACCTGAGGTGTTGGCTGGCCCTCTGGTTTCTTGCTGTTATGTGACACTAACACAATGTGTGTCTGGTGTCTTGCT
>JADBJO010002695.1:167500-177500 GCA_016801955.1 Conus betulinus | reverse complement strand
TTAATTTATTTTATTCTAATTTCAGCAAAGTCATACTGTTAGCAGCCGAGCATTCTATCCCTAAATGTAAATTTAAAAAGATTGGTAAATATGTGGGTAATGTATGGTGGACGGAAGAATGTAGACTAGCTGTTAAATCAAAGCGAAAAAAAAAGTTAAGGCTTGGTTACGAAATAAGACAGAAAAAAATTTGTCTTTATGAAGCAAGCAAAAAGAACAAATGTAATAAAATCATTGCTCAAGCTAAAAAGAAACACTGGGCAGAATTTTGTGAGACTGAAGTAAAAGAATCGAAGGATATGTTTAAAGTTTGGAAAAAAAGTAAAACAAATGAAAAATTGTTACAAAACACAAGCTTACCCTGTAAAATTAACAAAAGAATTTCCAAGCACAATGGATAAGGCGGAAGCTTTCTCCCATTTCTTTTCGGAAAATAGTCAAGCTGTAAATCTTCCAGCAGAAATCAAGTACCATACATAAAGAGGAACAAAAAGAACAATATAAGAGTCCCATACCAGACAATGATAACTACTTAAATTCCATTACAATCATCAGAACTTCTTGAAGCGATAGAATCCATTACTTCTTATGATTCAGCAGTGGGCCTAGATGGTATTTCTTACGAGCTTCTTCGTCACTTGCCTTCTTCGTGGAAAATATTACTACATTCGTTGTTTCAAAAAAATGTTGGACGTACGGCACTATTCCTACAATCTGGAAAAGTTCAGTGGTAGTACCAGTACCAAAAGAAGGTAAAACGAGAACATCTGTAAATAGCTATAGACCCATTGCTTTAACATCCCATGTTGGTAAACTTCTTGAAAAAGTTGTACAAACACGTTTATTATATTATTGTGAAAAAAAAATGACATTATTCCAGTTCAGCAAGCTGGATTCAGAAAAGGGCGTTGCACAACTGATCATTTAGTGAAACTAACTTCTCATATAAAAAAGCAATTTTCACGCAGAAAAAGTACACTAGCTACATTCTTTGATGTAAAGAAAGCATACGACCGTGTTTGGCATGCTCGATTATTGTATAAACTGAAAAATATTGGCATTTCTGGGAATATGTATGATTACATAAAAAAAAAAACTCTGGAAGGAAGAAATATATGTACACGAATTGGAAAAATATATTCATCATTCAAAAAATATATGGGTATTCCCCAGGGTTCTGTTATTGCACCTTTATTATTTACGATCCTTATACATGATCTCCTCCCAAAGGCATTGTCAAAAACCACCAATGTAGTGCAGTATGCAGATGATATTGCCATTTGGATTAATACTTCATTAAGGAAGCACTCGAATAAAAGGGCAGTAAAATTTGTACAGACAATGTATCAAGGAGAATTGGACAGATTGTCTGCTTACATGAAAGAGAACAGTCTTGAATTATCTGGTGAGAAAACTTGTTTAATGCTTTTTAAATGGCGAAAAACCCAAAGGTTCTTCCCCACCTTATTCTTGACGACAATGTTCTACAATATAAGCAAACAGTCAAGTTCTTAGGAGTGTTTTTTTTTTACACCGAAGCTGAACTGGATATTGGAAATTTGATAGATAAAGCTAGGAAAAGATTAAATTTGCTCAAAATTATGTGTGTCAACCATGGGGTCAAGACTGTACCGCACTTTTACATTTATATACATCGTTAGTCCGATCAAAATTAATATACGGACAGGAAGTATACTTCTCTGCATCTAACTACCTTTTAAAGAAACTGCAAAGCTTAGATAGTAAAGCTTTAAAAAAGCTTAGCTTTGGGTGTTCCAGTGCACACAAACACAGTGAAATGCTATAAGGAGACAAACATTTTACCTCTTAATGAACAACGAACGTTGGATGTGTCCAAATACGTTGTAAGAGGCCTATCTGTAAAAAAAAAACTGTTAGTGATGAAATTCTTATGGATTCCAACAAGGAATACCCCAAAAGGTCTAAAAATATATCATACATAGAGCCAATTAGAAATTTCACTTGTGAGCTTATGTCAGAATGTAGTATTGATATTGATGCAATTTCGGAGGTTCCTATTGTTCCTCAAATGCCCCCATGGGAGCATCTCAACGCAAAAATGATGATGATATATACTTTGAACTTTGAAGAAATGACAATGTAAATATTCTAGTAAATGAAGTTCGAGAACATCTCGAAAAGACTTATCCAAATCATTTAAAAGTATTTACAGATGGTTCAATAATGGAAACGTCTGACAGTGGTGCTGGATTCACTATACCATCCTTAAATGTGCAAAAGTCTTTCTATCTAGGCAGGCAGAGAATTTTCAATTTATACATCAGAGCTATATGCAATTATGAAAGCTCTGAACTACATCTTATATGACACGCCAGTATCATTTTATAGTGTGTTATTTGTGTTGATTCAAAATCAGTTTTACAATCATTAAAGCACTGGAACTCTAAAATTAGAACTGATCTTCTTTTTGAAATTAAGCATCTGTTACATTGTTTACTTTCCCGAGGTATAGCAGTTTTTTTTTGCTGCTGGGTTCCTTCACATTGTGGCTTAAAAGGGAATGAATTAGCAGACAAATTGGCAAAGCATGGCTTGTACAATTTTTGAAACACCCTTCAACAAAGTCTTAAATTTTTCTCCGCAATGATCCAGCGATTGGAAAAGAATATGCGGAAGAAACATTTTAATGAGAAATTATTCGTTCTGCCATCATGTCCAAGATCTAGCCAGATTAATTCATAAATTACGGTTAAATACATGGAATACAAAAATATTCACGAGGTATAGCGTGTGTATATGTCAGGAGAATATCTCAATTCGTCATCTTTTATTTGAATGCCCTATACTAACCCCAGCTTATAAGGAGAAGAATATTTTTCATAAATAATTCTGACAATGTTGATAGTGTGGTAAATAACCCTGGCTTTTTTGGATATTGCTTTGGTTATTGCTCAGTCCCCAGTTGCAAAACTATTGTGAAAAAAGACATCATACACATACACGTAAAGGACCGGGTGCACAATAAAATCGTTGTTATTCGCCATTCACTAAGGGAAATAAAAAAAAAAGGCCGTAGTCATTCGATCGCTCTGTGTTTAGTGTTGTTCTTGTCCTCTTTCATTCTCGCACTGTGTCGCCGCCACTCCCACTATCGTTAATGTTGATTTTCTCTGCGTACTTTTTTCAAAGACAAGCCTTTTGTCGACGATCTGTTTTAAAAATGGCTGCTTCAGATACGTTCTTGAGTCGAGTGTGTGTGTGTGTGACCAACTGAAAACCTTTGCTCTATCATGTCACTGCTACTGCTGGTCTTCAAGCGGCGCCTCGGTCTGATTGAAACCACTTTGTGTCAGCCTCCGGGTTTTTTCGATCCATTCCAGACGACACACCTGGGCTCTTAACGAGGCTTCACAATGGGGAAAGGAGGGGGTTAGGAGGGAAGGGATGGGGTGTGGGGGAGGCGGCTTTGTCAAAACAGACGATTTTGTTCAAGACTAAGACCGAGTTTGACGAAGAGCTGTGTTTGTGGCGGAGGTGGGCGGGGAGTGGGGGTGGAAAAGGGAGGGAGAGTGTCTGGGGCTAACTCCCCATTTTACGTTCAGACAAGCACTATACGTGTGGGCGTAGGTTCACTGGCTGCATCTGTAGTTTACAAAAGTGAATGAGGATGACGATGACAAGGCGGACAGAGGTCCTGGATGGACGGAGGACTCAGTGAGGCACTGGGCTGGGGAGGACGTGACGCCTATCCCCTGTCGCGCCTGGCTGGGAACAGAGAGGTGTGGAGACTCTTGGCAGTCTTTGCATCTTTCTCAACTCCTTTGAGTCTTTGCTCTGAGGAAGATGGTGGTGGTCATAGAACCAGCTTCGATTATTTCGTTTGACGCCCCGCTTCCTCCCCCTTTCCCTTCCCGCCTCCACTTTTCCCTTTCCATCCTTCCCTCTCTCTCCCCTTAACTGTTCTTCTTCTTCTTCTTCTTCTTCTCATTTTCTTCTAATCAACAGTGTTGGTCTGATTTTCGTGTGTACAGAGGCCAAGACTTATCAGAGGAACGGAAATTTTCGCATACAGTGACAGACGCCATTCAGGGGCGAGCAGAACTCTTTCGTTTAATGGGACATGTTTCGCCGCTAACACTTTCCTCCCCTCCCCTCCCCTCTCTCTTTCCATCCCTCCGTCTCTCCCATCGCCTTGACCAAGATGTAGGGGAGACGGGATCTGTATCACTGCTTTTCGCTAATCAGAGTTTCCTTGAGCACATTGGAGGCATATGTCCCTTCCTGTTGATCCGATTGGCCGTGCGTCCGCCTCCTGGCCTTGTGTTAGCTGCCTGTTCACCACACCGCACACTGCACACAGGAATTCGCTCCTGGACAAGGCTACGTGCAGGCAGGAGGCTGACCTCACTGAACAGCGCACAGGGAGAAGCTAGCACACATGCTGATGATAGAGAAAGTGGTCAGTTGCCTGCGCGAGCAAAGGCAAATAATGAGAAACTGAAGCGAGAAAGCAATCTTGTCTGCCTCTACTTTTTTTTTTTTTTTTTGTGCCTGTACGAGGTTATCAACACTGCATTCCATATCACCACTGTTTGATTAGTAAAAAGTGAAAAGATCCTCCTCTATCTTTTCTTGTTTGAATATAAAGCCAGATACTATATCAAATATATGCAAATCAGCTTATATGAGTAACAGTTTCTCTCTCTCTCTCTCTCTCTCTCTCTCTCTCTCTCTCTCCTCTCTCTCTCTCTCTCTCTCAAATCAGCTTATATGAGTAACAGTTCTCTCTCTCTCTCTCTCTCTCTCTCTCTCTGTTCTCTGCCTCTCTCTGTCTCTGCCGTCTGTCTGTCCGTCTGTCCGTCTACCTGTCTGTGTGTCCGTCTCTCTGTCTGTCTCTGTCTGCTGTCTGTCTCTCTCTCTTCTCTGTCTGTCTCTGTCTCTCTCTGTCTGCTTGTCTCTTGTTTGTTCTGTTAACATAAGCACAACCTGTTTATGTAGTTTAGGAACTGTTTTTTGTTTGTTTGTTTGTTTTAATCTACGTCAGAGATTGTTGGGCCTCGGAAATATGGCAATACCTGAGCGGTCCGGAAAGAGACACTTCTCAGGCTAGCTCTGCAACCAAGCAATGAGTTATGGTCAGAAGGGGGGCTGTCCTTTGTGTGTTCAATCAGAACAGGCCCCACTGAACTCAGCCGAAGCACATCTGCAGCAGCGCAGGGTGTCCTCCGGTGGGTTGGCTCCTTACCACTTATCCCAGTCTTCTCCCTTTTCACGAAAAAAAAAAAAAGAAATGAAAAGAAAAAGGAAATGAAAGCCCACCCACAACAACATCAACAGCAACAACAAAGAGAGAAAGAAAGAAAAAGAAAAAAGAAAAGAAAACAAGAAGAAAACAAGAAGAAAAGGGAATAGATAAAAACAGAAACAAACAAAAACACCGTAATATCCGGCAACGCCAAGACGGAGGATGGCTTCTGACGTTGAGCAATACACTCGAATGACTTGTACTAAAAGGAGTGTGTGTGTGTGTGTGTGTGTGTGTGTGTGTGTGTGTGTGTGTGTGTGTGTGTGTGTGTGTGTGCGTATGTGTGTGTGTGTGTGTGTGTGTGTGTGTGTGTGTGTGTGTGTGTGTGTGTGTGTTGTAGAGAGATGATGGGGGTGGATGGTGCGCCATGTTTGCGTATGTATGAGAGGGGGTGGTGGTAGTAAGTGGCTGTATGAAAGAGGTTGAGTGGGGGTGGGAGGAGGGTAGGGGTATTAAAATGGAAGAAAGAGGGAGAGGAATGAGGGAGAGGTGGAGTTTTCATGAGAGCTGCAGCTCACGAGAGAGAGAGAGAGAGAGAGAGAGAGAGGGGAAAGACAAGACAAAATTCTTTATTTACGAGGATAATAGATAAGCACTGACGCGCTTTTTTACATCCAGTCCTCGCCCTGAGTAGGGACTACAACAGGCAGTGAAATGAAATAATGTAAGAAAGTAAACAAGCAAACAAGGCGGTCATGCAATCATAGTGGAACATCAAATGAAGATAGAAGATCAATGGGAAAAAAAAACAGTAAGAATAAAGATAATGATAATGAAGGAGAAGAAGTGAGTGGGGCTGGGGGTGGGGGGTGGGGGGGGGGGGGGGGGGGCTGGGGGGCTGCACATGGAAATGTACTACAACGTACAACAGTTAGCATGTATAAAAACAGACAGTAAAATGAATATGACAAAGTACGTACAGAATTTGGAACACACACATATGCGCACGCACGCACGCACACACACACACACACACAGAGAGAGAGAGAGAGAGAGAGAGAGAGAGGAGAGAGAGAGAGAGAGAGAGAGAGAGAGAGAGAGCTCAGAGAGAGAGAGAGAGAGAGAGAGAGAGGAGAGAACAAGGCACAACATGTAATCATTTTTCATAAGGCATGAAAATTCGTAGAAGGTATTTAGCAAAGTGACATGGAATTTGGCTGGGGGGGGGGGGGGGGGGGGGGGGGGGGGGGGGGGGGGGAGCAAAAGAGAGAGAGAGAGAGAGAGAGAGAGAGAGAGAGCTGCATGAAACACACGTCCGGCAGTAATGTTTCGCTCGACCACGTTGCCAAAATACGCTGTTCGTTTCAAACGGCCGTGAATAAATGCTGGTCCATGTCCAAGGTCCTCAGTCATGCTCTATATTTACGGCTGCTGTAAAAGGCTACCTTTTGCTTTCTGCTGTCAAGCGTTTCAAATATCCCACCCCCGTGTGGTGTGTGTGTGTGTGTGTGTGTGTGTGTGTGTGTGTGTGTGTGTGTGTGTGTGTGCATGTGTGTGTGAAGTGTGTGTGTGTGTGTGTGTGTGTGTGTGTGTGTGTGTGTGTGTGTGTGTGTGTGAGTGTGTGTGCGTGGTGTGTGTGTGTGTGTGTGTGTGTGTGTGTGTGTGTGTGTGTGTGTGTGAGAGAGATGAGTGAATGAGTTAGTGTGTGTGTGTGTGTGTATGTGTGTGTGTGTGTGTGTGTGTGTGTGTGTGTGTGTGTGTGTGTGTGGTACGCACATGCGTGGGTACGAGTATAGCGAACCGCTGTGACGTAAAGGACGTAATCGCAGGCGTAAATTACTATCCAGAGAGACCGCGATCTTAGTTATGCTTTCACTGATCTAATAGAAAACAGCTGGCCGATGTTGTTGATATTGTTGTTGTTTCTTTTTAATTCAAGGAAAACATGCGTATATGATAGAAAGTTCCAGTGTCTGGGATTTATTTGAGCAGGCTTGTTCTAACTCTGAGATATTTTGCAGTATGATAACGTACGGCCGCACGACCTCTGAATTGAAGCATTTAAATCTTTTTGCAAGATGTGTGTATGTGCGTGCGTGCGTGTGTGTGTGTGTGTGTGTGTGTGTGTGTGTGTGTGTGTGTGTGGTGTGTGTGTGCGCGCGCGTGCGTGTGTGCGTGCGTGCGTGCGGTGCGTGCATGCATGCGTGTGTGGGTGTGTGTGTGTGTGTGAGTGTGTGAGAGAGAGAGAGAGAGAGAGAGAGAGGAGAGAGAGAGAGAGAGAGAGAGAGTCTGTCCCAGCACCCAAGTGGTTACGGTGTATTTTTTTGTTGCAAACAAAAGAATACAAAACAATAGATAAAAACGTTTGTTCAGTGTCTAGCATGCGCGCACTTGCTCTCTCTCTCTCTCTCTCTCTCTCTCTCTCTCTCTCTCTCTCTCTCTCTCTCTCTCTCTCAGTAAAAAGAAAAGGGTGTTGGAGGTATACAGTTCTCTGTCAAAGCAAAGTACTCGTGACTGACTTTGTGACTTCTACGGACTTTTCCGTCAGTTGGTAGGGACCCTGAAGGCGCTCCTGGTTCCAGCTCCAGTGATTGTCTCCCTTCCCTCCAGAACAGTCGGTCGCTGGTGGCGTGGCCAAGAAGACATGGCGGAGTTAAAGGGGCTGATCGCATTACGTCGGCCTCCTCGCTTTGTATGGAGCCCCGTGGGGGCTGGAGGCCATATCATGCCCGACTTTTTTTTTCCCCGTCTTTAATCTAGAACGGTTCGTGAGCCCCTGGGCCAGTAGTTAGACCTAGCATGTGTGTGTGGCTGCTATAAATACTCCCGTTACACGATTAAAACTGTTGGGGTGCTTGTTGTTAGCCACCCATGTGTCAGTCAGTAAACACTTCATTGCTAGCCAGCCCACCGGCTGGTCGCAGTCATTAATCATTTCGTAACTTTGTAAATTGAGGTGGTGTTACGGGGCCTTGATTGGAATGATAATGATGCGGTGTTCTTCGATTCATTTGCTGATTAAGTCTCTAAAGATTTAACGGCGCATTTTCTGCTAATGAGTCTCTGGCAGGAGTCGAAAACCAGCACCAGACAGGCGAAACGAGTGGTCCTGTACATGGCACGATCTGTCGATCCCCACATGCTGCCCGTGCAAGGTGTAACATTTACACTTCTCATGCCCTCTGTATGTATTTGATCGCGCTTCAAAATCAACATGAAATGACCAACAAGAACCTCAACCAAAAAAAAAAAGTGAAAATATTGTTACTACTAACTGAAACGCACTTGTACAGCAGACCGGTAAATCAGATATACAGAGTGCGTTTCATACAGTAATTACACTCTGCAAATGTCACTTCATATGATCATCAAGCCATTGAAGATGGGTCAGAGGTATGTTCTTCTTCTTCCTCATGTAGAGCCGGGCCAAACTGGCGTTCACGGCTCTGCTGATTAGCTGAGTTTCAGCTGGTTGGATGGCTTATTGGGTAAAACCGGATTTAAAACTATATACATGTACAAATGTAGTGTGCATTTCCACCAGTGGCCAGCCTTGGGGGGCTGCAGGTCACTGGAGCTGCAGCGTAGGCGGCTGAAGAATGCCACTACTGTTGGAGCTGTAGTGGTCTCACTGGAAAGTTTGTTCCACTCCCTCACTATTCGGGGGGACGAAGGAGTTGTGTAGAGCTGGGTGTTTTTGAGTGCTCCTGGAAGATGCGAGCGCTATCCCTGCCGCGGGCCCTGGGGTGAGAGGGACGGCAGCAGAGCGTGGAGGGTGGAATATCTACCAGCCCATTCTCGATGCCATACAGCACGTGACCGGCACATGAACAGCGACGTTACTGCTTTCTCCCCCCCCCCCACCCCCCCAGTGCGTCCCATGACGGGCTCCCCCCCCCCCCCCCCCCCCCCCCCCCACCCCCCCCCCCCCCCCCCCCCCCCCCCCCCCCCCCCCCCCCCCCCCCACCCCCCCGAGGAATGGGAAAGGCTTGCTGGGGCCTGTCTCCTCCATCTGTTTCTTCTTCCATTGATCGGTTACCATCATCGACTTGCCAGTGATTCTGCCCACAGATGTGTGGGGTTCCATGGCCGCAGTGCTGTGCGTTTAGACTACTCGGTGAAATGAAAGAAAATAACGTGAAAAAAAAGAGAGAAATGAAATGAAATGAAATGAAAAAAATTGAATCAGATTAAAATGAAAAAAAAAAAAGCTACAGACTAGGTTATCCACGGGAGGGTTGACAAGGGGGTGGTGGTGGAGTGGTGGATGGAAGGAGGAGGGCTCTGGGGAGAGGAGGGGGGGGGGGGAGGTGGGAGAATAGAGTCCGTTAGCACACCCAGCTGCACGAGGCTGGCTGCCATAACGACCCTTGGGACTAGCTCAAAAACCTTCTGCTGACGCTACTTACCGGTGGACGGTGGATGGATAGTGGAGAGCGCGGGGCGAGAGAGGGGAGAGGAGTAGGGGAGGGGGAGGGGGGGGGGTGTAGTAGTAAGGCAATTACAGGCAGCTAGCCTGGACCTGAACAGATCCAAGGACGCCGATGTGACAACCTCTCGTAGACTCCTCCTCTCCAGATATCCCAGCGCGCTGGCAGGTGTATTCGTGTGTTTCTAAATCCGCCGAATGGCTGGCCTGGGTCGCAAAGTTCTGTCTCGCGGGTTTGTGATTTTCAATTATGCATATGTCCTCACACGACGACCAGGGGTTGATATACCCGTTCCGCAGGTCCACCATGATATGCTGAAGCGGGGGTTCAGAAATGCGTTTGA
>JADBJO010002695.1:160000-162500 GCA_016801955.1 Conus betulinus | reverse complement strand
CTCTGCGCCGTCAGTTTGTCCGTATCTTGAGTCATTCCTTTCAGGTTCCCTCTAGCAACGAGATCGGCCAGCTGTGTTCTATTCTTACCATGTCAGGCCGACTCCTGGCTGCACGCACGTATAAAGGGAGACTTGGCTTTGTCGATGAGGTCGTCTCGTGAGGTGCCTTTTATGAATCAACAGTGATCATAGAACTACTAGCTGCAACAGGTGAACGGGCTCTGTTGATCAATGCCAGTCACAGAGAGCGATGGAGCAGGGCGCAGCCAGATACAACATACATGAATATCCTATCTTATGTGCCGTCGTTCTTAGTAGTTTCTGTGTGGAGATTGTGTGTGTGTGTGTGTGTGTGTGTGTGTGTGTGTGTGTGTGTGTGTGACATGCTGGCGTCAAAACGATTTTGCTCATCGGGTCAGGAATTGAGTGCACGTGATCTTCGGTACCTAAATTAGGTCACACTTGAACTTTCCAAGTATGAACGCTCTCAAAAAAAAAAATAAATAAATAAAAATAAATAAATTAAAAAAGTCATTATCCTAAACTAATGAGAGTCGAACCACCAGATTACTGCGGACAGTGTCAGGCGATGACAGGAGGCTTGTTCCCGCGCTGAGCTATTTTTTTGGTTCATGTACTACACCTTGCCCATTCATGCGAAGCAACGGCAGCACTTAGAATGTTCTGACGTCAGTGGAATCAGTGCGTTACACACTTTCGACACGCACAAAACAGACAGGGGATGAGCGGCTGTTCGAACAATCTTTTTGTTATCATGGCTTTCTTATTTTATTTTTTTATTTATCTATTTTTTTTTTTAAACACAATTCCGTCATTGAACCATGGGCTATTCACCTCCTTCAACACCTCACCCACCCCCCCCCATTTTCACCGCTTACCTTCTGCTGATTGTTAGTGTAGTGGAGGCGGAAGGGGTAGGAGGAGGGGGGGGGGGGGGGGGGACGACCGGTGGTGGAAGGACGGATGTAATAAAGAATAAAGGGGAGGATATATTAAAATGTTTGCCCCAATCCCATGTTGTTTCTCCCCCCACTTCCACACACCCCCCCCCCCCCCCCCCCCCCCCCCCACTTCCCGTTCCCCACCTTGATTTTCCTATAAATTTTGCCAAGTCATTGTCTGAAAGATGGAGGACTTTTTTGCCAAGGCGCTGAAAGATGGAGGACTTTTTACCGGCGCTTGTTTCCCCCCACTACCTGAATGTTCAGCATAGATAGGTAGATAGACAGGTACAAATATTAGACCAATATATAGATAGAAAGATAGATAGACAGATAGACACATACATAGATTGATAGAGATAGATAGACAGACAGAAAGATAGCTAGATAGATGGATAGATTAATGACAAAGAAAAAGTGTAAACGGCATAATGTCTGAATCAGTCCCTTTTTTTAAATCTACTTCTTACATCATCTTCCATATAAACAAGATAAAAAAATTTGTCTGTTAGGGCGAGAGGTCGGGGGAAGAAAAAAGAAATCTTTTCTAACTACGTACCGTCATTTTTTGATACACCATAAATAGTAATGTCCTTTTTATTGGTGTTCGTTTTGTGCGCCTTTAACCGTCTTTCTATCCTTTTATTTGAGGTGAAGGCGAGAATGCTTGTTATTTCATGCTCCAACCAGGGAGCGCTACTGTTTACGGTGCATGAGGAAAAATCATGGGCGGCACTTTGATTTGAACTGCTTTCCTGTCTGACCTCAAGCAGTTAAAGACAGCATTTATCTGGTTTTGATTGAAGATGAAACGGATGTTTAATCGCTTAATAGCTCAGTCAGAAACTATGTTATCTAAATATTATCGTCTCTCTCTCTCTCTCTCTCTCTCTCTCTCTCTCTCTCTCTCTCTCTCTCTCTCTCTCTCTCCTTCCATCTCTGTGTCTTTTATTTGTATAGTTGAATAATTGAGTCGGGTTAGATGATTCGCTGAATTCTTTCCCATTCTTACCTGACAGGACGCACCAGCATTGCTAACCTGTTGGGTTTGCAGCCTGCTCAAAAGGCTAGGGAGGCTGAGTGTGGGGCATTCATTTCGTCATCAAATGCATCGATCTGTGTGTGGCGTGTTTTGCTTAATGAGTTTGTTTCTGCTGCGGCGCCAGACGTTTCATTAGGGAAATTAAAAAGGGGGACGGGCCGAACTTGATCTTTAAACAGATCGTGTTTCAGCGTGGAAACAGTCCAAGTTGCAGAGCAGCTCTGACACAAATTACCTTGGCAGGTGATTTTTTGTTTTCTTTCTTCTTCCCCCCCCCCCCCCCCCCCTCCCTGTTTTCTTTTTCTTCTACTACTTCTTTTTTCTTTTTTTTTTTTTTTTTGTTTTTTCTTTTTTTTTTTTTTTTTTTTTAATTTTTTTTTTTTTTTTTTTTTTTTGCTCATATTTTTTTTCGGAGGGAAGGAGCCGGGCGCGCAATTCTGCAAACGGGGGAAGGGTAGAGGGGGGGGGGGGGATGGGGGGTAGGAGGAGGTGCAGT
>JADBJO010002695.1:137500-152500 GCA_016801955.1 Conus betulinus | reverse complement strand
ACCAACTGTTTGGTATCCGCACTGGTTAAAGTCTATAATTTCAAGTTGTGTATTTTGAAAGTGGGGAAATACGCTGTGCATTTATCATTGCAATTCAGTTTTCACCCACCAAGAATAGACTGTGCATCAGGTTCGATTGTCTGAACGTTTTCACCAAGGGTGCGAATTTTGAAGATAACATTCTGTTAAAAGAGGTTTACGAAGACTTGAAAAGATCGTTATCTCCTCAAGGGCTAAACGTTTTTTTAGGATTTAATTTTCTTACAGGCAGAAGAGTGGTCAACACAGAGGGTGGTGCATTAACTGTTAAGAGTCGGCTGTCGGTTGAAAAATAAAAGTTGGAGCAAGAACCCCTTCCCCCCCAACTCCCCAAACTAGAGCTTGTAATTATCAAGGATAGCAGTGTTGTTATGGACAAATGTTAATTGAGTTGACAACTCTTGTTGAACCCCGTTTGTTTTGTTGCTGTTTCATCTTCCGCGCCCTATAGGTGGCATGACCTCCCACCCATCCTTCCCGCTCCTCGGTCTCCCCCACCCACCCACACCCTCTCTCTCATTCCGCTCTTTCCGGCTCAGCCACAGACAGCCGCCGTTCGTCCCGTCGTAGCTCTGCACTGGAACTTTCCTTATCAGACCGCCATGAGACACCCCCACCAGAAAAGACACTGCGTTGCTGCTGAGTCACTTCGGTGATGCTCAGCGATGTCTCTGTTGCCGGATCCAGCGTGCGCAGGACACCACCTTCCATCCCTCCTCCCACCCCCTCCCCTCCCAGCTGACGACGATAATGGCTTTGTCGCGGAGCCAGCGTGTATAGTGTCCCCACTTCTCTCTCTCTCTCTCTCTCTCTCTTTGTCTTTCTGTCTCTCTCTCTGTCTCTGTCTCTGTCTGTCTGTCTGTCTGTCTCTCTCTCTCTCTCTCTTTCTGTGCTTCTCTGTCTCTCTTTCTGTGCTTCTCTCTCTCTGTGCCTGTGCCCCCCCCCCCCTCTCTCTCTCTCTCTCTCTCTCTCTCTCTCTCTACCCCGAGGGCCCCACCACGAATACACAGTGAAAGCTCTCACACGAACTAAGCGACATTGAATATATTGACACGAACACGCCGGGGGACGTGAATATGAATGGGGAAAATCGAAACAGCGGCGATCACGAAAGTAGGACAAGAAGAGGCATGCGACACAGATGGTGAGATTAACGTCCTGTTAGCCGGAGGCCCGTCAGGACTGGATTCTCCCAGATCGGAGTCCGGCTGTGTGGGCACATAATCTGGGTCTTCGTATGATGAAGACGAGTTCAGTAAGGATCAAATGAGGGGGGTGAGAGTGATACTGTGGAGGCAATGAGTTTGGTCTGTGGTTTCATAACGGGGCTGTCCTCTACACGCTTGCTTTTCGTGATAAATCCCGATGTCACCCGGACCGGAGCGATTCAGACTCCTGTAGTGTTGGGTAGGCCTGTCTTGGCCACAAGACACTGAACCGAGATCTCATCGGAGACGCTCTAAAAGTGTGACTAGCTCAGAAGCACCAGTTTAAATGTCGAAAAGCTCGCATGGTAAATGTTTGGGAAAAAAAGCTTTCATGTCACAAAGCTCGAGCATTGCTTTTCATATCATAGGGTAGACCAGACTGTACTGTGTTATTTCAACGCGGACAGATTCCTTTTCGTTACCCCCTCCTGAGGCTTCATTTCCTTCACGATCTTGAAAATGACGGATTTAAATGTAATGGTGGTGCAGGTTCCCATATCATAATGAGAGCGGTCTGTTTCATTTCTGCGACGAAAACCACCTTGACATTTGACGGAATGCAACACACCGCTCGCACTGACACATGTATACGAAACACACACACACACACACACACACACACACACACACACACACACACACACACACACACACTCGTGCACGGACGCACGCACGCACGCACACACACACACACACACACACACACACACACACACACACACACACAAAAGCAAGCGTGCACGCACGCACGCGCGCGCGCGCTCGCGCACACACACACACACACACACACTCACACACACACACACACACACACACACACACACACATTTTCAGACTCTATGCGTCTAGAAGGTCTGGCCCCTAAAAATAAAACATATAGAACTGAAGAAGAGAAGGAAAAGATGAATACAAAAGATCCAGTTAGTGAAAACAGTCACTTCATCAATGCCCCAATTACTTTTGATGAAGTCAAAGATGCACTTATATCTCTTCCTAATAAGAAATCATCTGTAGGATTAGATATAGTTTCTAATGATATGCTTAAACACTTGCCAGATAACTTTGTTTTATTGTGCATAAATTGTTTCAGAAATGTTGGGTTGAGGGTGTTATGCCAAAACACTGGAAACAGTCTGTCATCGTGCCTATTTTAAAGCATGGTAAAACTCCAGTGGACAAACATAGTTACAGGCCAATTGCTCTAACCTCACATACGTGTAAACTTCTGGAGAGGATTATTTTAAGAAGATTGGTTCATTATTGTGAAGTAAATAAAATCATTCCCATTAACCAAGCAGGCTTCAGGAAAGGCAGGTCTGCAATCGATAATTTGGTGAACCTTACAACAAACATAAAACAACACAGTTTGCGAGAAGAAAAAACGTTATTGCAACTTTCTTTGATATCAAGAAAGCCTATGACCAAGTCTGGCATGCCAAGCTTCTTTATAAACTTAAACAGACTGGTTTATCGGGTCATCTCTACCATTTTATTAAATGCTTTTTGAGTAAAAGAAGTATACAGGGTTAGAGTGGGGAATTCATATTCAAATTTCAGATCTCTTCACATGGGCTTGCCACAAGGTTCCGTAATTGCACCTGTGTTATTTAATATCTTGATGAACGATTTGCCATCACATTTGTCAAAACATGTAGTATTAGTACAATATGCAGATGATATCTGTATATGGATGAATGTTATAATGAAAAGAAAATACATCTAAAAGGGCTATAAACTATATCAAGAAGCTATATCAAAGGGAACTTGATAAATAAAATAAACAATTATATGGTCACAAATGGCCTTGCATTATCTTCAGAAAAGACTCATATGATGCTTTTCAATAATGGCAGTAATCCTGCTGAGCTACCTTTGTTTAAAATTGAAAAAGAAACAATTCAGTACAAGGATTCAGTAAAATGTTTGGGTTTTGTTTCTTACAACAAAGCTAACACGGAACGCTCATATCAACCATATTGTTACTAAAGCAAGAAAATGCTTAATTTTTTTTTTAAGTTATAAGTAAACAATACTGGGGACAAGACAGCAAAATTTTGAAACATCTTAGCACAACATTAATTCGATCAAAATTATCCTATGGACAAGAAATATTTTTAGTGCTCCAAACTATTTACTAAGAAACTTCAAAGTATCGATTGCAAAGGATACAGGCTTGCTCTTGGTGTACCCTTTCACGCATCAACCCTCGGAACTTATAAAGAAATCGGAGAATTGCCCTTTGGATGAATATCGAAATCTTGCATGTGCAAAGTACGTTCTTAGGACCTCAGCACCCGACAACTTTGCCTCGGAAGAAGTACAGATAAAATCAGAAATAAATTTTCCTAAACGGGCCAGACAGATATCTTCATTAAAGCCAATTGGCTCATATGTATCAGACTTACTTAAAGAGTCGGAAATAAACCACAGTGTATTGATGCACAGCAAGTAGTTTCTCCTTACCCTAACTGGGAGATGAATAAACCACATTTTGATATCAATTACACTGATGTGAAAAAGAATGAGAATCCAAATATTATGCAAAGTGAAGTCCGATTTTACCTAGAAAATAAATACCCAAATCATTTAAAGGTATACACAGATGGCTCACTCTTAGATGATCACCGTGCTGGTTCAGGCTTTGTTATACCAGCTTTAAAAAAAAAGAAAAATCATACTTCATTGGTAAAAATCGATCAATATTTACCGCCGAACTCGTTGCTATACTTATGGCTCTTTATACATAATTGATTTTCCGTTGAAAATTTTTCAGATTTTATTCTGCGTCGATTCTCAGTCCGTACTGTACGCTTTACGTTCATTTGATTACAAGAAAAAAATCCAAAATTATCATAGAAATCAATCACATGATTAACATTTAAGTTTAAAGGGAACCAATATCACCTTTTGTTGGGTTCCTTCACATGTTGGATTATATTCAAACGATTGTGCTGACAGAGCCGCAAAAAAAAGGTGCAAGGCAAGACGAGGAATCTATAGAAATAAACATCCCTTTATCCGTTACAGAAGGGTATCATTTGCTGGAGCAAGCATCGTGGAACAAAGTTTCAAAATCTCTCCATAGGAAGGAGAAATTCTCCAGTCTCTCTTACTGATTTCGGTTGGTTCAACAAACAAAATATCTGTGAATTATGGCAACAGTTTCAAATGTAGACACATTACTTCGCTGTCTTATAGGATAAAGCTTAATGCCTTCAAAACAAAATTCAGCAAGAATGTTAAATGTCTGTGCGGTGAACAAATTTCAAACCAACACATTCTTCTGGAATGCCAGAGATTGAGACCTATTTTACCGGCTATTTCTGAAAGTTCTCTCTTGATAGTATCCTTGAGAATTTTAGTTTGTTGTTTGATTTTGCAAACTGTTTACTACGCAGTCCTATGGGACATTTGTTATAGTTTGTGTTATGACTCAACTAGTTATGTAAAGTTGGCTTTTCCATACCTTTTTTTTTTTTCATTGTATCGTAAATTTTTTTTTTTTTTTTTTTTTTTTTTTTTTTTTATATGATTGCAAGATAACCCCCACCCACCCACTTCCTCCTCATGCTTCCCCTCTCCAATCCTTTCCCTTCGTCTAATATCACTTAATGTGGAAAGACGTTAAATTGAAGACAACAACAACAACAACAACAACAACACACACACACACACACACACACACACACACACACACACACACACACACACACACACACACACACACACACTGCTCTCGTGTATTATCACTTTGAGTGAAGAGACGTTACACTGGAGGCTAGCCAACTCATATGTTTTACAAACATAGATCATCTCTCTCTCTCTCTCTCTCTCTCTCTCTCTCTCTCTCTCTCTCTCTCTCTCTCTCTCCCTCTCTCTCCCTCTCTCTCTCTCTCTCTCTCTCTCTCTCTCTCTCTCTCTCTCACGTGGTAAAATCACATGGGTGTCAGATACTATTACTAAATGGCTTTGGATTTGCATGGTTGAACCAGGGTGTGGAAAATGCGAAATATATTTTGCAAGTATTTCGTCAAGGACTCATTGATAACAGATGGCAAAACTGGCACGACCATATTCAGGAAAGTGCTAGGTTTTCATGGTACTGAACGTTTAAATCTTCCAATAATTGCGAAATGCATCTTTCCCATGATATTGACAGATATATTAAAAATTGCATAACAAAGTTCATATTGATGTTTCAAATATAACAGTGCATTGTCAACAGTATAATGAAATGTATGACTGCAGTGTAACATGCCCACAATGTAAAAAGGTAAACGATGCCGAACTACACTTTTTGTTCTTCTGCCCTGCTCTCAGTGACCTACAGCAGGAATATATATTCCACTGAAATACTATGCAAGCCCATGTCAGTTCCGTAAGAATCTACTAATGACGAATGAAAATCAAATTATTGTGAGGAATTTGTGCATACATTTGTATAGAGCCTTTAAGAGGCGATCTGTTGTGCTTAGGTAACAAACGCATTCATACGTCGATGTTGCATGAATATTGCTATCCTAGTCTGAGTCAGTAGACTGTTCTTCGTGCACTTGTATACCAGATTTTACTTCATGCATTTATGCATTATTTTGTTGCTGTTATTGTACTCGCTATACTATGTATCGAATAAAATCCCCCTTTCTGAAGGGACTGTGGCCTATCCTGAATAAATCTCTCTCTCTCTCTCTCTCTCTCTCTCTCTCTCTCTCTCTCTCTCTCTCTCTCTCTCTCTCTCTCTCTCTCTCTCTCTCCACAGCATAACAATAGGGAACAAAGTGACACGGTATTACACATTTTACAGGTATGTAGTTTCATGAAAACAGCGCACGCCCGCGCCAGACATAAACCCCGCCAGTTGCTACGCGATGTTGCAGGCGCATCCAGATCATTAAACATGTCTGTTCTGTTCTGCGCTTGAGACCTGAAGACTGAATCACATCCACAGACACTCTAGTCAACCTTGTGGAACTCGAAGAGGGTTCGCCTATCCGATTTCAAATCAAAGTGATCGTTCTGGCAGGCAGGCAGACACATAGGGAAACTATATCCTGATCCGGTAGTGAATCAATCGCCTGTGTTTGTGTTGGTTTTTGTTTGTTTGTTTCTCTGTTGTTTTTTTTTTCTCTTAGAATAAGAATAAAAGAAACCGCGCGCCCTGCAAAAGGATATCCGGTTTGAGACAAACTAGTGTGTGTGTGTGTGTGTGTGTGTGTGTGTGTGTGTGTGTGTGCGTGTGTGCGTGTGTGCGTGCGTGCGTGTGTGAAGAACAGTAATGACGAAACAGTGAGACAAACTCATTGCTCAAGCTGCACTGTGTTAGCTCTCTTGGGAAACTGAGAGCGCATAGGTGCTTGTTTTCCTGCTGCAAGCCATACGCGCGAAACTGGTCGCCCTTTCGCCGGTGAAAATGACGAACAACCCATCCTTTGCCCGTGTATAGGTCAACAGATCAGGCAAATATGTGTTTATAGACACACAGTCCCTTAGGTACAGCTGTTAGAACGTCACACAGGTAACATCCATTGTGACAAGGTACAGCTATTGGACAGCGCAGCACAACACCACAAAGCAATGCTGCTCACACATACACACACGCGCAAACGCGTACACACATGCGTGCACGCATATACACATACACACACACACACGGACGCACGCGCGCACGCACACACACACGCACACACACACACACACACACACACACACACACACACACACACACACACACACACACACACACACACACACACACACACACACGCACGCACGCACAGGTATATAGCACTCCATGGCTAGAATTTATCCTGTTTTACGTAAACTGGAAAAATCAATCCACCCTTATATCAGGAAAACAGAAGATGCTATCAAAAAAGAAATTAGAATGTAAATACATAGACTTCTGGAAACAGCAAAAAAGAATCACTTCAAAACTATATTTTCGCGATAAAACTGCAGAAAAGTACCGTCTAGAACCACACATAATAATCGTGAAAAACTACGAAAAGAGACGTGATCTCAGCACTTCGCGCCAGCCGCTCATACCTACACATAGAAAAGGGTAGCTACACGAACAGTCCAAGAGAAGACAGCAAACGCATAGCTTATGGTATGGTTGAAGATGAAATTCATTTTCTGAACAGCTGTTCTAAATAAAAAGTGCTGCGATTGAAGCTAAAAGAACAGCTATCTACAGATATGCTAAACTCAAACTCGCCCAAAACTATGCCCTAGTGAAGCGCTAGGTAGTGATGACCAACAACTTCATATTGCAAAATGTCTTCATAATTGTACGGATGTGATAAGGCGATGATAGGTCCCTATATGGACCCACATGAGTTATGATCTATCCATTAATTATGATTTCTCATACCATGCCTGTGTCTGTAGACCCTTGAGGGTTCTCGTGACAAAGTTCGAGTCCGAAAGTCTGTGTCTTGAGTCACACACACAGCTTGGTTTATAGTCTCACTCGAAGGACTGTATGGGGAATGGAGTCAGAACCAATGTTAACTCCGAAGAAAAAAAATCCCCCTGTACCAATATTCGATCCCGCAACCTCAGGATCATGAGTCCAGCGCTCTACCAACTGAGCTATTCCGGCCCCCTTATCACACCTTATCACACCACATCATACCACATCATACGATACTATACAACACAACACAACATTATAAACACAACACAATATAATGCATACAGTACAGTCAGTACAGTACAGTACAGTACAGTACAATACGATACGATACGATACGATACAATGCAATACAATACAATGGTTTGTCTTACAGTTATCCCCCATAAACAGGCTGCTGGCCCGCTGTCCTTCGTGGTCATCAAGAGGTCAGTGATTCCAGTGCCAGGCCTCTGCGGACAGTAATGGACCACAACCCAAAGATCTCCCTGCCCACGGACAATGTCCGCTGTACAACAGACCTCAGGCACGTTCCGGCAGGGCTTTTCTGGCTTCATAAATGATCAGTGTCGGTGCCATGCTGGTCTGAGCTTCTTCTGTTACTGAGGAAGAATTAGGGGAATGACGCCCCGCGAAATGGTGAATGGCGCGGTCCGGAATAGCGCTCTTCATACACTTTTTCTTCAGTAACCGAGCTCAACGCGAAGCTCCGACGCAGCTATATCGTGACCTTGGTTGACATTCGCTGCCATGAAAGTTTGACTGGTATTGGCGGTCATCGATGTTGTGCTGGAATGTCCAGGTGTCCTATTCTGTTCTGTGTATTCCGTTCTTTTGCACTGACCGTTATAAGCCCCCTGAAAAGCCATGTGTCAGGCCGCTGAGTGGCTTTATTCCAGGCCCCAGAGTAGCTTTATTTCATTACAGGCTCGAGAGTGGTTTATGTTCCAAGGATCACAGTGGCTTTATTACACCCCCCAGAGTGGCTTTGTTCCAAGGATCAGAATGACTTTATTGCAGTCTTCAGAGTGGTTTTGTTTCAGGGATCAGAGTGGCTTTATTAACCCCCCAAGAGTGGCTTTGTTCCAAGGATCAGAATGACTTTATTGCAGTCTCCAGAGTGGTTTTGTTTAAGGGATCAGAAGGGCTTCATTACAGCTCCCAGAGTGATTTTATGCCAGAGATTACGTGGCTTTGTTACAGCTCCCAGAGTGGTTTTATTCCAGGAGCAGAGTGGCTTTATTACAGCTCCCAGAGTGATTTTATTCCAGGGATCAGAGTGGCTTTATTACAGCTCCCCAGAGTGATTTTATTCCAGGGTCAGAGTGGCTTTATTACAGCTCCCTGAGTGATTTTAATCCAGAGATCAGAGTGGCTTTATTACAGTCTGCATACTCGCTTTGTTCCTGGGATCTGAGTGGCTTTATTACAGCTCCCAGAGTGATTTTATTCCTGGGATTACAGTGGGTTTATTACAGCCCCCAAAGTGATTTTCTTACAGAGATCAGAGTAGCTTTATTACAGCCCTCTAAGTGGCTTTTTTTTCCTCCCAGGGATCAGAGTGACATTGAGGGGGTCGTCGTTTCTTGGACACGACATCATGGGAGACGGAGGCAAGCCATTTCCCTCGGCCGCCTTCATCTTTTCTTAGCTGAATCAGGTTCACATTTTTGCTGCGGGATGGACAGAGAGGGTGGAGAAGCCATAACACTCTGACTCCACGAGCGGTTCGAACTTAGGACCGTTGTTTGTTCCACACCGGGGCCCCTTGAAAAGCGGGAACTGTTGTGATCTATGTGTGTTTAACCAGCTGAGAGGCCGACCTCGCAGCAGCTGGAGGCGAGACATTGAGGCAGAGATAAAGAGGCAGGGGACCAACTGGACAGGCATTCAGCGAACAGCCCAGAACCGAGTGCGATGGCGGAGTGTTGTCGATGGCCTATGCTCACCCTTGAGCTATGGGCCTAAGTAAGTAAATGTTTATTGCACGTCTCCTGCCAAGGTGCGTGCTGCCAGTATTACCGATGATTCGCTTTTCTCCTGATAGCTTTGTCTTTTTTTTTTTTACTTATGGTTCCCACCCCCACTTTCTTGTGTCGGTCTTGTCTGAAGCTTTTTTCAGGGATCGTCTCGGATTACACACTTTTGCCTGCTCAACGATTGTAGTCACTATCTTCATGCTAAATCGCTGCTTCGGTCTCAGATTCACAATGCTTTTTGAGGTTACGTTAGATTTTAGGAAAGAAAGGAGGGATTGTAGACTGAAGGGAAGAAGAAAGACGGAATGGTGGACAGAATGTGTTCGTTTTAACTTTTTATTTTGTGCGACTGCAGTGATGTGTTAGAAAGAAAATCATATGCGGAAGAAGTTCGGAATCATTCACATCAATGTGTCAGAAGAGGATTTGAAAATGATCCATAGACTCACAGTGTGAATTCAATGATCTGCGCGTTACTAACTCATAAACCCTCTCCCTCCCTCCCCCCCCCCCCCCCCCCCCCCCAATTATACCTTATCACCCATTAATCTTCCCTCCCCTTCCCTCCCGTATAACATTGCCTAACGCCTTTTCACAACTACCCATACATAAACACTACCACCTCCGACATCACCCAGCGAAATCATTTATCTATCTTATTCACCTTTTTTTTTCTTTAAATTACAGTTACTCTCATTTTATTCTTCTACTGATGTATTATAATTACTAGCACTATCATTATTATCATTACTATCCCTTCTATATATATATATATATATATATATATATATATATATATATATATATATATATATATATAACCCCCCCCTCCCCCCCCCTTAGCATTATTATCAATCCATCTTAACCACAACCGTCACATATACCACCCCACCCCACTAAACTAATTACACAACCCCATCGCCTCACTCCTCCCCTCCCTCCACTCAGCCCCCCCCCCCCCCCCCCCCCCCCCCCCCTCCTTTTCCTCTCCCATAATCCCCTCTGTCATTTCCTTCTGGCGGCCATTCTCCACATGGACATCAGATAGGTCTCTCTTCGTTCTTTGTTTTTACTGTCCTAAATGTTAAATGTGATCTGTTTTGTTTTGTTTTTTGTTTTGTTTTTTTTTTTTTGCTTGAAGAAGACCGAAGAGGTCAAAATGCATCGTGTCTTGTCCTGTGCTATGTTTGTCAATGTCCTTGACGGTAACTAACCCCCTCTCTTTCTAAATTTTAACTCATAATAATTCTCTTGTATAGGTAAGATGGTCTTTGAATAACAATTGGTCATTCAAGAAAACAATGACGATACAAAACTTCAATCAATACTTGTGGTAGGTGTGCACGTCGTAAATCTCAGATTTATCAGCAAGAAATGCATGAGCTGGGTAGAGAAAAGAAGGCGAGGAAGATTTTATTTGCAGTTTAGCGGATGACAATGTTCTATATTGTCTTAAATTTTACGACAATGGTCTGTATTGTTTGAAATTTGACGACAATGTACTGCTTTGTCTGAAGTTTGATGACAATGTTCAATATTGTCTGAGGTTTAATGATAATGTTCTGTACTGTGTGAAGTTTGATGACAATGTTTTATATTGTCTGAAGTTTGAAAACAATGTTCTGTATTGTCTGAAGTTCGATAACAACGTCTCAAGTTTGATGACAATGCTCTGTATTGTCTGAAGTTTGATTACAATGTTCTATGTTGTCTGAAGTTAATAATAATGACTATATTGTCTGAAGTTTGATGACCATGTTCTATATTGTCTGAAGTTTGATGACAATGTTCTGTATTGTCTGAAGTTTGAGAGGAATGTTCTATATTATCTGAAGTTTGATTACAAAGCTATATATTGCCTGAAGTTTGATGACAATTTTCTGTATTGTCTGAAGTTTGATGACAATGTTCTATATTGTCTGAAGTTTGATGACAATGTTCTATATTGTCTGAAGTTTGATGACAATGTTTTATGTTGTCTGAAGTTCCATAACAGTGTCTGTATTATCTGAAGTGTTAAGGGACGTTTTAAAACGTACTGGCAGCAGCTCTCGGACTTGAAAATACTGCGGTCTGTGTGAGTCGATCTTCAATGCTATCCGGAAAAAAAGAAAAAAACATGACACGGAACATTATGCTGAGATCGGTTTAGGGAATTAATGAATCTCTCTCTCTCTCTCTCTCTCTCTCTCTCTCTCTCTCTCTCTCTCTTCTCTCTCTCTCTCTCTCTCTCTCTCTCTCTCTCTCTCTCTCTCATTGTCCAACTTTAAAACCTGATCATCAATCACCTCATTGTCCATCTTAATGCCTTCAGTTACTTCATTACTTATTGTCCGAAATGCAGCCGACCCGCTTCAATGACTCTGATTGCCAGTCGTGCTTGAACCGGCTTATCCACACCTTTCGTGGCACTCCCAATGACATTTATCTGCTAGGTGTGCTACCAGGAGAGAGAACTATACGTGGAGCTGAGTTCATGAGATGAAAGGATTATTCTTGGCACTTTTTTGTTCGTACTTAAATTTTGTTGTAGGTTATCTCATTTTACTTTTATTCATATGTATACTTATAGATATTGTACACACACACACACACGCACACACACACACACACACACACACACACACACACACACACACACACACACACACACACACACATATATATATATATATATATATGTGTGTGTGTGTGTGTGTGTGTGTGTGTGTGTGTGTGTGTGTGTGTGTGTGTGTGTGTGTGTGTGTGTGTGTGTGTGTGTGTGTGTGTGTGTGTGTGTGTGTGTTTCTTCTTCTTGTTCATAATTTGATTTGGTTTATATTATTTTTTTTTTACTTATGTATACTCAGGGCGTGCGGACAGTACGGTGGAAACAGTTTGTAAAAAATCGGCCCTGAAGTAGATATTCCTCCAGGTCTTTGTTCTTCGATGAGTATTTGTTTACTTATTTATGTACTCATGCATTTTTTTTATCATTTCTAACTATCCATTTGTTTTACAGTTGTTCACGATTACGCTTATTTTCCGAAGAGTTATCTCTGTATCTTTAAGGTTCAGACGTAACATTACACTAACCTTCAGTCTCCGAAAGCATCCACGCGCGAACGCTTTCACAAACTAACAGGAAATATATAACCAGCTTGAGTAGCTACAAGAGGAAAACGTGGCCCACGCAGAGTCCGCTACAGTAAACAATGAATTGTTGTACCTTTGGATAGTACGCTAACAAGATGAAAAGAACATTACTGATTTATTAGAAAAAAAATATCCAATAGGAAGAAGGCGTAGTTAGTCCCTTGGGCTGTAGCCCCCTGGAGGAGGATTCTATTCTAAGTTTTTTTTTTTTTTTTTTTTTTTTTTTTTGGCCATTAAAATACAGCTATTTTTTGGAAACAGAACTTTATACCTGTCAAACGCATACATTATATAAAGCAAACAAACTAACTAACTAACAAGCATGACAGTCACCCATCAAAGACAGACTTCAAATTTCTGATATATTTCTCCAGCAGTGTTTTATCCGGCTGTTCTGGCCCTGTTTTCCCCCGCTTTGTATTAAGTTTCTTCTCGATACGAGGGAAATTCTTAACACAACAGATAGAGAATCTGATAAATTCGATCAAATCCCATCTTGTAGCCTTGTTGAAAATCTTTATCTGTTACTTCTAGTCATATATTTACAACAGTTTTCTTAGAAGGCTCCGTTCCTTCTGAATTTAGGACACTGCTGATATCCTTTAGAAGTTTTTTTTTAAGAGAAAAAGAGAGAAAAAAAAAAAGGGGGGGGGGGGGGGGGGGGGGGGGGGGGGGGGGGGGGGGGGGGGGGGGGGGGGGGGGGGGGGGGGGGGTGGGGGGGGGGACGAAAGAAAGGCAAGCTGGATCCAAATGAAGCAGAGAACTATACGACCTCATTTTTTTTCTTCCCTGTCCAAAATAGTGTGAACAAGTTCTCGGTCGGCTGTCTAAACATGTACCTAACTTCTCAGTGGGCCTAACAATCAGCCTGTCGGAGGGACACAGCGCTGACCATGAAAGCCTTGAAACATGTTGCAGGTGTAGTTCTGAACTCATCAGACGAAAACAAAAATCTCCGTTCGCCCACAAGACTTGTGTGTGGCATCCGGTACCAAAAATAAGGATAATTTATTAACTGCCTGAGCCTAACTTTATTGCACGGCCTGGTCTAGGCTTTCTTTCTCGTCTTTTTTTTTTTTTCTTTCTTACTTTCTTCTTATTTCTGCTCTCCATTCTTTCGCTATTCTTTCTTTCCCATATCCTTTCCTTTCCCACCTTTTCTGTCTTTTTAATTAACCTTTATGCTTATGCTCTCTCTCTCTCTCTCTCTCTCTCTCTCTCTCTCTCTCTCTCTCTCTCTCTCTCTCTCTCTCTCTCTCTCTCTCTCATTTGTTCTTTGCCTCTGTTTATCGTCTTAACATAAGGTACAAGGAAAGGGAAAAAAAAAAAAAAAAAAAGAGAAAAACAGAGAAAGTAAAAGAAAAAGAAGGGGGGGGGGGGGGGGGGGGGGGGGGGGGGGGGGGGGAGAAGAAAAGAAACTGACGGACAAGAGAGGGTTTGTGCTTCACAGATTGACAACCGAGCGACTCGGCGCTGGAATCGATTTGTTTGGAGAAGAAGACGAATGGGGAACTGGGTGGAGGGGGTAGGGGGGAGGGGGGGGGGGGGGGGAGCTGCCACACTTCTACTCGCCTTTGTCAGTCAGTGTCTTGCTTCGTTCATCTGTCTGCATACGGGGCTTGCCTCATTCTGGTCTCTTTAGTGTATAACCCTTTTGACTTTAAAACTCATACATTATTCATAGCCTCGGTGTTCTTTACGTGGTTCCCTGTTATGGAAATCACTGTCACCTTTGGAAATGGCAGTGGTTTCCGATCCAAGTAATGTGGTAGGGGCCCCTTTGAACTGGCTTTGAATTTTTTTTTTTCGTCCATTTTCTTCCATTTGCAGTGTTACTGAAATTGTCCGATATGGCAACGGAGTTGTATGTTGGAGGAGAATGGAAATGCTGTTTGTGTTGGCAGTTCTTTGAACCGGAAAGGGTATAGTAGGCTGGTTTGTCACTGTTCTTTCTCTCCCAACTCTCTGTCTGTCTGTCTGTCTGTCTGTCGCCATCTGTTTACCGCTGTCTCTTCTTTTGTATGTATCTGTCTCTATTCATCGGGCAGTCTCTCTCGTTCTCTTGGTTATCAGTCAGCCTTCTTGTTTTTAGTTCTACCCGCGAGAAAGTAAACAGAGTCATATCCGTGTACGTACTGTCATCATGTGTATACGCAATTGCTGGCGCGCATACATGTATGCTAACATGCATGCGCATTCACATATATGCGAACGCCTTTGCACT
>JADBJO010002695.1:115000-132500 GCA_016801955.1 Conus betulinus | reverse complement strand
AAAACAGCTGATCATCCCGAAAGAGTCATAAACTTTAAAATATCGGATAACAAAATTTCGCTCATTCAAGTGGCTAACACATTGTAGAAGCGTCATTCACGTTATGAAGGAGGGTTGCTACGCGTGGAAACAAGAAGCAGGTTATCCGTTCGCGATCGCACACAATGTCGTCATTTTTATTTGCAAGGCATATCGCTAAAACTTTGACGAATCGTCGGGGATGCGATGGAAAACACCATTTTTATGCAAACTGATCGGATATCATGCTTGGCGTCCTACAAATTTGAATTCGATTCACTGTGTGCCGCAAGGAGGGACAACATTCCAATGTTCGCGGTGTGTGTGTGTGTGTGTGTGTGTGTGTGAGAGAGAGAGAGAGAGAGAGAGAGAGAGAGAGAGAGAGAGACAGAGAGATGGGTGCAGTTTTCCGCTTTCGTCATCATATTTGAAAGAGGAATCACACTCTGTAAACCAGCATTTAGGCTATGTAAACTGTGTTTTGCCATGCTTCCCGGCGGCCGGTCTGCGTTAGGGTTAGGAGGAACACTAACATGATGATAGGCATGGAAGCCAAGCAGAGCCAGGCGGAAGACATCACAAAGGCCGCGGACAGTCAGTGGTCACGTCAAGAAAGGAAGACAACAACTACAACAACAGCAACAACAACAGCAACAACAACAGCAACAACAACAAAAAACACCAAGGGCAGTCAAAGAAAAGTGACAGGAGAGAGGGAATAACTTGCATAGAACCTCTAGAAGGCGGGAATGCAATTTGCAATTAAAGGGGGAAAAAAAGAGCCCCCCGGTCAGGAATTATTTTTGTCTTATGTGTTAAACACAGTATTGCAGTAAATGGGGAAGGGGGGGGGGGGGGGGGGGGGCTGTAAACGTAGAGCCGCTAGAACGGCGCAGTGACGCGTGGACAAAAGGTGTCTCCCCCCCCCCCCCACCCCCCCCTCCGTTCTGTCTGTCCTGGCGATCCGTTTCCCTCGTCCTCTTTGTGCTGCCTGTCGACTGCCTTGCCCGTGGTACGTGGTGCTCTCCGACTTCCCTGCATTATTCATCACCTGGTCGGTGTTTACCTGGCCCGCGGGTACCATTGCAAGTGACTGTCATGATTGGCAATGGCAGTCTGTCTAGATCCATATCTCCGCTTGTGGGGCCTCTGTTCAGCATTTCTTTTCTTTTTTTTTCCCCCCGCATTATAAGTCAGTTTTCTACCCTCTGAAGCGTTGAATTGTCCGAGAGGTGAAACTAAGTCAGGTGGGAAATGGAATGCCTAGGCAGAGGGTTGGAAGGTTTTTTGTGTGATACAGATTTAGCAGTTGGTACTCTCATCCTTGTGTCTTCCTCCTCCCCCTTTCTTGTTTCTCTCTCTCTCTTCTTCTTCTCTCTCTCTCTCTGGTGTGTGTGTGTCTCTCTCTCTCTCTGTGTGTCTGTGTGTGTGTGTGTGTGTGTGTGTGTGAGTGTGAGAGAGAGAGTGAGAGAGAGAGAGAGAGAGAGAGAGAGAGAGATTCTAGGCAGTAGCTGAGCGGAGAGAAGCATACGCCATCGGCTGTACGATGACAGGTCATTATCTTCAAGGCCATTGGTAGATAAACTCATTGTCAGGGCAATGACCCACGAGCATCTGGCTGATAGGACGTTAAAACTCACCCTTCATTCAGTGACCCACAACAGAAGTGGACATAGCATAACTCAGCACAGTCACTAAATACGTACAAATTGGCAGACGTCGGTAAACATTTTATTGGAACTACTTGGGCACGATTTTTAACCAACCTGAAACAATCCAATGTTTGTAATATTCGTATGGTCCGATCTGATGGTAAGTTCTTGAAAGTCTGCGGAAACTGGACAAACCTACAATTTTTTTTAACCATCTTAGGTTTACATTTACAGTGACATTCGGTTCTGTCCGAGCAGCTGTGTGTGTGTGTGTGTGTGTGTGTGTGTGTGTGTGTGTGTGTGTGTGTGTGTGTGTGTGTGTGTGTGCGTGCATGTGCGCGCGCGTGTGTGTGTGTGTGTGTGTGTTGTGCACGCACGCGTGAGTGCGTGTGTGTTTAGCATCCAGGTGGGTATGCACAGTCTGAGCGGAACCGGTACGCCTTGAGTCCTTATCAGTCGAGAAGTATGGCACCGGTTCATGATTAGTATTAATCAGCTCATATTACTCCGTTCTTTCTTACTTCTGCCATGAAAGTTATGTTTTCACCTTCGTCCTTGGGTTCTCTCTCTCTCTCTCTCTCTCTCTCTCTCTCTCTCTCTCTCTCTCTCTCTCTCTCTCTCTCTCTCTCTTCACGAACTGATAATTATCGGTGAAGTAATTTTTTGCATGGGAAATAACTCTTTTAGTCCGTACCTATTATTACTTCCCCTGCATTCACTCATGGACTGACTTAAAGGTCGCATCCGGAATTTGTTTGACCTTGATCTGTTCACGTTTGAGTGCCCTTGTAGTTACAAATGCATTCATGTCAGTTTTGCATGTTGCAGCCAATAAATGTTCGGCATATTTTAAAACTTTGTTAAAGACAAACAAACAAACAAAACAAACAAATGTCCAAGTGGACATTTTGAGCGGCCAAGTCGTGCCATAGCCACATGGACACTCAGGAAAATCGTGAATATTGGCAGCCAAGGTTTTCTTTCCTGGAATGTTTAGACTAAACAACAAAACGCATGCTTTTTTTGCGCTCAATCATAGTCCATTCTCGCTGATTCAAGCTAAAAATTAACGCTTGGAGTACATCTGATTACCATTGTTAAAAACTGTACAATCCCGCTTTGGCTGTTCACTCAAATCATTCGTTTTTCATGCCGCAAGTTTAAAACAGATCATCGCGGAAGCAGACTAGACATAAATTATGAGTGTGATGCACTCATCGAAGGAATGAAAGTGTATTGTACTCATACTGGTTAGTCTGCAAATACGCATTTGAGGGACCTCAGTTACAAAATCATGCAAAGTGCCAATACAACATAGTTTTGCGTAGTAAAGCCCCAATAAGTATTGCTTGTTACCATTTTCTCTGCTGTATTTCCAGAGAATCATGTCTCCGTGGATTGGAGAAGGCCACCTTTCTCACTAAGGACGTCTATTCTGCTTTTTTTTTTGCCCGTTGAACTTTCAGCCTTAATTGCTGTGATAAAATGTGTCATCAGTAAGGCATTTAACTAGTGTTGGAGACCCGCAGAAGGTTGAGGTCTACAGTATGTCTCAGGTAGAAAATGAAATAATGAAGGCAACTCAACCAGTTCTGATACCAGAAGTTCACCGCTGTCAGAGGGAGGGTGGGGTGGAGTGAGGCGAGAGGGTGGGAGGGGAAGCAAAGGTGACTGTGATTAAGAAGCTTGGAGACGTGAACGAGGGCAAAACCGAGGGCACACACGAGGGGATACAAGATATTGACCTCCCTACCATCGACTTGAGTATGTCCGTGCTCCCTACCCGAGTACCCCAGACAGATCCTCCAAGGCGACCGCAGAGGGCTGTCTAATCCCTCACCGTTGCCGCCTTGGGGTTTCTGAAATCTGTCACAGCTGATTTGCTCTTCAGCTGTCAGGACGCATTTGTTAGAGGGTCCTTTTTAGAGGCTCGTTGAGAAACGCGTCTGTCTGCTTGATTGGACGCGACAGCATGTAACGGGTATAGTAGCAGAGAGGGGAAAAAGGGGAGACGACAGTAGGGGTGGGGGTGGGGGACGGGGGATGAAATGCGGCGCGTGGAAAGGGGAGTTGGAGGGGAGGGGGGCAAGGACAACGGAACTCCGCAAGCTAGCTGTGTCACACACCATGGAGCCTACCATCCGCGCCACAAGCATGCAGGTACACGTCTTATACCGGGTGCGTACGTGGGGAGACTTGGCAGAGGCGGATCACAGCTTCGCGCATGAGCGGTCACTACCCTCTCTCTCTCTCTTTGTTTCTTTTCTTTTCTTTTCTTTTTTGTTAAAGGAGTCGAGACCAGCAAGTCAAAATTCTGACAGAATCTTCTCACCTTTCGCAGGAAAGTTTACTATATTCGGCAAATCAAGAATATGAGAGAGAGAGAGAGAGAGAGAGAGAGAGAGAGAGAGAGAGAGAGAGAGAGAGAGACCTGTAGATCAGAGAGAGAGAGAGAAGAGCTAACATGTAACCATCAAGAATGAGAGAGAGAGAGAGAACATGTAGACCATCAAGAGAGAGAGAGAGAGAGAGAGAGAGAGAGAGAGAGAGAGAGACGTGTATCCAGCAAGAATATGAGAGAGAGCTAACATGTAACCATCAAGAGAGAGAGAGAGAGAGAGAGAGAGAGAGAGAGAGAGAGATCAAACATGTACCTATCACTAGAGCAACAGGTCAAGTGGTAGATCAGCCATAATATATCTTTAAATGGAACAATTAAGCAGCAGTTGGAGCAATTGCCCGAAAAAAAAAAAAATGTTACAATGTTTCCATTCGGATGCCTTTTCCTTTAACGTGATCAGTAAGGTTACATTTTTCTTTGCGCATGATCTGTCAAAATATAACATTTGTCATGTGTTACGCGCATTGAACACGAACCATTCAACAAATTGATACACTCTGTGTGTCTGTTTGTGTTCGTGTGTGTGTGTGTGTGTGTGTGTGTGTGTGTGTGTGTGTGTGTGCGCGCGCGCGCGCGCGCGCGCGTGTAAGGCTTCAGGGACTTTGCAAAATGTATGAGTTTAGAACTGGGCATTTTTTAGTGCTGCTGCAGAGTTTGAAATATTTGTTTTAAGCCCAGCCGGCTGCAGGGGACAATATCAAGGCTGTCACATCGTCAAAATCGATTCCATGCATTTTGTTTGAAAAAAAAAATAAAAAAAAAAAGAAAGAATGAAGGAAGGAAGGAATAAATGAATGCCTCCCCGAACCCTCAAAAAACGAAAAAAAAAAAACTGCATAAAAAACTAGGCTACCCCCCACCCCCACCCCCCACCCCCAGCCCTGTCCCCTCAAACAAAGAAACAAACAAAACTTGGATGGAAACGGTAAAATTCAGAACCCGTCAATAGCAATAGATTTAAGTCACTGTATGTCATTACTTGCAGTAGTTATCAGTTGATAAAGCCTCTCGACTCTCGACGAAAAACGTTTGAACATTGTTTTATTGTTTGTAAGATCCCGCACGATGCGTGAAAATTGTATGTAAATGTTAGAGATTTGGTCCAGACCACTGTATTGTTTCACTTTGCGGTGTTGGCAAATCACAGCGTTCGTTGCACCAAATTGAACTCAAAACACTTGAAGATCAGGCGCAGAATGAGGAAAACACTCACAAAGGTTTTATCAGATGGTCCAGTGAAAAAAAAAAAAAAGGCATCAACAGAGCGGCTGTTTCTTTGCAGCATGGAGCTTTCTCAAAAATATGAGGCACAGAGGCTTTCAAGTTGGAGTCAACATTTGCTGTTCAAGGAAAGAAAAGTGATGATGTAGAATTCTGTCAAGATTGGCTAAACTGTCCAAGCTTCATGTTGATAGCTTGCCTAGCGTTGCCATGAAGCAAACAGCGTGCTTAATAAACGTCAACATTCGGCAAAATGGCCTGTCTAATGTTGCCTTTAGGCAATATGCTTGCCTACTGTCAACGGCAGGATTTTGTCAATAGTAAGTAGGACAGATATGTGAAAGAGACAGACGAACAAACAAAAACAAAACGAGATTTAAATTGTTTGGTTTCTAATTCAGGTTATGTCCGTTTTATGTCTACTTTAGCTGCGATGCAAACGAGATAAATGTTATGTTTAAAGAATCGATATAAAAAAAAAAAAAAAAGAAACCTGTTGAAATCGTGCTCAACCATTACGTCACATTTCCCACCAGTACCAATACCCAGAGCAGCAAAGTAGAGCACATCTGATTGATAGGAATGGTTTTCTCTCCCACTGCTGCGAGATGGATTGTATGTCCGAATTGTTAAGGTGGAGATTTTTTTATGGTGGAGGAGATGGGAAATGGGGAAGGATGGGGTGATAGTTCGGGGAATAGAAGGGGAGAGAGAGGCGAGGGTAGGAAGGAGAATGAGGGTGTGTGTTTATTTTTTTTTTTTAAAAATGTCGAGGGTCTTGGGGAGGGGAGGGGAGGGGGGGTCATAGTGAGAGAAAGAGTGCGAGCAGGAGAAAGATAGGTGTGTGTGTGTGTGTGTGTGTGGGGGGGGGGGGGGGGGGGGGGGGGTAACTGTTATGTGTTACCCTCCCCTACTGCGCATTTGTTTTCAGGCGGTAATCAACATTGAAAAAAAGGGGTATGTTTCAATAGATGCAATCATAAGAACGCACTCATTCATAGGCGTAGGCATGTGCGCGACACAGATAAGCGCGCGCGCGCGCGCGCACACACACACACACACACACACACACACACACACACACACACACACACACACACACACACACGGCATGCACACATTCGCGCGCGTGAGCCTGCGCACTCCGATTTTACAAGCCTGTATAATTACTATACATACATGTATTATTCATTATTAGTCTTGCTTTACATGCATACACGCACGCAGGCAAACACACATATTCTCGCACTTTCATTAATTAGCTCCCCGTCTGTCTTGACTAGCACGTATGTTTAACTGCGTGCAACACGACACCTCAGTCAATCCGATATCACAGTCCTGTATGACTGTTATACATAATGTATCATTCAGTAATAGCCTGGACTCAAATGAATACACACACGCAGGCAAACATACATATTCTCGCACTTTCATTAATTAACTCCACGTCTGTCCTCGCTCACAGGTTTGCTAACTGCGTGCAGCACGGCACCTCATTCCAGAAAATGTACTGGGGGGAGGGGTGGGTGGGTGGGTGTTGGAGTAGGAAAAAGGCTGGCGAGAATTCCGATTATTTCGGAGGAGGTCACTTTTTATGGGGAGGTTAAGGGGGTGATAATCAGGGGGCAAGAGAAGGTTAGGGAGGAGGAGGGGCGGGGGAGGAGGAGGAGGAGAAAAAAGACTTATGACCTCTTTAGATAGTTCTTTCAGACAGATGCCGAATTCATATTGAAGATTAAGCGGATTGTAAATGGTATGACCTTTGACTTTACAAAGTAATAACCTAGAATAATCCCTAATAACCCAAACATGCAATCACCATAAAAAATCGATAAACCGTAATAACTGCATAGAAATGGAAAGTATTGAAAGCGAGTAAGAAATCAAATTCGAACATTAGGCCGAAGACTAAGAAGTTGGTTAGCTGATGACCAAAGTTACATTATAGACGGTCCTGTACCCGCTTTTTCTTCAACTGGCCGGCACTAGCGTCTGGCTTGTACTGGTGGGTTGTTCCACATTTCAGTTTTTGTTGCCCACGCGCTGTACTGTCTTGGCAGTCAATGTATCTTCTTCACATTGTCAGTATAACAGCATTTTAAAACAATGATCAGTCTGTTGTTCCAGCTATCATGAATTTCGTTCCTTGATTAGTGCTTATTATATAAGATATGTATGAGGCCAGAACATCATCAAAAACATGCAGTAAGGTATCATTTTTTTAAAAAAAAATTTAACACGGGCAAGTTTGTGTACCTTGCAGTCTATGCTTCGTGACTTCTTCAACAGATGTTTGGGTGCGCTAAAAATATTTCTTGACCATAGCATGGTTTCGAACGAGTGTGTGTGTGTGTGTGTGTGTGTGTGTGTGTGTGTGTGTGTGTGTGTGTGTGTGTGTGTGTGTGTGTGTGTGTGTGTGTGTGTGTGTGTGTGTGACGCATCTGATCAACGGAACATTGGCTATCACAATGGAACGTACTTGCTGTCCCTATCATGAACCCATTGAATTTATATGTATACTGAAAACCCGCCTTTTCAAACACACTTTTGGGAGACACACTTATACACACATCAGTGGCCTGTATGTTTACGTTCATCACGTTTAGTGCTTTCGCACTCGCATGTTTAAACATTGGGAATGAAGGAAGGAGGAGAGGGGGGTGTAGGTGAGAAAGAAGGAGGTGGGGAGATGAGGATGAGGTCATTTTGATCGTTTTTAACCCCCCTGAAACTCTCTCTCTCTCTCTCTCTCTCTCTCTCTCTCTCTCTCTCTCTCTCTCTCTCTCCCACCCCCCCACCCCCCATCACCACCACCAACTGTCCCGCCACCGTTCCCTCATCTTCTCTTTCCAGACCCCCTCCCCGTCATCCCCACCGCCACACATGCATCCTCTCATTCTCCCTTCTTCTCCCACCCTCTTCAACCACCGCCTCCCCGTCCTATTTGCTGCCCCTTGTCTTCCAATTTGCCGCCCCATGTCTTCCCATTTGCCGCCCCATGTCTTCCCATTTGCCGCCCCATGCCTTCCCATTTGCCGCCCCATGTCTTCCCATTGCCGCCCCATGTCTTCCCATTTGCCGCCCCATGTCTTCCCATTTGCCGTCCCATGTCTTCCCATTTGCCCATGTTTTGCCGCCCCATGCCTTCCCATTTGCCGCCCCATGTCTTCCCATTGCCGCCCCATGTCTTCCCATTTGCTGCGCCCTTGTCCCATTTGCCCAATTTGCCGCCCATGTCTTCCCATTTGCCGCCCCATGTCTTCCCATTTGCCGCCCCGTGTCTTTCCCATTTGCCGTCCCATGTCTTCCCATTTGCCGCTCCCCATTGCCCGCCTTGTCTTCCCATTTGCCGCCCCTTTGCCGTCTTCCCATTTGCCGCCCCATGTCTTCCCATTTGCCGCCCCATGTCTTTTCCATTTGCCGCCATGTCTTCCCATGTCCGCCCGCCCGTTCCATTTCTTCCCATTTACCGCCCCATGTCTTCCCATTTGCCGCCCCATGTCTTCCCATTTGCCGCCACATGTCTTTGCCGCCCCATGTCTTCCATTTGCCGCCACATGTCTTCCCATTGCCGCCCCATGTCTTCTCATTTGCCGGCCCATGTCTTCCCATTGACCGCCCCATGTCTTCCCATTTGCCGCCCCATGTCTTCTCGCAGCCGCCTCATGTCTTCCCATTGCCGCCTCATGTCTTCCCATTGGCCGCCCCATGTCTTCTCGCAGCCGCCCCATGTCTTCCCATTGACCGCCCCATGTCTTCCCATTTGCCGCCGCCCCATGTCTTCTCGCAGCCGCCCCAGGTCTTCCCATTGACGCGCCCCGTGTCTTCCTATTTGCCGCCCCATGTCTTCTCGCAGCCGCCCATGTCTTCCCATTGGCCGCCCCATGTCTTCTGGCAGCTGCCGCTCTGTTGTTGTACAGGAAGTCGGGGACGTTTCGGTGCCTGCATGGATGGAAATCCCAATAGCCAGGGAGGGAGTGATCGATGGGTCAACCTCACTTCACAGAAGTGTGTGAGGAATCACACCGAAGAGGCCCGCGTGAAGCTTCGTCAGCTCAGTAACCACAGAAATGGTTTAAAAAATCGAACTTGCGAACGAAAGTAAACGACAAGGCTCTTCTTTTTCCTTCTCTGCGTTTGGAGAGTACTGTATGTGAATGTCTAGGTCTAGTACATATACATATGGGTTGAATTGTGTTTTGTATGAGTGTGTAAGGAAGCCGAAGGTGCATGCGCGTCGTTTGTGTGGAAATAAGTGTGTTTAATGATCAAAATGTTAATGTTGAACTTTTATTTATCTGTGCCGCCACATACAATGCGTTTCCTTATAAGACAGGGTAAATAAAGTTTCGTCTTTTTTATACTGTGATAAAAGAAGAAGTATTTAAAAAAAAAAAAAAAGAAAAAAGTAGACAAAAATTTATGATTCTACATTCCACAGAGATGAAAACGTAAATGAAAAGAACGAAAAACGATATTTTAAAAAGTTCCCCAAAAAGACTTGAACAGAAGATCACACACACACGCACACACAACACACACACACACACACACACACACACACACACACACACACACACACACACACACACACAGAGAGAGAGAGAGAGAGAGAGAGAGAGGAGAGAGAGAGAGAGAGAGAGGAGAGAGAGAGAGAGAGAGAGTTTAACTTTGGCGTTTCAAAGTCACGAAAGATTAAGACGATGTCGCACGAGCTTTTCTCGATCAGTTCTCGATCGTTTGCTTACTTATTACAAGGTTATTTAATGATCATACTTCCTCTTACATAAACTTTTTTTTTTTCATTGCTTCGTGCAGTTGCCCCAATCTTTTATTTCGCTTTTTTTCTCTTGTTTGTTGTTGTTATTTTGTTTTGTTTTGTTTTTTTAATCTGACACATTCCTTTTCCCTCTCAAAGAGACCCAGACTGCAATGACACTAAACAAAACCTCGCCCTTTGTGTCAATACACCTTGTCGCACGCCCTCTGTGTGTGTGTGTGTGTGTGTGTGTGTGTGTGTGTGTGTGTGTGTGTGTGTTTGTGAATGCGTTTAGTGTTGCAAGGAAAGACTTGACTTTTTTTTCTCTTTTGACCTTCAAAAAAAAGATACTCTCTGTACACACACACCCTTCTCAAACGCCTTACTATTCCCACATCCCCACTGTCTCCAACATTTTCTTTATCTTCATACAACTCTTTTCCCTATCTTTTTATCTTTTCGAAAAGATATAGTTTGACAGCTATCTTCGTGGTCTGCAGAATCGGTGAATTTTATCTAAAAAAAAAAAAAAAAAGAAAAAGAAAAAAAAAAGAAAAGAAAAAAGAGAAAAGAAAAAAAAAAAAAAAAAAAGAAAAAAAAAAAAAAAAAAAGAAAGAAAAAAAAAGAGAGAGAGAGAAAACACGTCACTTTTGTTCTTTATTAGATTTGGTAGCTGGTCTCGTATTTAATGAAATTATTATTACACCTTCTCAGCGTGAAAGTATCTTCTACTGAACAAAGCAGGTTCGTCAAAATAGGTAAAGTGCTGTTGTATCACATTACTGAGAGTTCCAAGCTTTCCGATTAATGTTCAGACCGGTTTGCCCCATTTAGCTGTCATTCAACGACTTACATATTCCGACCGGAAAATCTGTCTTTCTGTTGTTTGTTGTTGTTGTTGATGTTGTTATAGATAGGAGAGCCTCAGATTGAGCCTTTTCCGACCCCGGCATTCGAAAGATGGTATGCCTATACTTCAAGAGCACCGGCCTTACTTGATCCTGAACACAATATCTGCAGTGACACCGATTCCCTTTTAATTGAATGCATGTGGCAAGTGAAAGTGTTGTACTGAAGTGTTGTCAAAGCTTGTATCACCAAAATCCAAACTGGGAGTTTGCAGACTGCCGCCAAAAAAATAAAAAAATAAAATGAACCAGCCGCCGTGGCGAAGTGGTTAGCGTCGCGGACTCCCGGCTGGGAGGTCGTGGGTTCGAATCCCATCAGAAGTCATGTGGGTTTTTCTGCCCCGACCGGCTCCTACCCAGAGTTGAGTTTGCTACGGGCTCAGTTGGGAAGACTGGGACCACACAGTCGAGTTTCATCCACTTAATGAATGCGTTTCTGAGAGTGTTGCTCAAATTTCCTGACCAACACTGCAGGTGCCTGTATCTCTCGGGCCTGGTTGACGCCGGGATATATTTTGAAAGGAAGCGTAGAGTACAGCCCTGTCATGTAGTCTCAGACCGAAATGGAAATCCGTAGCATCATCTTAATCATCCTCATACTCATCGATCAGCATTAAAAAAAAAAAAAAAAAAAAAGTTGTCTCAAGTTCTGTGGCCCTTCATGCCCTGCTCTCATGGTGACCTCAGTTTCGATGTCCTCTCCACGTCTGTGGCCTTGGTTTTGGTTCCGTCGGGGTCACCGGTATCGGCGAGTCCATGGGGGCTGTCGTTGGACGGACGTGGTGGCGCCCTCCAGAGGGAGAGCTCACACTCACGCAGGCTCCGCGACTAAGCAATTATTGTCGTCATTAGGGGGCTTAGTAGGTAGTGTCCTGCGTATGTTAGATCAGAACAGGCGCCACTGAACACCACCGAAGTGACTCGGCAGCAGTGCAGTGTCTCCTCCGGTGGGTTGCCTCTCGACGACTTGACATTGACCACTCCCTGTAGATTGCCGTGCCGGGGCTGCGGCGGGGCCGACCGGGCTGTGGCTGTGGACGGGGTGTCGGAATATAAGCGGCGTGGGTGCACGCCTCTGAAGTCGCGTAGAGGTTGGGACAGCAAAAAAAAAAAAAAAATTAAAAAAAAAAAAAAATAATAAATAAAAAAAGCACTCACGGGTGTGGGCTTTTTAGCTCTTATGCGTCTGGTAGTGTGGTAACGTGCATAACTATGTGACAGTGTCGCCATTCAGACGGTCGCACAGCCTTTTGTTAAGCATTTTGATCCATTGAGAGCGTCTTTTTTCTTTTTTTTTCTTTTCTTTTTCTTTCTTTCTTTTCTTTTCTTTTTTTTTTTTTTTTTTTTTTTTTTTTTTTCCTTTTTATCAATTCGTTGTTTGCGATTTGATCAGAGTTGAAGTGGTGGAGGGTAACACGAGCGTACATTCCAGTCAATGGCTTTTACGCGGACTACCACCCTGGAGCAAAGTGGCGTGTTATTGTCCCTACTGAGGGCGGCGGTAAATCGGCCCTAACCGGACCTGTGGACACACTCTGTCCTCACCGAGTCCTGACGGCTGAACACTGGCGCTCACTTGTGGCAGGGAGTGGGTGGATGGGATGGGGTGAGGGAAGTTTGATTTTTTTTTTTTTTTAAATTAATGAGACAGTCTTCATATCGACACGATTCCTTCAGAAACGTCACATAGACCTCTTGACGCTGTTGACAGCAATCCAGGTAATTAACTACCAGCGCCCCTGTCCACTTCCGTTTAATTCCGAATCCAGTTTTGATCCTAATTTACAGACACGAAGATCGATTCTGTGACTGTCAAAAAAAAAAAAAAAAAAAAAAAAAAGGGGGGGGGGGGGGGGACAGATCTGACAGATCTGAGGAGAAAGCAGGTGAATCAATCAATGAGTTGATAACAACATCAAGAAATAAAGAAGGGAGGAACAATGAGAGAGAGAGAGAGAGAGAGAGAGAGAGAGCGTCTCCGCGTCACAATGACATCATGATGATGTAGTTTCCCTACGCGCATGTCTGCTGCAGCCAGTCGATTTCAATGCTGCTGTCAGCCATTGACCAGGACTGAAGCAGGCCCGGGGTCACTGCTGGTCGTTTATAGCGTCGCTAACGCTAATGATTGATGACTTCGACGTCAAGACGTGTGCAGTGAAACGTTCTGGTACCCCCCCCGTGAGAGATATTCCCGCCATTAGCCACACCACAAGCGTACAAATGGACGTTGCAGATGAGGCACGTATAGGGTTAGCGTTGCCTGGGCAACGTGTGCATGCATGCACATGCTGCGGCCAAGGCGGTGGATTTCTGCTAAGTCACAAACAACATGCTCACTCCGTTTTCGCCCGTTACTATGATCACCAGAATGTCATGTTGTTTGTTTGAGCTTTGTTGTTGTTGTTGTTGCTGCAATTGATGCTGAATTGCCGCTTTTCATGTACCCCACTCACTCCCCAGGTACTCCACCTCCATCCCTCTCCCTCCCCCCTTTCCCCACCGACAATGCCCACTCCCCCCACCCACCCTCTCTCTCCCTCTACCCCCATCCCCCCATCACCGCCGGGCCCTGTTAGCGCTGCGCGCGACCATAATCGGTTTTGCCGCGGAATTGTTGACGGCGAGAGTAAAGTGGGCTGTGACAGAGAGGGAGAAGAGCACAGAAACAGGAGGGAAACCTCTTCCATTCATCTAGAGAAAACAAACAATGAGGGGAGGGAGTTGCGTGGGGATAGGGTTGGGATGAGGTTATGGATGTCCGCCAGGCAGTTCGGAAGAGAATCGATCGCAGACTGAAGTAGAAGGAGAAAAGGAAAGGGGGGGGGGGGGGGGGGGGGGGGGGGGGGGGGGGGGGGGAGGACTGAAACAGATAGGCTTCAAACTCGACTGCATTGCCGTCTTCTGTCATCGTTATTTTCAACTTCAGTTGCAGGTTGTGGGAGAACTTTTTTTGACTACTGGCTATTCGACCGAAATTAAGACCTAGGCAGCTAAGGCGCGCGCGTGCGCGCATACAGACACAAAGACAGACACGCGCGCGCGCGCGCACACACACACACACACACACACACACACACGTGCGCGCATGCACGCATACACACACACACACACACTCTCTCTCCTCTCTCTCTCTCTCTCTCTCTCTCTCTCTCTCTCTCTCTCTCTCTCTCTCTCTCCTCTCTCTCTCTCTCTCTCTCTCTCTCGTGTCTCGACGTACCCACAGAACATGCGACAGCCCCTATCAAAGCCGATATGTGACACTGGTTCCCGTGTGCACCCCATTCCGTCAGTAATCCACCCCACCCACTCTCACACTCCCATTTTCTCCATGTACCACCAACTCGTGCTTTCCATGGCCCGAAACCTCCCCCTTCCCGCTCCCCCAGTGTTCCAGGCCCACAAGCGACAGCAAGTCCACTCAGTCAATGGACAGAATTAGAGGCAAGGAACTCCGTGACAAGTATGGCTGCTGTCATAAGCAGATTATACATCCTTGAAGACTGGGTTTGTTTTGTCCCGTTGAGGGGATCTTCATGAAAGCACCACTGTCACAACGGAAGTTCAAGACAGTGAACTATCGCCGTGATGCAGATAGCTTTCCTCCTGTCTGTCAGTCTCTGTCTGTCTGTCTGTCTGTCTGTCTCTGTCTCTCTCTCTCTATACACACACAGACGAACAGACGATCCAGATTGTGCCCAGTGCATTACTGCAGGCAGAAATATACGGCATTCCTGAGGTCCAGGGTATTGAATGACTTCACATTTATGCGCACCACCCCCCCCCCCCCCCCCCACACACACACACACACATGCGCACACACACACACACACACACACACACACACACACACACACTCACATACCACACTCACTCACTCACCCACTCACTCACATACTTTCTGGCACTGTGATGACATCAAGCCAATGACTGTGTGTTGCAGCATAGAGCAGGTGAACAACCTGCGGGAGATCCAGGCCATGAGGCGGCTGGCACCCCACGCCAATGTGCTGGAGCTGTTTGAAGTCATCTTGTGAGTCCTTCACTCTGCAGCCTTCTGTCTGTCCAACACTCTCTCTCTCTTTTGTCGTTGAAGTTGCCATCTTTTGAGTCACTCACATTTAATTCCTTCCTGTCTTGTCTGTCTCTTGAAGTCATTTTGTGGGTTATTCATATAACCTCCTGGAAGTCGGTCTGCTTGTGGGTCTGTCTGTTTTGTAGGTCATTTTGTGTGTCACACAGTCTCCATGAGCCTGTCTGTCTGTCCATCTGCCTGTAAGTCTTTCCTATTGATGAAATCATCTGGTGAGTTTCTGCACACTGTCTCCACCATTTGTTCATCATTGTCTTTGAAGTCACCCAGTGGGTTCTTCATCTGCTGCGTTTATTCTGCCAATCTCTCTGTTTATTTTTCAAATCATCTTGTGTTTCTTCACGCTGTCTCTACTGTCCATCAGTAAATCTGACTGATTGTCTCTCATGTCATTTGGTATGCTGAAAACCAGTAAGCGAGTTCATCGATAAAGGAAGTGCTACCCGTCTCTGCGTATCTGTCCCTGAATGTCCTTTATTCTAGATCTTTTTCTTTCTGTCTCATCTGCCACTTCAGTGCGGCTATACCCACTGCTCATTCCTTCCTCTCATCCACAGCCACAGCTGACATGGCCCGCCACAGCCTCAACACTGGAAATTCACTGGGAGCAATTGGTGTCAAGGCAACCCACCCAGAGGAGACACTGCCCTGCTGCCAAGTCATTTTGCTGGTGTTCAGTGGTGTCTGTTCTGAGCCAGCATATGCACTACGCCACCACAAAACCTCCTACTGATGACAATATTTGCCAAGTCAAGGAGCCAGCATGAAAGAGGTTTCGCCCTGGGGGATGCCAACATGTCCATCCAGCGACAGTCCCCTTGAAACTGTGGATACCAAAATCCCTGACAGAACCAAACCAAAAGGCACAGACATGAGAGGCAATCAAAACAGATGTCACCATAAGAGCAGGGCAACTGAAGCTGGATAATTTCAGATTTTTTTTTTTTTTTTAATGCTTATTGATGAGGATGAGAATGAATGTTACAGATCTCCATTCTGGTCTGAGACTGCATGATGCGGCTGTACTCTACATTTTACATTCATTAAATGTCTTGGCATCAACCAGGCCAGAGAGATACAGACACCTGCAGTCTTGGTCAGGAAATATGAGCAAGACTATCAGAGATGCATCCATTAAGCAGATGAGTCTGGACTGTGTAGTCCCAGTCTTACTGATTGAGCTCGTAAGAAACTCATCTCTTGGTAGGATAGGATGAGTTGGAGCAGAAAAATCCCATGAATTAATGGCTCTGATGGGAATCGAACCCACAATATCTCACCTGGGAGTCTGCGACACTAACCACCTTGCCATGGCAACTGCACCAAATCTGTTTATTCTTTCTGTCATTTTTCTTTCTCTGGTGGAAGTCTTCAAGTCTTAACAAGTAGAATTCAGTATTTGCTTGAGCTCTGTCTGGCAACTGGTCAAATCTCTGAAGTCATTACAGTCTGTCTGTCTGTTGGCATGTCTGTTTGTCTTTCAGCCTCTCTCTTGTCTCTGTCTCCCCCCCCCCCCCCCCCTCTCTCTCTCTCTCTCTCTCTGCCTCTCTCTGACTGTTAATCTGTTACCCTCTCTCCCTTTCTGTTTCTCTCTCTCACACCTTCCTTCTCTCTCTCTCTCCCTCCCCTCCCTCTCCCTCCTCTCCCCCCCCCCCCCTCTCTCTCTCTCTCTCCTCCCTCCTTTTTCTCTCTATGTGTCTCTCTCTCTCTGTCTGTGTCATGATGGGAGATTCTGGGCATGAAATGCAGGGCTGATTTAAAAACAAAAAACGAACAAACAAAGCAAGCAAGATGTTAGACCACATGTAAACAGTGTTTGAATCCCTAACCTTTTCTCGGCATTGATTGGACGCTGAGGCATGTGATTAGTGAGAGTAGCTCACTGTTTTGTAGGACAGATGTGTTCCTGGTATGTACACCAGACCAGGAGTTGTCAGACAGGAGGATAAGGGTGCTTGCCTTAGGCCAAGTGGGTAGCTGATGGTCAACCTTGGGGGGGGGGGGGTTTGAAAAAATGAAAACCAAGTTTTCATAGACCCAGAGAATGGTCGATGTCGAAGTAGCGCAGACAGAAGTCAGCTAGGTATTGTGTTGTATTTTTGTTGTTAAATTGTTGGCTAGGTATTCTGTTTGGTCGACATTTATTTCCTATAGGTATGTCACGGGTTGGGGAATAATGAATACATAAAAGAGAAAAAAAAAACTTATTGATAAATAGATGTAAACAATTGATGTGATTGATAGGAAAAAAAAATTGACATTGTGTAATGAGAAGCATTTTGTGAAAACATGTAATTGGTTTTAAGAAAAAAGATAATACAAATGTTTTTTTGAGATTGATATTTTTGTCAAGATTTCACTTTATATCCCCATACTGTAGGTAGAAATGTGCTGGAAACACAATGCTATAAATACATGAGTACAATGTGTTATTATGTCTTGTTGTGT
>JADBJO010002695.1:75000-110000 GCA_016801955.1 Conus betulinus | reverse complement strand
ATTTTCTATTTGGCTTTGATGTGTTTTTGCAGGTTGTGTTGGGTTGATTGGGCAGCAGTGTAGTGGAACCTCTCTGCCAGTTGTCACATGACTGAGCGCTGAGAGGTTCCGTCACACCCGCCACCCTGTCAACCCACACAGTCTTACTGAATTACACTTTGACCTGCTTGAGCTACACTCCTGTAACCATTGTTCACATTTTGCATGTCATGTGAATGATTTATTGTGCACCCCCCCCCCCCCCCCCCCCCCCCCCACCCCCCCCCCCCCCCCCCCCCCCCCCTCCTATGTTGCGTCTGCTAATCAATTGCATCTCTACGGTGTATCCTGTATGGCATGATCAGTGTATTTATTACATGCTTTGCGCTGCTTTGTCAGTTGATATTATTGTCTGTTAATGGTTTTGATGCTTTGTGCTGCTTGTGTTAAGTTGGTGAATACTGTCTTTCGATGGTTAAGAAGACTGTCAGAATTATCATTCCAGAGGATCTTGGTAAGAATGATTCAAGTTCTAACACAGATGTTGAGTGTAGTATATGGTGTTTGTATATGTGATAATTGATATTTCAAAAGCAGATTTTTGTCATAGAGTGCATGTAATTGAAACCTCTCTATAAATGTGAAGCTTTTATGATTTAAATGTGAAATGTGTGTGTGTGTGTGTGTGTGTGTGTGTGTGTGTGTGTGTGTGTGACTAAAATTGACCAATTTTTTTCATATATGATTGATTGATTGATTGATTTAACGTTAACAACAATGGTGATATTAGACAATTATATATGGTATATATTATATACTATATATATATATATGTGTGTGGTGTGTGTGTGTGTGACTTAGATATACACATATATGACTGATTATTAGTCTGAGTCTGTCACCCTAGTATGAGATGCTGTGCTGAAGAATCCTGATTCAGAAACAGCTCTTGGGAAGAAAACAAACAAACAGAAGCTGAAGTTGAAACTTGGTTCCCAGTGCTTGGCATTGAAAGTGTTCTTGAAAGTGATTAACCTTGAGAGAGAGAGAGAGAGAGAGAGAGAGAGAGGTGTTAAGTAATCAGTGGCCCAGTTTGTGGCAAAGCCATGGACACAACTGCACTGTGCTGTGCACTGATCCAGAGGTAATCCCACTCTTGGCAAACTTTGTGGACTTCAGGCAGGCTCAGAGTGAACTGGTCTGTGTGAGGGTGGATTAGCATCCTCCCCTCTTCTGATTTTTTTTGTGCTCCCCGCCTCACCCCCCCTCCTCCCCTCTCACTTCTCCCCTCCCCATCCTACCCTCACTCTCTCCTTCCTGTGCCCAGCTGATTTACATTAGAAATAAACTTAAAAGAAAAACTACTGTACCCTGCCAAACGAAAGAGACAGACGAATTACATTGCCTTGTAATTTATTTGTTTGTTTTCTTTCTTTCAGCAGTACAGTAATTTCCCTTTTAAATTTGTCTCAGTTTCCACCTGCAGTTACCTCACTTTGAAACTAACATAAGAAATGTTCAAGTTTGTGGTAACATCAAAACATCTGTTTTACAGGCAAAATTTTGTGAACATCTATTTCAAATGTAAACTTTTGTGATAGTATGAACATTCATCATTTTCAAATGTGAACTGTGATGGCTAAACATGAATTTAAATAAACAATGTGAGTGAACAGTTTTAAAAGCAAAATGAAGGACAGCACATTTCAAAAGGAACATTCTGTGACAGCATGAATGACTGCCGCTGAAAAGTTGAAATTCTGTAACAGCACAATCAACTCTTGTCTTTAAAGTGAATTTTGTGAGGGCGTGAACAAACTGCTGTTAAAAGAGAAAAGTCCATGATCTCATTAACAACCACTGTTTTAAAGGTGAAAATCTGAGACAGCATGAACTGCTATGTTGAGGATAATGATGATGAGAACAAGAAGAAGCAAAACAAAATGGCGCTGTATAGGCAGGGAGAACTTCACAGAACCACGGTGCAAATCAGGCACAGCTGTGGTTTCTTTCTCCCACTCTTACCATCAGACATTGATGATGGTGTGGGCGTCTCTCTCTCAGATGGGATCATACACCAATGTCCTGTGTGCATTGCTGATGTTAAGGTTAAATGGCAAAGGTTGACATCCTATAACCTTACGACTGTGGGAGTACTGAACTGTCAGAGGCTCACTGTGTCCAGGGAATGGCCCTACCTGAAACTGAAATGACATGATGGGACAGGGGGAGCCTATCCCTTTTCTGCTGTCACCTTCGATCTTCCCTGCACAGAATTAGGTAGCCCTTTACTGCCCAGTGAAATCCACCTCCAGAAGCGGTTCAAACCCAGGACTGTCCCAAACTCAGGCAAACGCACTAACCATTGGACTATGGTCCCCTAATTGTGGATATAGCATATATAAAACCAAGAAAAGAACTCACACAGGCAAAATCATGAAAGAAGGAAAAGTGTACTAGCACTGTGGAAAAATAATGGTGGGTCAGACTATGAAGATGTGTCCTCTCAGAAAAATACTACTGCCTAAATGTCATTCAGACAACATAACTGTGATAATAAAACTCTACAATGCAAAATGACCAAACAAAAAAGTCACTCAAGGAAATTAAAAAAAAAAAAACAATAACAAGGAGAAAAACTAGACAGAAAAAAAACTTGAATGTTGATACCATTCACATGATGTGTTAAAAAAGCGTTTACATCCTGTGGTTTCTTCTTCTTCTTCTTCTTCTTTGTATGTTGCCCATGCTATTGTTAATGAATAAAGATGTGGATGATTGTCAGTCTTTTGTAACGAAAACAGTAGGTCTATCAACCTCAGCACATATTGCCAAGAAACAAGAAGATAGAGGACGAGAAAGGGAATAGTATCATTAGGGGGAGGGGGGGGGGGGGGGGGGGGGGGTTTGAACGTTTATTAGTAACCAGTCTCATGTATGTAAAGTTCAACTGTATGAAACTGGTTGCCTTGCCAGCAACTTCATTGTAATGTCTGATGTGATCCCTGAGATGCAACAGGGACTATCTCTTTCTCACATGCATGCATGGACACACACACACACACACACCACACACACACACACACACACACACACACACACACACACACACGCACACACATGGTCAACAGACAAATCATATTGTCCAATGTGGCCTCCAAATGTGCACCTGCCCTGCTCGGCCTAATCCTGTGTGATCATGAGTGGCGGGTATCAGGATCGGTCCTCTTTTCCTGTCAGGCTTTATTGAGTGTCTGGTGTTGACCCGCAAATTGAAATCCCCTGATTCATACCTCCCTCCCTCATTCCCCAAGATCTTTCTCGCCTCCCCCCTTACCCCCCCCCCCCCCCCCACTTCTCCTCCCCCCCCCACTCCTCCCCCCCCCCCCCCACCTCCAGCCACCACCATCTCTACACCTCTCTCCCTCTTGTCTTCTCAGGTCCTGCTCTTCTCTCTCTCTCTCTCTCTCTCTCTCTCTCCCCCTGCTTCAATCCCCCGCGGTTTATTTACACAGCGAGTGTTTGTGCCTGGGTTTCCAGTAATGACATTCATCATAGTTATGAAGGTGTATTGAAGGGAGAGAACACTATTTGAGGGCTGGTACTAGGAGGCTGTTATCAGGTGTTTGGTGCACAGGGTGTGATAAGAATGTGTTAAGAGTACTTGTTTGACTCTTTCCTCCCTCTGTCGTCTGTCTTCAACCCCCACCCCCACCCCCGTCACCCCCATCCTACCTGTCTCTCTCCCTCTCTGTGTCTGTCAGCCTGTCTCTTCTTTCATATGCAAGCATGCATGCAAGCACGCACACACACACAAGTATGCACACACACACACACACACACACACACACACACACACACACACACACACACACACACACACACACACCCTCTCCCTCTCTCTTCCTCTCTCTATCTGTATCTCTGAATCTCTCTTTCTCACATGCATGCATGGACACACACACACACACACACACACACACACACACACACACACACACACACACACACACACACACACTCATGCCTATGTCATTGCACATGTGCTTACTCATCTTGTCACCGGGGTTGTTTGTGTTAGATTGCTTCGATGAGAAAGGATACAGAATTTTCAGTTTTAAAAGTATGCTGATTTGTATAGTTAACCATACTATGATTTTTGGTGAGTTTTAATATGTTTGTAAATCATAATAGCATATAATATGGTATTTTTTCTTTCTTTCTTTCTCTTCAGACTATGCAAATATTTGTTGCATCATTGCACCCAGTTTTAGCAAATTATGTACAAAGAAAAAAAAAGACTCAACCACTTCATTCAATGACAACTTTTATTTGATATCTGTAATAAGATGCTTTTTAAGGAATTTTTAAAAAATGGAAAAAGCAAACAAAAACACACGTTATTTGTGGGTTATATTTATTTACTCAGATTTTCAGTAGACACTGGAATTTTCTGAACTCAGTGATTGTGCACTTACTGATGGAAATCATTGTAGAATGATTTTTCTTATATTCAGCACAGAAACACTAAGTCAGCTGATGTGGATGGACTTGTTTAAGACATGCAGCCATGAAAGAGATGAGCATTAGTAGTCAATTTTACATGCATCTTTTGGAGATCACTCACATCGTTGGTAAAGAATCTGTCTCGTTTCACCTGCTGAACACCTGTCACTAGTCTTGGAAAAAGTTAGGAGAGAGTGGGTTGTAATCTATAATGAAATCATCTTTTACTTAAGAAAGATTACATAACTAGTGAAATCCTGATAGTTCTTGAATACAGTGTGAACTGGCATTAATATCCAGAAATGTTGATTTTTGTTTTATGGCCAGGAGTTTTTAGGGTCCTGCAGTTTGTGCTCTGTAGCAGTGCCCCTTTCCCCTTTCACCACCCTCCCCTCCTGTTTCACCCCTTTCTTCTCTTTCTCCCCCCCCCCCCCCCCCCCCCCCCCCCCCCCCCCCCCCCCCCCCCCCCCCCCCCCCCCCCCCCCCCCCCCCCCCCCCCACCCCACCCCCCCCCCCCCCCCCCCCCCCCCCCCCCCCCCCGATCCCCATTGTGTTGGTAAGGCAACTTTTTATATCTGCATTCTGTCAGTTCTTGGCTCTCATTTCATGTTTGAACAGAAATAGATGAATTAATAGATAGATAGATAGACAGATTTAGGTATCTGTATATATATATATATATATATATATATATATATATATGCAAGGCTTTTGTTGTTTCTGTTGTTGTTTAGCTTCTTTAGTGAAAGAGTGGATATGTTTGTAAATCAGTGGAACCTTCATATTGTCATATTGCAGAAATGGGATCTTCCACAGAGATGTAAAGCCTGAAAACATCTTGATACGGGTAAGTTTTGCCCAGCGTATGACACCTCGCTGTCAGCATGTGCTCCCTCTCTCTCCCCCTCTCTCTCTCTCTCTCTCTCTCCTCCAACTGCCTCCCCCCCCCCTCCTCCTCTCATGCAAACATTCTCATTCACATACACACACACACACACACACACACACACACACACACACACACACACACACACTCCCTCTCCTTCTCCCCTATCCTCCAGTCACCCTCCCCGTGCCTCACACAGACACTGGATCACACACTCCCATGTTACACAAACATCACCTCTTCTCCTTCTTCCCTTTGCTCCAGTCCCCCCCCCCCTCACCCACCCTGTTCCACCCCCCCCCCCCCCCCCCCCCCCCCCCCCCCCCCCCCCCCCCCCCCCCCGTTCTTCCAACACTCCTTCATATTTCCATGCACTCTACCTGCCCTCACACTTGCCAACACACCAAATGTTTAAGGGGGGGGGGGGAGGAAATAAGTTGATACATGCTTGGAATGATTTGTGTCTGCAGACTCAGTCGAGAGACAAAACGCCCAGATAAGTAGAGTTGCACAACTGTGGTGCAGTGTGATGAGGTCATTAATCAACTCGGTGTCTGTACCATGGTGTGATTCACTTACATTTGCTCTTGAAGTTTTGTGGAGATATTACGGGAGAATGGTTTTGATTTAAATTTCAGTGTGTGTTAGCGAATGTGGTTTAAGGAGTTGCGTGTGTGTGTGTGTGTGTGTGTGTGTGTATGTGAATGGAGGGATGTAGGGATAGGAAGGTAACATTTTTAGGCTTCTTGCACTGGCTCAAAGCGTGATCTACTTACCTTGAATTGCGTGCAGTGTTGTTTCATTTCAGTGATTTGTGCTAACAACAGGGAGAGAAATGCAAAGCAGTTGTGACTTAAACACAGACAACAAGGGCAATGGCCAGCAACGTGCATGTATTAGTTCATCTGGTGACCCAGAAGCAGGTAGCGGGTGAGGAGATTCACCATCCAGGGAAACAGCCACATTGTTGCTGTCTGAATAATGATCTTGCCTTTTCAGTGGCCAGAGGGAAATGCTTGGTGCTGCCTTTCTCCTCTCTAAGTATATTAATGTGAACTGGACATCCCTTGAGCTTGCATATTTTGTTCCATGTTGTTATTGTACACAAAATTTTCAACCGTTAGCATGTGTGCACATTTAACCTGGGAGACCATAAATCTCACGTCACCTATTGCCCGCTGGTCCTGCCGGGATTTGAACCCATAAGCATCAGATCAAGAGTCAAGTGTGCTTATCATTTGGCTGTGTAGCATTAAGTAAGAGCAGCTGAGAAACAACAAAACAACAACAAAAAGCAGGGAGAACTAAACATTTAGCAGACTGTAAGTCACCACGGCTGATACTGATGAATGCTGTTACACATCTGTCTCGGTCTCTTCCTTTTCATCTTTATCCCTGCCAAATGCCACATGCTTTCACTTGCGCGCGTGTGTGTGTGTGTGTGTGTGTGTGTGTGTGTGTGTGTGTGTGTGTGTGTGTGTGTGTGTAATTGTCAGTCTTTTCAGCAAGGTTCCAGCAAAAGCTTAAAAACATATTTTAGCACAGCTTGATGGAAACATGGAACGTAGTCCAAAGACAAACCCGATAAAATGCTGGTGCAGATCTGTGGTTCAGATCTTAATCAAAATGGGTGGACCCTGAATCTATCCAGCAAGATTGTTACAAACAAATTTTCCACTGAAGATAAATGCTGTGAAGCTGCTGTTGCCTTGATAACTGTGTCATACATTCATAGAATATTAAAATATTTTAGCGTTATATGCATTCCCTTTTTTGTGTGTGCTATATCCATGTTTTTAAAGTACTTGTGTCTGTACATATTCTTACCTCCCCTGGTCAAATGACTATTTTGTTTTCGCCTATGAACTGACATTATAGAAATAAGAAAAACAAAGATAAAATCAGTCCTACATACCAACTGTCCTACCCCCCCCCCCCCCCCCCCCAGCTCCTGTTATCCTGATGTTAGGGTAAATTTTTTTTTTTTTTTTTTTTTGAGCTGATGGAAAGAAGAGGGAAAGGGGGGATGGGATTGTTGGGCAGGAAGCTTACTGTTTGTTGTGGATCCAGATCAAAGAGTGGATACAGGATCTGTTCAACCTTGGTAGAGGTCTACATTCTCGCAAGTGTTTTGTTTTGTTTCTCATTTCTTTTAGCATTCATTTGTATGATGTTGTAAATATGGTTCTGGATTGCAGAAGATATTATACATATCACTGTTTGTTTTTTTTCACTGCAGTCATGATGATACTGCATATTTTTCTTTTCTGTTTATTTGCACAAGTCCCAATTAGGTTTTACGTGACAAATAGGCAGAATTATTCAACCAAAATGCTTTTTGTTGTTAAAATTTTCATAATTTTGAACGTAGTTTTAAGTCACATTGAAGGTTTTTACCTTCATCCTCTGTCAGTCTGTCTCCTCCCCCCCCCCCCCCCCCCCCCCCTTCTTCTCTCTCTCTCTCTCTTTCTCATCATTAACAGATTTTGGGGGAACTACAAGTATGATTCCTTCTATCATGTGCAGTGTGCCAGTACCATGATTCAAAAGATGGAACATTGAATAGATTTTAAGATGAATCAGAATATGGAGTGACCTCCCTTCCTCCACTGTATGAAAGTTCTAAACATCATATTGTTATAGCTGATGGTGTTTCAGAGATTCCATCCATTTGGAGTTTAACGTCTCTCGACTTGAACAAATCTTTGTTTGGAACAGGTGGTTTTCTCAAATCGCAGTTTTCTTTTTCAGTTCCAGATCAGGAAATTAATGCACACTTCTACCTCCTCCCCATCCTACAGCTCTCAACACCCCACCCCTACCACCTTTATCCTGATGTTAAAAGAAAAATTTGGAAAATTGATCTTGAGGAAGTTTACTCATTGACTCCCTTATTATGTTTTTTTTTCTTTTTTAAGATTAAATCCAACATGCTTGTTTTCAGGGATTTTTTTTTTTCCTCCACAAGGTGCAATTTCAGTTTTGTAATTTTCTGATCAGTAAGTTTCATTTTGTCACATGCAAGTTTTTAATTGTCATGTTTTTCCATATACACATCAAAACAAGAGCTTTCGTTTGTAATAAATATCCTTTTCATGTGTTATGCGTGATGTCATGAAAATGAACACTTGGAATTTTCCACACTAATACAAAGAGCGGGAAAAGATAATAAACTAGAGTACACTCCACAGACACTGCAAACTTGTCATTCAAGGCAAAGCACTGTTAGCTTTGGGGGTGTGGGGTGGGTGAAAATGGCTGCAGGAAGGAAAAGGGAGAGGGGGCAAGAAGGGAAAGAGGGCAAGGCAGGCTTTTAGTGCCAGATGGATATGTCGTCCATTAAACAGTCACTTGGTTGAGCTGAGTGCTGCTGTTAGCGTGCTTAAGAAGCTTTGAAGCCTCATATTTTACGGCCGACTTTATATTTATTGAAGTCCATAAGCAACGGTTTTAATGTTCATTGAAGTTTTGTTGATACAGAACAATTACTGCCCAGTGCTAGCTACAGTCCGGATATTGAGAGAATTTAAATGTTTATTTCCTGGGTCTGTTTTCATTCTCTTGAACCATGAATTTGAAAAGGAAAGACAAAGATACTACCCCCCCTTTTTTCAGTTTGGAAACTATCATTATTAATATTATTATCGTTGTTGTTATTATCATTATGATTAGATTTCTGCTCTCATTTTACTTTGTTGTCTTTCAGATTTTTTTTTTCACTTAAAAAATTGAACATCCGAACACTAGGAAGAAATGGGTACAGACAAACAATGCTCCTGTACAAAGATTACCCATCTGGACTTGAGGCAAAGTCAACATTTGGACATGTCTTATCATTAATTGTCATTGTCACAGAGACAGTGAACGACCTACCCGGAGATCCCACTCAGTAAAGTACTTTCATCTGAGTGGGGGGGAGAATTTAATGGGGGTCCCAAATCTGTCAGAGAGAGCTGTGACATTGACGGCTGCCTGCCCTCCACTGGTGAAGGAGCATCATTCCAGGCAGTGAGGTGAATCTGAATGGAACTGGGCAAAGACAGACCAGAGTGCCAGGAATCATGGGACGCTCAAAATGTTTTGACCTTCTCGTGTCGGTGACGTGAGAAGAAGTCTGTTGAAAGTGAGCGAAATAGGTGGCAAACACCCTTCTAGCTGGAAGGCAGCTCTGAAAGGGTCATGACAGTTAACATTCAGACTGTTGGCAACCTGGATTAGAAATTCTTCAGCTTCACTTTTAGGTGCATATGCTGTGTTTTGACTGATTATGTATTTTTAATGTGGTTGATATATAAAAAAAAAAAAAAAAAAACCTTGAGGCTATAAAGCGAACACAAAAACGCTGCACTGATTACAATAAAATCTCAATTAAAAAAAAAAAGGTTCAATTTTCTTTCCAATTCAGTATTTCTCCTTCAATTACCTTAAGATGTATTGAGTTCTTAATTTTAAATCATACTTGAATAGTATTTAAAGAAAAAAGGGGGTAAAGGGGGGGAAGGGGCTGGGGAAAGAAGGGGGGGGGGGGGGGGGGGGGGGAATGAATAATCTTTTAAGCCATTTGCAAAACAAGGGAGAGAAGGAGTTGGAGCCATGATGTAGAGAAGGGAGCAGCCATTGTGAAAAGATTGATCAGATCTGCTCATTTATGCAGCAGGCAGGCTTAGAAGTGAGTGGCAGTGCTGTGTTATGTGATTTGAAAAAGCTGTCACATGCATGAGCTGAGAGTTGAGGCGAGACAGGTATATCTGATGAAAGAGATGATAGACCTGCAGGTCGCTGCATCGCCATGGAGTTGTATGTCTAGCCACCGAGGAATGCCGTGTGATCTGCCATGTCTGCTGAATGTACAGACATGTTATCATGGCGTGTGTGTGTGTGTGTTATAATCAGGAGGACGTGTTGAAGCTTGCCGACTTTGGTTCCTGTCGAAGTGTCTACTCTAAACAGCCCTACACCGAGTACATCTCCACAAGATGGTGAGTGACCATCAGACCATTTTTGTCATGTGTTGATTGGGCTTTTTGTCTTTATTGTTTTGTGTCTGTTTATATGTCTGCAAGGGTACTCATGATGTCAGTGTGGAAAAGTTTTTATTTGTTTATGTTTGTTTGTTTGTGTGTGCACCTGATAAATGCATGTGCGTGTGTGTGTGTGTGTGTGTGTGTGTGTGTGTGTGTGTGTGTGTGTGTGTGTGTGTGTGTATGATGTTTATACAGACAGTAGGTATGTGTAGCTGTGTATGCAAAGGTTTTAGTAGTTCATTGTATTAAAAGTTCAACAATAATACAGGCTCATTAGTAGAGTTTGATAACCCACAAATTGGTAGTTTTGAAAATCAGTCTCTTCATGGTCATGTGAGAACATAGATGGGGATGCAGATTCAACGTCCACTTTGCGCCCAGTTTGAGATGATAACTTATTGCTCATTCTTCATTTGTATTGTCCTGAATGTTGTTTATCTTGCCTGAAAAAAGACTAAAGAAGTCGAAGCAAGCCATATTTTGTCTTGTAATTTGTTCGTCCCTTTTGTTCAGTGACATGATAATAATTTTTCCCCTAAATTCATTGTAACTAAAGTGAAGTGTGGCATGCAGGTACCGTGCCCCAGAGTGTCTGCTGACCGATGGCTATTACACCTACAAGATGGACATCTGGAGCATTGGCTGTGTCTTCTTCGAGATACTCAGGTCAGAGCTGGGGGAATGTCTGTTGCTTTTGTAGCCATCCGGTCACACCCATCATCTGTTTATGTGTACAGTTGTTTGTTTGTACTCTTTTGTTTGGAGGATTACTGATGGCTGGCACATTTCATCAGGTGCAGAGCGACATAAGAGGAGAGAGGTAAGTTAGAGAAATTCTTTCTGGACAGTCCATGCCCCCACCCTTACCTACAACCTCCTAAGCCCCTATCGAAATACCTCGAGCTGCAGGCATTGAGGGTGGGAGATCATGGTTGGAGTTCCACCATACACATTCATTTGTGGGAAATTTCATCTGCATCCAGGTCTTACCCAGAGTTGAGTATGTTAGGGATTCACTCAGAAATACTGGAACCACATGGTTGAGTTTCATCCATTCAGTAGATGTGAAATCACATGTGTTTCCCAAATTTCCTGACCTGTGCTGTGTGTGTCTTTGTCTCTTGGGCCTAGTTGGCATGGGGATGTACTATGAAAAGAAGTGTAGGGAGCAGTCTTCTTATCTAGGCTGGTCTCTGACCAGAATAGAATTCTGCAGAATCATCTTCACTATTCTCAGCCCCCTTGATCTTCACATAAAGATAGATTCTGTGTATGAGTGCATCTTTCTTTATATCATTGTATCAGGGAGCGAGTATACATGCAGGTGACTGAGAAGTTGAAGGCTTAAGAAAAGTAATGAAAAATGCTGATTAAATTTGATTTTTGTATCACGTGTAAACTAGTACTGTACTTGAGTCTGATGACTGAATGTTTCTGCATGACATCCTCAAATCAACAAATGTATGCAACAGCGGTGAATTCAGCAGTTTGCTCTTAATACAGCTGAAAGTGTGCATGTGACTCCAGTGCTCTGATGGTGATGGGCTGTCTTGCTGTGCAGCTTACACCCGCTGTTCCCTGGGTCCAATGAGGTAGACCAGATCGCCAAGATCCACGACATCATGGGCACTCCAGACCCCAGCGTCCTCAACAAGCTGAAGAGGTCAGATTCCAGGCAAAATTATGTTTATGCCAAAGGTTAGCAATGAACTGTAGATTGTGTCAGTAACAGACGAGAGGTTACACTGTATCACACTGTATACAAACATTGTTTGGGGAGAGTTAGGTACCATAGGTATAAGAGAAGAGAAGAGAACAAGACACACATGAAGGTGTGGGTGGCACCCATAGGTACATAGTTACAGAAATTTGTATTGTAACACTGTAACAGGTTTGCATAGTAACACTTTTGAAAAAAAGACAACAAATATGTCTGTTCAAACATTGTAAAAGAACATTTGTCCTTTATGTGTGACAGAGCTTTATATCAAAAGTAAAGCATTTGTTCTAATATGGTACATGTTCGACCTGAGTACATGCTCATGTTTCTACCACCAATATTTGAACCAGAAAAATTGAATTGGGCTCTCATTATTGATTTGAGAATCATTTACAAACAACATTCAGCATATCAAAGTGTACTTTGATAGTAATAAAAACGGAGCAGTTTAAGAATACAGAGTTTATGGAAAGATACAGCTTTAAAATAGAAAAACACTGATGCTGCAATCTTGGGTTCTCTAGGTAATTTTTCTTAATCAGCTCTTCTCATTGAAATCTGAATGCATATTACTGCAGGTCACGAGGCATGAACTTCAACTTTCCCCCCAAGAAGAGGTCTGGCATCGAGCGTCTCCTCCTGAGCCATGTGTCCCAGGAGGCCATAGAGCTGATCTATCTGATGTGCACCTACGACCCCGATGAGAGAATCACCGCCCGACAAGCCCTGAAACACCACTATTTCAAAGACCTCCGGTGAGCAACGACTATGGCAATCACCAAACCACATTACTCCCTGCATTCTATTCCTGTTTTGTATGCTGCCCTATTTACATCCCCTAACATAGATGCAACAACCCCATTGTTATCTATCAATCGAAAGGATAAAAACGTAATCTCTGCAATGAGCATACACTTAAATATATCATAGGTAAAATAGCAAGCAGTTACAGAAACAACATAAGTAAAATGTAGGAAAGCACAATCTTGTTTACGTTTGTTTGGTTAGTATCTCTTTGTTTGGACTACTCTGGGGTTGCAAAGGTCATTACTAGTGCATGCAAACTTACACTTTTCAATGGCGAGAACCCTGTTCTGAATATATAGGGCAGCTGCATCCCTTAGACCGTAGACAAGAGAACAGCATTTTTTTTTTTTATAGTTGTGACGGAACAACACTATGGCTCATCCAGGAAGTACAGCAGCGTTGCCGTAACCATGGAATGGCACGTCATGAACGGGTCGGCTGAGTTGCCATAACTATCACACAGTGTGTCGGAAAAAGTTTAATGAAATAGTAAGTGGTTCAGATAGAGATTTTGCGAAAGCAAAGGGAGTGTGTTGGTGTGTGTATGTAGGCAGTTATGTTACTCTGTTTGTCAGTTTGATGTTTTTTGACGTGTATAAGATTTCCTCAATGATTACTTATCTTCTCTTTCAGACTTTTCTCCATTTTTTATTCCTTTTGTCGTTATAGTTGTTGTTATTATAAAATGTTTTAAGGCATTCTTTTGCTCTCACAGTTTCTTCATCCACACTGAAAACAGAGTATAAATTAATTTCATGCTAAGCTAACATTAAGCTGAAAAGCAAACACTTTGAGGATAATTTCCTCTCCAGAGATGCTGACAAGCAAACACTTTGAGGATAATTTCCTCCAGAGATGCTGACAAGCAAACACTGAGGATAATTTCCTCCAGAGATGCTGACAAGCAAACACTTTGAGGATAATTTCTCCAGAGATGCTGACAAGCAAACACTCTGATGATTTCCTCCAGAGATGCTGACAAACAAACACTCTGATGATTTCCTCCAGAGATGCTGACAAGCAAAACACTCTGATGATTTTCTCCAGAGATGCTGACAAGCAAACACTCTGATGATTTCCTCCAGAGATGCTGACAAGCAAACACTCTGAAGATGATTTTCTCCAGAGAGCTGACAAGCAGACACTCTGAAGATGATTTTTTCCAGAGATGCTGACAAGCAAATACTCTGATGATTTCCTCCAGAGGTGTGGACAAGCAGCAAACACTCTGATTATTTCCTCCAGAGATGCTGACAAGCAAACACTCTGAGGATGATTTTCTCCAGAGATGCTGACAAACAAACACTCTGATGATTTCCTCCAGAGATGCTGACAAGCAAACACTCTGATGATGATTTTCTCTCTAGAGATGCTGACAAGCAAACACTCTGATGATAATTTTCTCTAGAGATGCTGACAAGCAAACACTCTGATGATGATTTTTTCCAGAGATGGTGACAAGCAAATGCTCTGATGATGATTTTCTCTGGAGTTGCTGACAAGCAAACACTCTGATGATGATTTTCTCCAGAGATGCTGACAAGCAAACACTCTGATGACGATTTTCTCCAGAGATGCTGACAAACAAACACTCTGATGATGATTTTTTTCCGGAGATGCTACAAGCAAACACTCTGATGATTTTTCTCAGAGATGCTGACAAGCAAACACTCTGATGATTTTCTCCAGAGATGCTGACAAGCGAGCTGCAGCCCTGGCCAAGCGACAGCTCCAGGAGAGCAAGCGAGTGGCAGAGGGGCCCCCCACCAACAGGCGACACAGCAACGGTGAACGGCGACGCTGACACGGCCAGCAAGCCTGTCCTCGTCAACGGGGCTGGCTCGCACGACAAGACCACGCCCGACGAACCCCGCTCACCGCTCAAAAACCCCAGCGGAGATTCCCATGTACCCCAGCATCAAGGCTCAGTCTTTGCCTATCCAGGCACAGACGCTGAAGGAGAGGAACAAGCGGGTAGGTGGAGGGGAGGGCAGCAAGTTGTCTCTGCCCAAAGTGGATGTGTTCTCCTCCTCCTCCGAAGTGGAGGACAATGCCTCAGGTCCCAAAGACGCCACTAAGAAGAAGAAGGTAACAGGGGGCGGGGAAAGGGAGGGGGAGTGGCTTTTGGCGTGTCACTCATCCGCTCACTGGCTCACTGTGCGTGGACTCACTCCCAATGCTGTGTGTGGTCTGAGTACTCTCTGGTAACTTGGTTTGAAACTGTGCAGCGATTCTGAGTGAAGTTGTGTGTGTGTGTGTGTGTGTGTGTGTGTGTGTGTGTGTGTGTGTGTGTGTTTGCATGAATGTGTATAGTGTCTGTGTCAGTGTGCATGTATGTGTGTGTCTGTCTATGTGTTTATGTGTGCCTGTCTGTGGATGTATAAACTGTTATCAAATTTAATTGGTCAGAAAATGACAAACAAATCTACAGTTGTTAGCTTACTTGTTAATGGATTTGTATGTGTGTATGTGTGTGTGTGTGTGTGTGTGTGTGTGTGTGTGTGTGAGTGTGTGTGTGTGTGTGTGTGTGTGTGTGTGTGTGTGTGTGTGTGTGTGTGTGTGTGTGTGTGTGTGTGTGTGTGTGCATGTGTGTGTGTGTGTGTGTGTGTGTGTGTGTGTGTGTGTGTGTGCAGGCACGAGAATACCTTCTCTTAAACTTTAACATTGACAGCTGTGCTTGAGTTAGAAGTTCCTGCACACATAAATATCACGTCTTGATAATGACTGCCAGAAAACACCTCAAACTTAACATTGCCATCACGCAGCACTTCCAGGCCAACAAAAATATACTTGTGGTTGTGGTAACATGGACAAAGAAAATAGGGTCAGTAGGTTGCTCAAATAGTGTTTTTTTTTTTTTTTTTTTTTTTTTATTTACTTGATGATAGCTGACACTCAATGATGCAAAATCTTCACTTTGATGTCTGGACCTGTACCTTTAATCAAACCAGGGTGTTGCTGAAGCAAAGCAAAATTCTCCAAAGTTCCAAGGGGTTCAGTTGAAGGAGGGCGGGTAGGGGAAAATGCCCCCTCCCCTCCCTCTCAACCTCTTGCTCTTCCCCACCTGGAAAAAGTGAAAGAAATTGCATTGGAAGTGGTGCAATCAATCTCAAGCAAGTTTGAGCATTTTAGTGGTGTATCGTCCAATTTTTGGTCCAGCGTAGACCAAAACAACTTGTTCATACAGAATTTGTAGATCCTTTTCACGTAGGCAGCCTCTTACTGACACACAATGTCTGTAGATAAGAGTCAGAGGCTTCTTACCAGACAGACATAATGGCCTCTGCGCTCCCTTGCAGGGATGTGTACACAAGGTCTCGTGATGTCAGAATCATCTGCTGGAGAATTGAAAATGTGACCAGCCTTCCGGTTATTCACTGATTTGTTCATTTATTGATTTGGTTGTTTCTTTTTGTTGTTGTTTTTCTTGCAGTTTTTCAGTTAAACTTTTGTGAATTTTTGCAAAGGTGGTAGCCTGCAGACACATTCGGCCTACACCTTAACATTGTGTGTGATTTAGTCTAGTGCAATCACATGGTGAAAGACACTGTTTTTCATAGGTTCAGCCTGTAAATTTAGCTACAGGGATTGCAAGACAATTACCTCCCCCTTTCAAGTTTTGATGACTCAGCTGTTGAAGATTTGATGGTGAGCAGTGCATTTGCTATAACGTACGTTTTTCAGTTTTTTCTGTTCTGTGTGTGTGTGTTGTGTGGTTTTTGTTTGTTGTTGTTTTTTTTTTTTCATCATCTGGAAAAAAAAAGTTGAGGGCCAATAAAAAACCATTTTGGAGTCAGCTGAGTTACCATAACCACAATAATTTTTGTTTGGTGTTATAATTGTCATCACTGATTGAAACAGTATCTAATTTTCATGCACACCTACACTGTAATGCACTTTTTAGAAAAATGTTTATTTGTATACAATATTGCATGAGCTGTTTCTTTTTTCATGCCTCCACCTTCTCTCTTCATCTTCCCTCCCCCTGAGACTGAGACTCTCTCTCTCTCTCTCTCTCTCTCTCTCTCTCTCTCTCTTTGTTTGGCTGGCTGGCTGGCTGTCTGTCTTTCTTTCTGTTACTCACTGTGTCTTTCAGTCTCCGTTTTGTAGTAATTTGCTCTATTTTGTTATCTATTTATGCATGTGTGATTTTTACAGTTTCCACTTTTAACTTTACAGTATTACCATATCTTTCCCTGCAGTTACTTCATAAGCCTTGAAAAGCATTGTAAACAAAATGTCTGGGTTGGTGCTTTTTTGCTTGCCCTCTTTTCCCAGTTTGCTTCTGCAATGATTTTTGTTTCTTTCTTTCCTTTTTTGTTGTCTTTGTTTTCCTTTTTTCCTTTTTTCTGCATTCTTTTCATCTTGTTTCTTTCTTTCCTTTTTTGTTGTCTTTGTTTTCCTTTTTCCTTTTTTTTCTGTATTCTTTTCATCTTCAACTACTCTTTCTCTTTTTTTTTTTTTTCCTTGCTTTCTTAAGTTTTTTTCATGTCTGTATATCTAGATATCATTTGCTTTTTTTTTTTTTTTTTTTATTCCAATTTCTGCATATTATTTGGTGGTTAAAAAAAAAATCGTTATCAAAAAGTATGTATTATGTTTACTTCTTTTTTAAAATTGAAAAATAAAACTTTAGAAAAAAAAAAGAAAAAAAAAAGAAAGAAATCTAATTTTCTGGGTCAACCATTGGTGAATAATCTACATGGCTATAAAAAAAAAAAAAAGTTCATGATTTTTTCCCACTATTCTTAGTGCTTGGTTTCCACTGAAAGAAGGGGTGGTGATGGTGTTTGTTTAAAGACAAAAAAAGTTCTTTTCCCATGGACCATATATTCAACTGATGTTGACTCAGTTTAGGTCAAGAAGCCATAGAACCAAAAAATCTTGGCCTATTGATTCCAAAGGATTAAAGAGACAGAAGAGGGGAAAAACAGAGTGAAGAGAGAGAGAGAGAGAGAGGGGGGGGGGGGGGTTATAAAAAATAGAAATAATAATGATAATTAAAGCTCATTCAAATAGCACTTGAAGCCTTTACAAAAACAAAGAAAATGGATTCTTATATGTTAGCCCACTTTCTCTGCAATCCCATGACAATTACTCACAAACATGACAACAAACATTTCCACCACCACCACCACCACCACCACCACACCCTGCCCTCCCGTCCGTCCCTTTCCCTTCACATCCTACATACTGATCGCAGCCACCAAATTCTTATGTATTTGTTTGTTTATTCATCTCCATTTACCTGTCAGCTGAAATGTTGTGCTGTTTAGTATATAAACAGGAAGCCAGCGCAAGTTTTACATATGTTATTCTTCTCTCCACAGCGGCGTCATCGTCAGCGACAGACAGAGACGGGGTTCTCGCACCACACAGGTCTGTTACCGCGTGTCCCCATGCACACGTCAACCTTCAACCCCAGCTTCCATAGCACCTCGTTCCCCTCCCCCTTCGCTACCAAAGTGGGTGACACGTCCACCTCCTCCCTCCTTCCCACCATCAACAACTCTTACAAGCCACACAAGGTGAGACATAGTTTAACTGACAAAAAATGCTGGCCACTGCTGTGATACTGGATCTAACCTGAATTTTCTTGATGATTGGTACTGTGTTGTTCTGCATGGAATTGTGTGGCGTTGTACTCTATAAAGGGAAATCTGAGGTGAGACAAGTAAAAGTTAAAAGTAGGTGAATGAATAAGTACACCACCTCTTCACTCCCTTTGTGAGACACTGGAATGCACAATAACTCAAAGCTATTATGGCATCCGTTCACCTAACTTGCATGAGACAGGAGGCACACAGAACAGATACTTTCCCATTCCTTATTTCCTTTTCAGCATTATTTGTTTTGTCAAAGCTGTTGATCGTATTCGTAATTGTTGTGTGTGAGACTGAGCTTTTCAGAGAAATCTGGTCAAACCACATGTTTCGGTTTTTATATATGCATGTACTCATGTTCATGTTTGCTTATTTACCTTCTAAATTGGATTTTATAGTAACATTGTACCAAAGACACTTGTTTTGTCGTTATGTTTTTTTTTGAGTGTGTTTTTGATGTGTTTTAAATGCATCCTGCACATGGAATTCTGTTGGCTGATGATGCGGTGTGAAATTACAACATATGGAATTCTGTTTTACTGATTATGATGTATATAACATACACGTACAATTACAACTTCTGCACACACTGTCTAGGGAACTGTTAAGGTCAGCCTGGATGTAAATTGATGCCATCACGTTAACGCCATAGAAACCTTCAAAATGGTAAACTTTGGTGTTTACAACACACATTGATATGCGAGTGTGTGTGTCTGTGTCTGTGTACGAGGAATGGTAAGTGTGTGTATGCCTGCGCATGTGTGTGGGTATGTATGATTATCCAGCTGTGTGTATCCTTATGTGTTTTCCTTTTCTGGCATATCGCTTGTATTTATCATGTGCTGTGAACTACAGAGACCAGCACTACAAATGCCTGTTGCATTACCTGTTGGCATGCTTCTGCTCTGTCCAAAAAAACCACAACATTTTGTTATGATGCTTCGATATTTCTTCTCAAATTCAGCAATCTTCGTGATGTTAAGATGGTTTTATTCCAAACTTGTTCTGTTTGTGACTGTAGATCTAAATGGATCGTTTTCAACAGCTTTTCTTTGAAAAATTTTTACAGGATTAGAGCACAGTTCTTTTATTCATGTGCTTTGCTGCATATTAGCCCATGCTTTTAGTTGATAGAATTTATTTGGACAGGAAGCACTTTAGTTTTCAGATGATTTTTGAGAGCAGCCAGCATTGATAAAGTATGTCTAGCACGAAAGCAAAGGAGTTAATTAAGGCGTATGTTATATTAAAAAGTTTTTGAAAATAACTAATTCTTTCATGTAAGGACAGTGTAACAGATGTTTGTGAACTGATGAGGCTTGATTATTTATTTGTTTGTTCAGACTACGTTTTATATTCTTTAGCAGCACCAACATATTTCAGATTTTGGTAATTTACATTTTGGTAATTTACATCCATACTCCTTTTCCTTTATCATACCCGTACATCCAGACGTTTTTTTTTTTTCATAAGCCGTTCTGATACATTTCCAGATCTGGTAAATTTACATTGAATCCTCTTTGTAATATGAAAGAAACAGCAGTTTTGCTGACAGTGCTATGTAAACAGCAAATTATCAGCAACATGTGAACCGTTATGTATCAGCTATTCATTGAACGCAAGCAGTAATAGAACAGCACAGAGCAGGATGTAACAGCACAAAATCTAAGCAGTGTGGTGGGGGGGAGGGGTTACGATTTTTTTTTTTTTTTTACAAAGTGCTATGAAATACAGCCAGTGTGCATTTTTTTCTTATGTATTCATGAGTAGAAAGAGAAGAATGGAAAATTTTAGTGTGATTTTGTGATACGGGAAATCCTGTGTAGTACTTGGAAGACTGAAAGTGATGAACAGGCTTCCTGTGAAACAACCTTGTTGGGCACATTACCCTGTATATGCATGAACTAGTTGCCGGCCAACGCAAGTGATCTTCATGGCCCTTGTGTGTACCCAGGAGGCTGGGCGACAGACAGGCAGATTGGGAGTGAAGGTGGGGCAATTTGCTTCATCTACTAACCCCTACAAACCACATCAGGTCAGTTCTGCTTAGTTCGCCCTTGCCCAGTCCACTCACACACCTTTCCCTAACCCTGGTGACTCCTTCAATATCGCTTTCATCCTACTTACCTGGAGACTTCCCCATGTGTATCATCTAACCCCAGGTTTGACCACGCAAATTGTCCTCCACAACCCTTCCCCCTTGTCCCCCCCTCCCTGGCTTACCCCCTCTCCCCCACGCTTTTTCATCAGACTGGCACTGTATGCTAGAACTTCATGTGAGGCTTGACTTCCACATTTGTTGAAAATTGAGCAGCTACTGTGGGAAAATCATAAGGTACTAATGACATAGCGTAAGAACAAGATGTGCAAGATAGTCTGGAAGATGGATGCTGCTCTTGATGCCCTGTTACGAGGTTTGTAATGTTTGAGATGTCGTAGCCAGTAGTGGCTGACAGGATTCTTTCCCTTGTGCTGCGTCAGCCAAGGCTGACTGACGGACAGACAGTACATTCTGCCGTGTCATCCACTATTGGCTGATGGGAACATAAAAAAAATTCCTACACTTTCCATAAAATGATCCAAGGGAAATAAGCTCTGTAACTAGTCTTGGAGATGTCATAGCAAGTGTAGACCTTACTTTCAGTGCTCTGTCGTGAACTTGGCTGACCCCAGCAGCTTTGAAACAAAGGAACTGGTGGCACCGGGCTTTGCCGCTAAGCGCACGCATGGCAGGCATTTCCTGTGCCAGAAAAAATGTTGATCAGACGAAGGGGTGTTAGCGATTTCTCACTCAATGAAGCGCTTGAAATCATAATTATTACAAAGTAGCTCTGGTGATGATGCAGTGACAAAAAGAAAACTAGGAAAGAGAAGAGGAAAGTGAATTGTTTGAAGATGCAGCCATCCCTTCATCATCTTACTTGGTGTTGTAAAAGAGTGGAATAGACAGACATGTTTTCCATGCACAGTCGTGTCTACACATTGAAAGTAAATGATTTGAAATTACTGTGTTCGATTAGTGGAGTGTTTGTTCTTTCCTATGACACCTAACACAACACTATCAGTTGTTGTCTAGCTACCATAAAAAAATAAATTAAAAAAGTGGCAAAATATGGGCGTCGGCAGGGACTGAGTGCCATGCGTGAGTGTGCGGCAGCAGGGAATCATACCATGCGCACCACTCTCAGCTAGAAAGTATTACAGAAATGTATGTGTTTGAGTAGGACATGCATGGAGATACCAAGCATCCAAAGTGTCAATGTTTGCAGACTATCACGCACAGTCAGATGGTGCTGTGGAGTCAAAAACCTGGAGTTCCAGGTGCTTGTGGGGTCGGATGTTGACAGTTTGTGCCTTGCCTTGCTTTTGTTTGCTTGTAGTAGACATTATAGCCTAGTTGCGGAGTAGAATAACGAGTATCTGATTATTATGCTGTCGCAGTCAGATTATGTTTTCACACACACACACACACACACACACACACACACACACACACACACACACAAACACACACACCTCTGTACCCACTTAATCACACACACACACACACACACACACACACACACACACACACACACACACACACACACACACACACACACATATGCAGAATACTATTTCCATTTTAGATGTTCCTCATCTTATTTCATGAAGCCAGTTTGTATACTTTACAAAAAAAAAAAAAAAAAAAAAAACTTTTGCTGTGGTATATGTATTTATCGATGATTAACATGAAATCTAGCTGTTCATTTACTGAGAAATGTTGTACAAAAAATTTCATTTAAAGAGTACAACTAATATTTTTTTTAATCAGAATCTTTTAGACGTTTGAATTACATTATTATAAACTTGTTATGTAAAATAAACTGTTTCTATGTTATTTGGTAGCTCGATAGAGTCAAAGTGCTAACAGTGTCTCAAGCTTTACTAACATTTTTTTTCCTTAGTGTCTGCGTAGAGCCAAGTTTTTAACCAGCTTTGAATCCAACCCAAGTTACAATACTCTTGTGTTGTTTATTCCCGTTTACTTTGTTTTTGTTGCTTTTAAACTGGAAACAGTTGGTTGGAGCATTATGATGATTGTGTGTATTCGTATAGATACGCATGAATGCATGGATGTATGTATGGATGTAATGTATGCATGCAAATGTGCATCATGTGTGCATCATGTGTGTGTGTGTGTGTGTGTGTGTGTGTGTGTGTGTGTGAAACCGTGGACAATGGCATTCTTGCTTATTGCTTGCTGGATTAATTTCAGTGTGTCTTGGATTGTTGAATAGAAGACCTAAAATTTGTTGATAATGAACATTCATGTTTACTTCAACATTGATTTTTAATGAAAAGATGTGAAACTGTTGCTAGTCTTCAAAGAATTGGCTACAGAATGGGTGAACCCCTCAGAAAAGGACTAATTTTGCATGCTGTAATGTGGTGATTGGTTGTGAAATAGTTTGCAATTGCAGATTGCAGCAACCTCTTTCTGATTTAGTTCCTCAGTTCAGCCTGCCTACCTGCCTGCTTGCCTGCCTCTCTTTCTCTCTGTGTTTTACTTTGTATCTGTCTGTCTGCCTGCTTGCCTGTCTGCCTGTATGCCTCTCTCTGTCTTTCTCTCTTTCTATTTCTATGTCTGCTTGCCTGCCTGTCTGTCTGTATGCCTCTCTCTCTGTCTTTTTCTCTTTCTGCCTCTCTGTTTCTGTTTCTGTTTCTCTCTCTCTCTCTCTCTCTCTCTCTCTCTCTCTCTCTCTCTCTCTGTCTCTCATTTGGCTGCAGTGTTTCTCTCCTGTTTCCTTGATGGACCACAGGACTGTGATTTGGTGATTTGCAGTCATGAAGCTAATGTGACCTGGATTGCATGATTTCAGATTTCCCCATGAGCTCACTGCACGGTCAGTAGGGGGGCAGAGGCCTTTGCACCCCCTCAGCCCTCCACCCCCACCTCCACACACCCCTCCTCTTTACCCCCCCCCCCCCCCCTTTTTTTTTTCTTCCCACCCTCACCTCACATTTTCCCACTTTTTTTTTTTTTTTTTTTTTTTTTTTTTTTTCCTTTTTTCTTTTATATTTAAAACTGAGAGCTGTGGCTTAAATTCTTGTTTGCTCCCTAAAACAGAAAGAATACAGCACTTGAACTTTCAGACACCAGATGCAAGACCCTTCTTTAACGCTGCAAGGGGTACTTTTGGTTTCGCTGACTGGAACCAGGCTGCTGTGTACTAAACTGGAATATGGGAACTCTTTGCTGACTGGAAAAAGGTGTTACATATTGGACTGGGCAAAGGATGCATCGCATTGTCTGGGACAAGGGTGTTATATACTAATGTCAACAAGGGGCATATGCTGTCTGGAAGATGGCTGCTTCTCCTTACTGGAACAAGGATGTTACAAACTGAAGGGAACAAGGGTGATTCATAAGGACTAAAACTAGGCTGCTGTATGTATAGTGAGTGGACCAAGAATACCATGGACTAACTGGGACAGGAGAGTTACGTACCAACCAGAACAAGGATGCTACATATTGATGCTACATACTGACTGGAACAAGGGTGCTACATACTGACTGGAACAAGGGTGCTACATACTGACTGGAACAAGGGTGCTACATACTGACTGGAAAATGGTGCTACATACTGACTGGAACAAGATGCTACATACTGACTGGAACAGGGTCCTACATACTGACTGGAACAAGGTGCTACATACTGACTGGAACAAGGGTGCTACATACTGACTGGAAGAAGAGTGCTACATACTGACTGGAAGAAGAGTGCTACATACTGAGTGGAACAAGGTACTACACACTGACTGGAACAAGAGTGCTACATACTGTCTGGAACAAGGTGCTACATACTGAATGGAACAAGGGTGCTACATACTGACTGGAACAAGGTGCTACATACTGACTGGAACAAGCTGCTGCTACATACTGAATGGAACAAGGGTGCTACATACTGAATGGAACAAGGGTGCTACATACTGACTGGAACAAGGGTGCTACATACTGAATGGAACAAGGGTGCTACATACGAATGGAACAAGGTGCTACATACTGAATGGAACAAGGGTGCTACATACTGAATGGAACAAGGTGCTACATACTGACTGATGGAACAAGGTGCTACATACTGACTGGAACAAGGGTGCTACATACTGAATGGAACAAGGGAACATACTGACTGGAACAAGGGTGCTACATACTGACTGGAACAAGGGTGCTACATACTGAATGGAACAAGGTGCTACATACTGACTGGAACAAGGGAACAAGGTGCTACATACTGACTGGAACAAGGTGCTACATACTGACTGGAAAGGGTGCTACATACTGACTGGAACAAGGTGCTACATACTGACTGGAACAAGAGTGCTACACACTGACTGGAACAAGAGTGCTACATACTGACTGGAACAAGGTGCTACATACTGAATGGAACAAGGTGATACATACTGACTGGAACAAGGTGCTACATACTGACTGGAACAAGGTGCTACATACTGACTGGAACAAGGTGCTACATACTGACTGGAACAAGGGTGCTACATACTGACTGGAACAAGGTGCTACTACATACTGACTGGAACAAGATGCTACATACTGACTGGAACAAGGTGCTACATACTGACTGGAACAAGGAGCTACATACTGACTGGAAGAAGAGTGCTACATACTGACTGGAACAAGGTGCTACATACTGACTGGAACAAGGTGCTACATACTGACTGGAAGAAGAGTGCTACATACTGACTGGAACATACTACTGACTGGAACAAGGTGCTACATACTGACTGGACAAGGTGCTACATACTGACTGGAACAAGGGTGCTACACACTGACTGGAACAAGGTGCTACATACTGACTGGAAGAAGGTGCTACATACTGACTGGAACAAGGTGTTACATACTGACTGGAAGAAGAGTGCTACATACTGACTGGAAGAAGGTGCTACATACTGACTGGAACAAGGGTGCTACATACTGACTGGAACAAGGGTGCTACATACTGACTGACTGGAAGAAGAATGCTACATACTGACTGGTACAAGGGTGCTACATACTGACTGGAACAAGGTGCTACATACTGACTGGAACAAAGTGCTACATACTGACTGGAACAAGGGTGCTACATACTGACTGGAACAAGGGTGCTACATACTGACTGGACAAGGGTGCTACATACTGACTGGAACAAGGTGCTACAAGGTGCTACATACTGACATACTGAATGGAACAAGGTGCTACATACTGCTACATACTGAATGGAACAACGGTGCTACATACTAACTGGAAGAAGAGTGCTACATACTGACTGGTACAAGGGTGCTACATACTGACTGGAACAAGGAGCTACACCTTGACTGGAAGAAGAGTGCTACATACCGACTGGAACAAGGGTGCTACATACTGACTGGAACAAGGTGCTACATACTGACTGGAACAAGGAGCTACATACTGAATGGAACAGGTGCTACATACTGTCTGGAACAATGAGCTACATACTGACTGGAACAAGAGTACTACATACTGACTGGAACAAGGTGCTACATACTGACTGGAACAAGATGCTACATACTGACTGGAGCAGGGTGCTACCTACTGAATGGAAGAAGGGTGCTACATACTGACTGGACCAAGGGTGTTACATACTGACTGGATCAAGGGTATTTTCTTCTGAATGGAACTTAAGTACAACCGGAATAATGATGTAACGTACTGACTGGACCATGGGTGCCACATACTGACTGGACTATGGGTGCCACATACTGACTGGACTATGGGTGCCACATACTGACTGGACCATGGGTGCCACATACTGGCTGGACCATGGGTGCCACATACTGACTGGACCATGGGTGCCACATACTGACTGGACCATGGGTGCCACATACTGACTGGACCATGGGTGCCACATACTGACAGGAAAAAGGGTGCTTTGTACTAACGGTAACAAGGGTTCTGTGTTCTGACTGGAGCAAAAAGGTGCTAAAAATGACTAGAATAAGGCTGCTGTGTACTGATGAGAACACAAATGGTATATTATCGTAACTAATACTAAGAACATTCAACACATCAAATCAAAGCTTCAGACTTTTGTAGTCCACATACACATGCATCAGTCTTGGCAAACAAATTAAAAACAAAACTGCAAATCACACATGAAAGCTGCGACCAAACATTCTCACCATATCCATTCATCCATCCATGCATGCCCATCTGTCGAGCAAAAAGGGTTACCAATAATATGAACTTACATAAACACCGGGCATATGATTACCAATACATTATAACACATTTGTATGACCCAGTTAATCACTGAGGTAGGGGGGGGGGGGGGGGGGGGGGGGGGGGGGGGGAAGTATTTGAGGTTTGATTTAAAAAGGCCAGTGAGGTAGGATATCTGTGTATTGACTTGAACTTGGATGCTGTGACTGGGCTGACTGAACTGAATTGTTTTGACTTCTGGTGATGTCATCTTCCGAAATGAAGAGATGTCATGATATTTTCATGATGACACAGACAAAAGGATGAACGTTCTGCAATGCTGGTCTCTGATCATAGCAAAATCTAAAGATGAGATTACTAAAGGCTAGGTATTATGTTGTACAGAGGAAAAGAGATTGTGTCTACAAGTTGTATTTCGCATGAGTGCGCTCTCTCTCTCTCTCTCTCTCTCTCTCTCTCTCTCTCTCACACACACACACACACACACACACACACACACACACATGCATCATACCACTCTGAACCTCACCAAACCACTCCAGGCCATATCCTAACACAACACAACACCTCACCACCCGCTTAGCACACACATACAGGCATGCAAGCCCATGAATCCAATGCATTCAGTTTCTCAACACCTCACCACAACTCAACGCACACAGGCATGCATGGTCATGAACACATTCATCTTCTCCAACAGTCAGAGGATTTCTAGAGTTCTCTTCCCCTCAGTGGTCATGCATGGGGTGCCAGTGTTGTCTGGACCTTGAAATCACATTGAGGCAAGCCCTGTTTGTTTCAGGCCAGCTGCTGCCAAGCCTTCCAAAAGTTTCCTCAGCAACTACACTCTACCCCTCTTTGGACAGAAGATACTGAGTGGATGGGCTTCCTCAAAGTTCAGTTTGTCTTACTGGCCTTATCTCCCTTTGGACATGCTCAAATGTGATTGGACAGCAGTCTGGTGTCAGTGCCTGTGTGTGTTCTCTTTCTGTGTGGTAGTGTTGGTTTCTGGGCTGGGTAGAAAATGGATGTGTGGCCGGGGCTGACTGGTGATCTTTTTATTATTATTATTTATTTCATTTTCCTGTTTTAACTGTTCATTGTTTGTGAAGACTGGATGGGTCTCATTGTGTAAAAAGTTACTGATATACATTGAAAAAAGAATTTTGCCAACTGTAAACACTTGTGTATATATCAGGTTGTCATATTTGTTCATCAGTTCCTGATTATAAGGTTATGACTGCGTGTGGAGAGGTCATATTGCGCTGAATGTGTGGAAGTCTCTGTATCAGTTTCGGAAAATGTGCAAAGGTAGTTGTTTTTTTGTTGCCTGAAATCTTGAGAGGAAATTTTGTCTGTTCTTGGTTGTGAGTGTATGTCAAGTATTCAATATGATGACCCAGTAAAAATGTTCTGGCTAGATACACCTTTTTTTCCATCAGGAGATAGATGTCAAACGATAGTTTAGCTGAGTCGTTAAGCCTGAAAGAGAGTGACAGTCAGAATAATGGAACCTGTAATGAATTATCTTAGACTGTCTTGTTTCGAGTTTCTTGGACTAGTAGTCTGTGCGTTAATGTACTTATGAGGCAACTTTATATTGATTTTTTGCATAGGAAATGTTGAAATAATTTTCAGTGGCATGTAAAGATTGCCTTCATCCTGTGAATGACTCCAGTCAGCACTTTAATTCTGTGCCGCTTTGTACAGTAGGGAACAAAGTAAACAAAGTGAAAGAATGAATGAACAGCTATTCTAAAACCCGGGGTTCTGCTTTCTCTCTGTAAAGAAAAAAAAAAAAGCATGGTGTATAGCAAAACTGTTACTCCATTTGACCGATTTATTTTTTGTCGGAGTCTTGTCAATGAAATAGAGGTTGCATGTGCATTAATGCATGATTTTGCCTTTGTCCTCCCATTACATACTCTTTCTTTCTTTTTTTTTCTCTCTGTTTTTTTTTTTTTCCAGTTTAATGAGGAAAAGTTGTTACTTTAACATCTTTGATTTAGAGAAAATGTTCACTGTCAGTTAAACAATTAATGTGTGTTTTCAAGCGTGTCTCTGTCTTTCTGTTGATGACTGTAGTTTTGTCTGTCCAGAGACTGGAATTGAAACATGGCTATTTTGTCACCTATTCCTTTTAATTTTTTTTTTTAATTTTATGTAATTAATCTTTTTATCTTCTTAATTTCTTTTTTTCTTCCAAATACAAGGATCAAGTGTTATTTTTTGTATTTTTACAGAATTCCTATAAAACGAAGCATGGCCTGTTTTGTCATCTATTCCTTTTATTTGAATTTTATTTAGGTAAATAATCTTTTTATATTTTTAATTTCTTTCTTTTCTTCCAAATGCAAGAATCAAGTGTTATTGTTTTTTTATTTTTACAGAATTCCTGTAATGATAAAGAAAATCTTTAACGTACCCCTCTTCTCCTTTAGTTGTACATTTTTTTTAATCAGTGAAAACATTCTATGTATTTGTGTGTATTGATTTTTTTTTTTACCCCCCCCCCCCCCCCCCCCCCCTCCGCTACACACATACACACATACCTCTTTTGCTTTTGTAGATCTGTCAATCAGTGAAGACATTCTCCATGTGCTTGTGTGTGTGTGTGTGCATGTGCATGTGTGTGCGTGTGTGTGTGTGTGTGTGTGTGTGTGTGTGTGTGTGTGTGTGTGTGTGTGTGTGCTTTTAGTCAACCTGTTTGTTTCCTTCAGCTTTTTTCTTCTTTTTTGTCTTTTTTTAAAAATTGATTTAGCAAGTAATTCACTGTCCATGATTTCAGTAGAAGCCGTTAAGAGATCCAACAGTGGAAACAATCATTTTGTGTTATAGTTTGAAGGATCTGCCTGTGATAAGTCTGTTGATGTGATTGTGATCCAACTGCAGTATTGCCATTTTGTTAAAAAGTATTTTCTTTTTTATTGTGATGTACAAATTATTTCTTGTAGAGGGGGCTTTACAAAGATGGTGAGAAGAGAATTTGTTTTGTACACAATCATGTCCAACACTTAACTGTGTCGAATGGAGCGCATTCAAGTTACAGGATTGTTAACGTAAGTACATTTTTTGTGTGTGCTTGTATGATTTTTATTTTTGGAGGAGGAGGATAAACCTTTGTGATATTTACCTTTTTTGTTCATTTTACTCAGCTCTGTGATATAGGGTGGTTGTTAACAGAGATCCTGGATGAATGTTATTTGAAACTTTGAATTACAGGGATAATTAGAACATTCATTCACTTACACAGATTTTGATATGATGTTATGCTGTTATTGTAGGTAATGGCAATGGGGCAGCAGAGGGGAGTGGTGTTATGAGTTGGATGTGGGCGGGGGTAGCCAGCCACTACTGGGTCCATGCCTAATATCCCCCGAACTCTTTTTATTTATTTCATTTTTTTTCTTCTTCTTCTTTTGAAAGAATTCGTTTCAACAGTATGTAGACGTTGTTATGTTCAGAACACTAAAAACAAAGAATAACTGTTGTCATCTTAACATGTGGTTGGAAAGAGAGACTGGGGTAGTGGTCTCATGCACAATTCATGTTTGCATGTAATGGTATGAGGATGCCAGGGGGCAGGTGGGGGGCGGAGGAGGGGGGGATTTATGTGTGTGTGTGTGTGTGTGTGTGTGTGTGTGTGTGTGTGTGTGTGTGTGCGCGCGCACTTTTGCAGGGGGGGGGGGGGGGGGGGGGGGGGGGGGTTATGAATGTGTGTGTGTGCAAATCGTATGGTGGAGTGAAGGATGGATTGGCAAGAACAGGGGAAAGAGGTGGAGGGGGGGGGGGGGGGTGCATATTTGTCGACTATGATAGATTTGTGTCAGTGTCTCTTGGGATCCTGTGCAGATGTATCAGACAGTGTATGAATTAGCTTTGGGGTGGGCGTCTCAATTTTGTCTCTTTTTTTTTTCTTCTTGTTTTTCTATGTATATATTTTTTTTTAATTGTATACTTTTTTGTGTTGCTTTAAAACAAAAATAAGTTATGATTTGAAATAAATTATCAGTCCCTGAACTGCCATTCTTCAACATATGGCCATACATATACTGCCCTCACACTTGCATTTAAGCAAGTATGCACATATGTCCATGACACACATGCAAGCTCGCACATACACACACACACACACACACACACACACACACTCTCACATACTCTGTAGTAGTGATGCAGACAATGTTAGCTAGATATGCAGAGCTCAACCTATAGTTTGGGTCAACGCACAGGTAGACGTCTGCTAACATTTGAACTCTGCCCAGATCTGTTGTTCATTTATTCACATATTGATTTGCTGAGCTGTGACCTCTAGACACTGTGGTCTCATAACTTAGCAGATGTGTTGTGGCATACACAAACCAGTCTGCGCTGACTGACGCCTCTTTGGCGAAACTCCAACCAAAACTGTCATCTGAAGTTTATTAGCTGGTTTGGTTGCAGCATAACGACTGTCAACATCTTCACATCAAATGTTCTGTTCTGTTGATTTTCCCCACAAGACTTTTTTCCATGGACATGCTAGTCTCTTGGTCAGTTTTGTAAAGAGGATACATGGCACAGTTCCAGAGGACAGAAAAATCAGAGATTCTTGGAAATGATGCACAAAAAGCTGTTGTGGAATAATGGTATTGGAATGGAAGTACTACAGACTCTGTAACTTTTCTCTTTCCCCCTCTGATATTATGATAAAGTTGGAAAATGATTAAATTCTATACTTTGATAATTATTATGTGTGTAGTATGCAGGGAGCATGTTACACATTTCATGATCTAATTTGTCAGTGTGGTAACTGTTCTGTGAATGAACAAAAAGCACCAAAAAAGAAACAAAACTGTTACACGTATGAATCTCTGATCTGTACTGGGTGCATGTTGATGTGCATGCATGGCATGTATCTGCAAGTGATTACAATGTAGAATGTGTGTGTGTGTGTGTGTGTGTGTGTGTGTGTGTGTGTGTGTGTGTGTGTGTGCGCACGCATCCATTTGTACTTGTATGCATGAGTGACTGTGTTGTGGACATGTGTGTGCAAGTTTACAAGCATGGGCATAAGTCCTGATATAGTTGGTCTTGTGTGTACGTGTGGTGGCAAGCAAAACAAGAGAAAAAAATCTTAACTTTATGAGCAGTCTAGCTGGACTGGTGACCCACTGGAAAAAGTCTTTTATTATTGGTGTACAGAAGCAATCTTCTCATGTCATGTCCATCACATGCCTGTGCGCCTGCTCCGCTTCACTTCAGAGTCCACGTATTCAGCTCACAGGAATAGTTAAGTGTATGCTTGTACTCTCACAAAGATGCCAAAGAACTGATTTGCATGATATATTGATATGGACATTCAAAGGCTAGTGTTATATAGAAGTGCACATGTGATAGTTTAATCATAAAGGTGGATTGTGTATCTGTGTTCGTTTATTCCGTTGTTCATTTCCTGTTTTCTTGATTTTATTTTTTAAGGTTTCAGACGTTTATATCATTCATAGATTGTACTGAATTCCATGATAAAAACAAAGTGAAACCATGTTTGATAAACACAATCATTTGGCTGTTCAGCCGACAGGTAGCTCTCTCAGTCACTGTCTCTCTCTCTCTCTCTTGTGTGTTTCATCAAGCAGGAGAGAACCTTTTTTATGGGTGTTTATGGAGAAGCTTAAAGAGATCACTACATTTATCAGAATTTGGTTTAGATGCTTGCCTCCACACCATTTAACTCTTCCCCCCCACACTTTTACAGGCACTCTCTCTCTCTCTCTCGCTCTCTCTCACACACACACACACACACACACACACACACACACACATACACACACACACTCACACACACTTCACCACTCCTCAGAAAGATTGAATATTTTCTTTTTCGTGGAACTCAGTCTATGACTATATTTGCTGGCTTTACGTGATTACCCTTTTTTTCCTGTCTGCCATTCCCATTTCACTTCTACTGTTTTGCGATGACTTGTTTTTCTTGCTTTCCTTTTGCTTGTATGTCTTCCCCCCTACTCCCTAAGAGTGTACCTGCCAAGATTTCAAGAGTGAATGAAAAGCTTAGCATTACTTGACTCACATTAAATAAGTAAAGTCTTCATGTCTTCTCATTAAATACAAATTCTGTATAGCATAGTATGCCTTTCATGATTGTGCATCGACAACTGGACGACTAAAAGAGGCTGGAATAGCTGAGTGAGCAGGATAAAGACACAAGTCATACTTTTCTGTCTGGCTTTCAAAGAACACTGCATGGTTATGGCGCATTCGCAGTCAGCCTCTATTTACTAACCTGGGTCTTCAGATAGCATGGTCTTTCTCAGGTCAAAGTGATCTTTTCTGCCATTAAAGACAATGAGCATCAGCAGGCAGAAACTGAGGTACAGATCCAGATGATTGACAGCTACCGAAAGGGGATGCATGACTGTATTGTTCTTCATGAAGTCAGGTCCTTTTGTTGTGGGGAAACAGAAGAGAGAGATGGAGGATGGGTGGATGGTTTGCACCATGGTGGGAAAGGATAATGGAGTAGGTGGCTGTAGGGGAGATGGTAGCCCATCCTTGGTTCTCTTCTTTGAAGAGGTCAGACTTTTAACAATAAGGGATAAATCACAATGAAATATGGTTCATATGCGTGAAAATTTATTTTTTCATTCATTCACACCATTAAGATTGGTTTTTCCATGGTTTTCCTCCACACCATCAGGCTGAAATGATTATGATGGTTAAAAGTGTTCTTAAGTTAATGATCATGAGGGCTGAAAGTTAGTAAGTTATTCAACATGACCCCATCTTGCCTCGGTATTGACAAGGAGATGAATTCATCTGTAAAAATTTGACAACGAATTATTGTAAAATGAGATGTGTTGATTTCAAGCCACACATTGAAACAACTGTGACGAGCACCGAGTGATGTGCATTTTAATATGAAGTTATCCAAAATTAGTGCTGTTTGTAAATGAACAAATTACCTGGTGTTGTATTCTTAATTTGCACTCGTTCCTTACAACTGTTCATGAGGAAATGCAGCTAATTTGAATGAAAAATATGAAAAAACAAACAAAAAAAAAAAAACAAATGATTCTTACATTGGTTTCGGTTGCAAAAGACATATAAAAGTGAAGACAGTTTTCATCGCGTAGGGTTTATGTCTGTGTTGTTTGCAAGTTCATTCTCCAGCATGATATATTAAACCATCTCACCACTGTACATAAAACACACTGTTCAGCCACAGCCAGCCTGATTTTTCTCCGCAAATGGCAAAATGTGTCAGGTAACTTCTTCAAGGCAGTTTTCGTATTTCAATAGCAGAGTGAGACATTTGCCTCATCGCAGTTCCATCTTTGTAACTTGTAGAAGAACACTGGGAGCAAAGTCTGTAAGCGTGAAGAAAAAGTTTTTTTTCAGGAATGGCGTGGCGATGTTCATGTACATGCCTGTTGGGCTGATCCGGTTTTTTCTGCTTCCATTGTGACTGTCATTTCGCCATGGCCATCCGTCCTTTTTGCCGTTTTATTTTACCCCAGTTGAATGACTTCTTGGCAGTTGTTGTCAAAACGGATTTAAAATAAAAACATGAATTTCCTGGTATGTTTGTGTGTTGGTGGGGCGAGTGTGTTTCCATGTGTTCATCGATGTGTACATGTAGGTGCTGTTGTATGTGTGTGAGCATGTATTATAGGTTTGTGAGCATGTGTGTTAAAATTATGATTCTTGGAAAATGAAATATGCACTCTTTATTTCATGCATTAGCATACACATGCAAATGCAAACATACTTTTGCATAAACATAATCTCTGTGTGTGTGTGTGTGTGTGTGTGTGTGTGTGTGTGTGTGTGTGTGTGCAAGCATCCACAACATGTATATGAATGAAAATGTAGCATGCCACCGTTCATCCTGGATAACCATTGTTAACACACACACAAACACATTCATACACATCATCCTGGATAACCGTTTAAAAACACACACACACACACACACTCATACACATATACAGATCTGTTTACCCTACAAAGGCTACTGGTGTACTTTTAAACTAATATGGGTGTTTCTTCTATCAAATTTATGTACACATCTTCCAAAATTTCATAAAATCAGTGGGGGTGGGGTGGGGTGTATAGGGGGAAGTGGGGGAAACCTTTCCAAAATTTTTTTCCGGAGATTAGTTTTTCACCCGCCATCACTCAAAAGGTACAGGCATACTAAATCTTTCAGTAACTACAGCAGGTACAACTTCTCCCATAGCAAACCATTTTCAAACCA